>QANW01009690.1:1578185-1708478 GCA_003254865.1 Dryas drummondii
TAGATTTTAATGAGACATTTGCTCCTGTGGCCAGATTGGATACAATAAGGACACTGATTGCATTGGCAGCTAAAAGAGGTTGGAAGATGTATCAACTTGATGTTAAGTCAGCATTTCTAAATGGAGTTCTTGAAGAAGAAGTGTATGTTGACCAACCTGATGGATTTGTAGTTGAAAACCAAGAGCACAAAGTGTATAAACTGAAAAAGGCTCTCTATGGCCTGAAGCAAGCCCCAAGGGCTTGGTATGGGAATATTGATGCATATCTGCTGCAGTGTGGCTTTGAGAAGAG
Organism: Dryas drummondii; assembly: GCA_003254865.1. NCBI lineage: Eukaryota > Viridiplantae > Streptophyta > Magnoliopsida > Rosales > Rosaceae > Dryas > Dryas drummondii. The sequence goes on from QANW01009690.1 coordinate 1,578,478, forward strand.
TCCTAGTGAAGCCACTCTATATGTGAAGAACAAGGAAGGCCAAAGGACACTCATTGTGTCTATCTATGTAGATGACATAGTATACACAGGAAGTTGTGATAGAATGATTGAAGATTTCAAATGTGAGATGATGAAGAAGTATGAGATGACAGACCTTGGTCTATTGCATCATTTCCTTGGAATGGGGGTAATCCAGCAAGAAGGGAGTATCTTCATACATCAAAGGAAATATGCCCTGAGTCTACTTGAGAAATTTGGACTGAAGGACTGTAAACCTGTGTCTACACCACTTGCAACAACTGACAAGCTAAGGAAAGATGATGGAAGTAGTGGGGCAGATGAGGAACAATTCAGAAAAATTGTTGGTAGCCTCCTATACTTAACTGCAACAAGGCCAGATATAATGTTTGCTGCAAGCCTTCTTGCAAGGTTTATGCATTGTCCATCTGTCAAACACCTTGGTACAGCCAAGAGGGTGCTGAGATATATCCAGGGAACCATTGATTATGGAATTCAATACCAGAAAGGAGACTCAGCTATTCTAATTGGTTACTGTGATAGCGACTGGAGTGGAGATGAAGATGATATGAAATCTACTTCAGGGTATGCTTTTTCTTTTGGAAGTGGAGCATTCTCTTGGGCTTCTGTAAAACAACAGAGTGTAGCACTCTCCACAGCTGAGGCAGAATACATGAGTGCATCTGAAGCCACAACTCAAGCAATCTGGCTTAGATTTGTGTTACAAGATTTTGGGGAGGAGCAGGTGGAACCAACGACTTTAATGTGTGACAACACATCAGCCATTGCTATGTCCAAGAACCCTGTTTTTCATCAAAGATCCAAGCACATAAAGAGGAAGTTCCATTTTATTCGAAATGCTATACAAGATGGTGTGATTGACTTGTTGTACTGTAAGGGTGAGGATCAGATTGCAGATATCTTCACCAAGGCCTTGGCAAAGGACAGGTTCAACTACTTGAGAAACATGCTTGGAGTTCAATCAGCCAAAGCCTTAGAAGGGAGTGTTGAGATTAACTAAGTCTTTTGTCTGATAATTAGAAATGTTAATGAGCTGCTAGGTGAGTTAAGTTCGTTAGTTTTATAAAAGTAATGAGTTGACAGATGTCAATATCTAATAGGGTATTAAATGAGTGGATGTAGTGAGGTCACAGCCTCACATCTTTTTGGTGGTATCAGCTACAAAAGTTTTGTTATAACTGAATATAATGATGAATACACAGAGTGAGAGGCACTACTGGTGTCCCACGAAAGTTCTGTTTCCTCTGTTCATCCCATTTTTCCTTCCATTTTAATTCCCTTAAAAATTACAGAGTGAGAAATCAACAATGGGTTCCATGGCCATCGTGGTCACGAACAGTGAAAAAGGTGGAGTTGAGAGGACCAGCATACATAGCAAGACCATTGTTAAAGTACCTTGTTCCAATCAGCTTTCTGCATTAAAATGTGCCCCGTCATATATGAGAGAGATACTCATACAAGCTTACTTAAGCTTGATTTAAACATTCTTCCAAGTTTATTATTTAAATTTTAAATTCACAAAAACTGGGTTAGAGATGCAAATTATGCACAGAAAGCCTCCTAAGGAAGGCTTACAAATCATTCATAGTAAATTTGATTACCATCCTCAAAAAATAAATAGAGTATGTGAAGCAATTAAATGCTGTTATTAAGAAGCTATATAGCTTGAATGTCTCACATGTCCCACCAACGAAAAGAGAAAGATAGGATCATAGAATCTCTTCAGCAAAAAACAGATAGTGACTTTGCGCCAAATAGAAACAAGAGTAGGTGGTGACTGGTGTTATTAGGAAAAAATAATAATATGTGGGGAAAACCGAAAATCCAATAATGTCAAAATCTTTCGTATTTTTCATCTACTTTTTTGAAAGGTAGCTCAAGATGCTCTCAATCATGGCCTTCTAACCAATGATTGATGAACCCCTGCATTTATGTAACCGAGTTGGATCATTATTGCTTCAATAAAGACACAATTAAGTACCATGTGGTGGGATTTGACTTCAAAGAAATGTCCATCACCAAGAATAATATTTTGATCTCAGCCAAAAATTCTAACAAGTTTTCCATTTTTTTTATAAATTTTCTGTCCCTCTCACCCAAAAATTAAACCAGTGGTTGAGAGACTGGACCTGTTGCAACGAACTCGCTCTGTGTCATGCTGACAAATTCCACGCCACTTGGAAGGGACGGGTCCCAACCCTTCATCACTAAAGCCCTTCGATTCTGGCCAAACACCTATCACACCCCATCAGCGGGAAAAGAGACAAATGCTTAAAAATGTCAAACATATAGTATTAGGGTAATTCTCGCATGCATACTTGGGTCATCCACACCTCGTACAAATGAGATCTTATACGAGAATCCTTTATGCTAATCCTATACAAGAAATTTTTCATGCTTAAAAGATTTTCATATAGGATCACGGATTCCGTATAGGATACTGTCCAGACAAGCTAACTTCCTCTGTAGGATTGACAATGATTCTCTAATCCCACCCGAACCAGGTGTGGATGCAAAAATGCTGTATAGTATTATGCTTCCATCACAAAGTTTATCATCTAGTCCTCTTACGGTCCATTTTTAAAGAATAATACAAGTCTTAGTAGAATAATCTAAATTATCAACTTCTGGCTTTAACGAACTGTCAAAATTCGGACTTTAAGTAAAATAATTCAGCATCTTTATTCATCTTAATATTTATCCTATTTATAAGACAACAATCTTCACAAGTACAAAAAAAAAAAAAAAAAACTAATTAATAATAATAGGAAAAATAGTAAATCTATCCTAATTAGACTAGCCTACGAAAACATAGAATAAGAAAAATACACATTAAGGAAAGTAAATTAGAAATATGACTCCTAAATTACAACTCACGCCTACAGAAACCAATTGTGAGAAATAATGTGACAGTATTTACAAGTTTCATAATACTTGAAGAAAAGAAAAAAGTAATTAACTGATGTCATAGAGAACTTACCAGTATCGATGTTTGCAATTATTGTATCTTCACCAAACCTTGCCTTCTTCCAAATGGAGTCTGAAGGAATTAGTCCATTTCTCTCTAATCCAAGAAAATTCCATGAACTGGTTGTTTGCAGTTTTCTTCCCTTGTTTAAGAAAACTGATACCACATTTGGATGCTCTGCATCCTCACAAATACATTGCAATTTAATAAATATGGTCCTGATTATATGCATTCAGGTTGAACCAGGAGGAAAAACAAGTTTAAGAGAAAAAAAGAGAAATATATAAGTGAAATTTGTTACTAATTAATTACCAGCAATGTCTGCAGCTTCTTCCTCTTCAAGAAGTGCAGCAAAACCATTAATATGTCTAGTATAGGAGTAGAAAATCACATCTTTGGCAGTCTTATTGCTGTGAATGAAGTTCAAACATCAACTTATATGAAAATGACCAGAGGTTCAAATCACAAATATCACTGCAGCTTCTATACCTTCTCAAGAAAGACCCCAGAAAATTGTAATGGAATTTTCTTGCACAATCGAGATCAGCCGATGATGGTTCTGGGCCATGTGAATGTGCTCCTAAGTACACTATATATGACTGCAGTACCATTCAAAAATACATACAAATGTAATCATTATGTTCAAGAAAATTGTGTAAATGTAGCAACAGATTAAAAGAAGTGTATGCTTGCCTTTTTGGTTGAAAGGGCAGGTGTCTGCAACAGGGAGAACAAAAGAACTGGTAAGAGTAAGGGAGGAAGAGTTGAAAGCACCATTGCTTTGGTTAGTTTGTGCTCTAAAGTTGGCTACAAAGCTGGTTTAAGTGTATTTCTCTGTATGCCAAATTGTTGGCATATCCATAAAATTTATGGCACTGATAACTAGAAAAGTAGATTCCAAAATAAAAAAAATTCTATTACGCACATAAGGCATCTTTTAAATGATGGTTGACTACTATTAATATTCTTTCTCACTTTCTTTTTTTGTAGCATCTTTTAAAAGATGGTAGCCATTGTCAGTTTCGCTCATTTAGAACTTTATAAAAGCATATGCTACTATGGCCGCATGTTTTCAAGTCTTTGTCCTTCTATTTGTTTGTTGGGGTAGCATGTTATGGCACACCATTCGCTCACGTCATGAAAAAGTTTAAATAAATCGTTGTGTAAAACCAGACAAATGTAATCCTTTAAATCAATTACCAGTTATCATTAATTAGCATACTGAGTATCTTGTTTGAGGGTACAAACAAGAGAAAGAAAACATGTCTCAAATAATAATTAACCAAATACCATCAATTCCTTCATTCAATATTTCTATATCTGATTAATCTCTAATTCTGCTTATTTTGAAGGCTCTAGCCAATTATGAACATGAATTGATTGACTACTTTGTGTCATTTCTAGTGGTGCATCACAACAATAGGACTCCTGACAATGTGTTTCCCATCTGACCATTTCAACTCTCCAAATACATAGTCTTTGGGACCCTCAACCTCAGCCTTCAAAGTAACCCTGAACTTCATCTCTTCACCAATGGTCTTGAATTGCAAGCTTCTAGGCTTAACCGAAACAGAAACTCCAGCTGGTGGCTTAACTTGCACTGTGTATGTGCCAGGAGAACCAACATTCTTGACTCTTCTAGTTATGGTGACCGACCTGACATGGAGATCGGGAACTGTAATTGAAGGATAGTTAAAATCAGCCAGAGTAAATGCCTTGGAGCATTTGTGTGGCTTATTAGAAAATAATTTGAGCTGCAATTCGTTGTAGCCACGAGCACATAAGAAATTCAAGTAATCATCAGTAGTTAAGTCATAAACAAGTCCAGGATCCATTGCACGGTTTGGTTGAACATATCCTGCACCATAAGCAAATGGTGTTGCTGGGACCTTGGTTGAGTCCAGCATTGCCTTCATGTTGTTATCTCGTTTTCTTGCTGCAAACAAAGCAGAAAAATGAAAATTAGGAATTCAAGAGCAACTGTGACATATTTCTGCAAAAGTGAACATTCTAGTTATCTCAAAAAAAAAAAAAATTGTACCGGTGGTCATGATTGCAGATTTAATAGCAGCAGGGCTCCATGACGGGTGAAGTGTTTTCAGAAGACCAACGATTCCAGATACATGAGGGCATGACATTGAAGTTCCAGATTGTGCATTAAAAGGTATCCGACGCTTATCAAAATCCAGATCAGATGGCCCTTTTGCTTCGGCAAAAGCAGCAATTATACTCACTCCTGGTGCTGTGATATCAGGCTGATGTAAAAAACCAGAATAAGTTCCAATAGCTAATCTCAACAGATATTACACACAAAAGAAGTTAACAAAGAATATCCAAGATACCTTAAGGATTGATGGCTCAATGGTGTTAGGTCCCCTAGATGAGAATGCAGCCATAAATGGAGCTGGCTTTGTTCCTAGTTCAGTCTTGATAGGAGTTATGTAAGCCATAGGGGTCCTGACGAACACAAATTTGGCTTAAATGAGAGGCCAGAAAATTAATCATGAACTTTTCTGGTTCAAAAACATAACGTGAAAGATCTAAACAAGTACTTGGTAGACTTGATGTAGGCAAAGACAGATTCTCCATCAGTATAATTGACATGTGAAGCGGGGAGCAAGTGAGCCTCAGCCACAATTTCATTCCCACTTTGCTTATCATTTACCAAAATCATTCCAACAGAGCCTGCAACAACAGCATGCTGACCCTTCTCTGCTCTTGCATTCTTCCCTCGAAGGCAGACCAAAATTTTCCCCTTCACCTTCTTCCGGTCGAGGGTTCCAGCCTTACAGAGCTGACTGCAGGGATTAATAAGCAATGGTCATTGGTCAAGTATTGTAAATTATGCAGAACCATATAATCAGTAAAAAAAATAAGTTGAAGGTACTCACGCATCTGAAACAGATGCATTAGCAGCTTTAGCATCTGCTGCACTTATCAATGGATAGAACTTCTTAAATGGCAATGTTCCAGAGGAAAGACTTGCTCCCTGGCATTAAACATTGGAGGATCATTAGAACAACTGTTAACATCAACTGTCATGCACATTACGACAATGACAAAGGATAGGACTATTCAGCACAACCGTTAATTAACACATCAACTGTCACATTATGGCATTCAAATTAAGAAACAAATAGTGATGGCGTCAATAGGAACACCTTGAGATGCTTCTTGTTGCCAAGAGCAACATAACTGGAGAATTGGCGATCAATTGTGCTAGCTCCAACTGTGAACATCCATGGCGACACATTTGAAACTGTACCCGGAATAGGCCCTGAATTGCCAGCTGAGCTGACCACAACAATGCCATTCTTAACTGAATGGAAGGCCCCTATTGAAATCCCATCATCCAAAAATTCCGAAGCATCACCGCCCAGAGACACTGAAAGCACATCAACACCATCACTGATTGCAGCATCAAAGGCGGCCATGATGTCTGCATCAAAGCAAGAGTTGTCATTGATTGGCGGCCAACATACTTTGTAAGCAGCCACACGAGCCTTCGGCGATCCACCCTTTGCAGTGCCATTGCCATTACCCAAAACACTTGCTCCCGGAACGAAATTGCCACCAGCTGTTGAAAGGGTGTGTGTACCATGGCCCTCGTGGTCACGTGCCGTGGGGCGGATGGACTTGGGGACAGTGGAGGAGTTAAGAGTGGCTGCAAATGCGGCATAACCTTTGTTAAAGAACCTTGCTCCGATTAGCTTCCTGCATAAGGGAAAATGGTAATTGCATTGTCATTATCAGCAAAACGTGTATTTAGCTAGCAAGCAAAGTTTCTTTAACTGGAAAACATAGGCATGTGAATGATATTAAACAAGTAAGCAATGTACAATGCACCCTATTTTATGAAAATTGGAGAGCCTTGAATTTCTGCCCCCAAAACTAAGTTAACACAAACATAAGTTATACAACGTATACGTGAAAGCGAGATATTCATGCACATCCGTACAAATGTGATAAATAAATAATAAAAAAAAATGTTTGTATATTAGATGGGTACTCAAAAATGTTCCTGTGTGACACAGACATGGCTAGCATAGTCGCATGTGATGAAAATGTGCAACATAAACCATGATCAGGTTGACTTTGAGAGATTTAGTGGAGGGTGTTTAGTCAACTCCCAGCATGGTAAGGACCAAACAAATCCCCTCAATGTGGATAAATAAAGAGGAAACCATTTTGGTTGTCCTCCAAATTAACTTTTCTATTTTGGATGAGTCCCAAAGCATATTCTTCCCATCCCATAATTCGTAAATTGCAATAGTATACCATACTATATACAGAGGTGGGAGACAACTTTTAGGGAACTTTATACTTGGGACCCCCCCCCCCCCCCTTTCATTTCAAACTTTATCATAAAGTTAGGTTGTTAGATCATACATGTCACCAACAGGTCCCAATGCAAACTAATACTTTCAAAAGTCAATTATCCATGGGATACAATACAATCATCTCCCATAAACCCTAAGATCAAATACAACTCAAACTCGCAGATCTCTATCTCCAATCAGTTGAATGATTGAGTGGTATATAAGAAACCCAACAAAGCTTAGCCAAAGGCAAGCCACTTTAGCATTAGTTTATCCACTATTTCAAAGCACGGTGTAGCTAGCTAGACTATTAAGTACTTATGAGGCAAGCAAAACAGGCCCTCCACAAACATATATAGTACCATGGAAATTAGGCAATAGAGAAAAACAGCAAGAGGTACTGGGAAAAGAGAATGGACCTGTTGCAACGGACTCTGTCTTTGGTGTCAAGCTGACAGATTCCACGCCACTTGGATGGGACAGGTCCCATCCCTTCATCACTAAAGCTCTTTGATTCAGGCCAAACACCTACCACAATGGCACAAACCCATTAAAGAAAAGAAGGCAGCCAAAGGAAATTGTCAAAACATGATTGACAATCAACAGTGTGTGGCACACAAATTAATATACTATGCATAATGGAAGCAAAAGCATATATGTATAGTCCAGATCTATTTTTCATTGACCCATTGGTCAATTGTTTATATAAAGATAAACTATATTGGAAACACAAAAGAAATTTATGTATGGAGCAGAAATTACAAGCAGTACGTTCTGTTCACCAAACTGCATTCTCATAGTAGTTAATTTCGAAAAATTAAGATAAATTGCAGTTAAGTAAAACAAAAAATGCACTAACATGGCTGGTTGACAATCCATAGTGCCTGAATTCTGTAAAATATGATAGTGGGTGGGTCAAACATTCAAAATCATTATGCAAAATGCCATAATGGGTTGGTAGCGTTTCAAGATTAGGAAATGTTTTATTTAAACTTATATCATATATCACTCAGTCATTTTATCTGATATGAAAACGCTGATCTAATTTGGTTAGGTCAAAGCATCATCATTATATAAAACGAAGCAGCATTCTCATAGTCAACTTCAAGTTTTAATTAGAAGAAATTAGATATGCTAAAAACGTGTACGCAACAAATTAAGTTTTTAAAACTCATGCAACATTCAATGGTTTAGACAGTTACTAAGAAAAGCACAGAGTGTAACCGATCATACCCTCCAAGCAGTTCAATATAACTTGACATATAAACCAAAAATTATAAAATTAAATAAAATTACCAGTATCAAGGTTTCCAATAATTGTATTTGAACCAAACTGTGCCTTCTTCCAAATCGAGCCGGGTCGAACTGCTCCATTTTCTTCCAATCCAAGAAAATCCCATGAATGAGTTGTATGTAATTTTCTTCCTTTGTTTGGAAACACAGATACAACATTTGGGTTCTCTGCAATTGCAGATGATAGCCATTGTCAGAAAAAGAAAACATAGGAAAACAGAGCAAACTGTAAATCTAATAGAACTTCTAAAACTGATTTCCAAAGCATTAAAAAATTGATACACTTTCCAGAAAACACATTGAGTTCAAATTCTTACTTGCAATCTCAGCAGCTTCTTCGTCATCCAAAATTGCGGCAAAGCCATTGATATTTCTGGTATAGGAGTAAAATATTGCTTCCTTGGCCTTCTCATTGCTGTTCAAGAAATTGAGACAAAAAAATTTGAACAAGTTAGAAATGAAAAATTTAAATTAAAAAAAAACAACGAAGCCTGCACAGAAGTTATGTATAATTCCATACCTTCCCAAGAATGTTCCTAACAAATTGTAATGAGAATTAGTCACACTATCTAGATCAATTGATGAAAGGTCCGCACCATGGGCATGCGTTCCTAAGTACACTATGTAAGACTGAAACAAAGAATAATTTCAAGGCCATTAGTAGAATTCATTAGAATGAAACTTCTACAACTATACTAGAAGAACAAAGAGTCATAATCATATAAAGGGCAAAAAAACAAAAATGCAATGCATGCATGCCTTTTTAGCAGCATGGGTTGGTATCTGAAGCAGAGAGAAAAGAAGAACTGAGAGAAAAAAAGGAGGGAGAACTGAGTGCCCCATTGTGTTCCTTTGAATGTTCTCTGTTGCTCAAGTTGGTTTCCTGGAGAGAAGTGCAAAGGGTCTCTGTTTTCCCCTGTTTTTAAAGCTCTGCTTTTGCCTGTTTTTGGAAGCAAAATTTCTTTCCTTTTACATCTTTACATTAATAACGGAAAGTGTTTCCATTTTGGAGTATTTTAGAGAAAATAATAATTATATAATTTTATAGTTTATGGAAACATATATTTATTTATTTGGGTACATTCTGATTAGTGGATATATATGGTTGGGAATGAAGATTTTGGCAGTCATTTAGTATCAAAATCAGTGGCTTCAAAATGGGAATTTGAGAAACATATTCTCATGTTTTTCCAAAAATTATGGTCTCCATCTGTCAAATTTTAACCGAAGTCATCAGTGTAGGATTGTTTTTCCTTTTGTTTGGGGAATATCAGATATCTGATTGGCCAAATATTTTGGCAATAAAAAATAATTTATCGCATAGGATAGGACCCAAAAAATTAGCACAAACATTGAATACGGAGGAATCATATCAACTAGAATTAGCACAAGCATTGATCACATAGGATTGGATCTTCTATAGTGCTATGGTCACGTCTCTCATCTGAGAGAAAAAAAAAAATATATATATATATATATATATTGAAATCCAAGTTGAAATCTCACTTGTTTTTGTAGATGGGCCAAACTTGCATTTAGGCCCATGCAAGCTTACAACTAGGTTTGCCTAAATAGATAAAAATGTCCTCAGCCTTCTCATCTAACGAAAAAATTGCCCATGCAGTTTTTAGACAACCAAATTATATGATTGCTGCATGACAGCATGGGCTACTCAACGCTCCTCTTGACCATTGATTTCTTTTTTTTTTTTTTGGGGTCTTAGATTGAGTTTTCAGTATTATTCATTTAAAAAAGGCTTAATTATCGATTTATCATCCAAAATTGTAACTAATTCCCACTTTATCACCTGAAAGTTTTTTTGTCCCATATTACCACCTGTAACTTACATCCGTGTCCCATTTTACCTTGTTCCGTCAACAATTTCGTTAATGCTGACGTGGCGCGCTGGATGTGCGCCACGTGTCACATCTTTTTTGTATTTTTGTATTTTTTTATTTTTATAAACTTTGAAAATTAATTAAAAATAGCTCCGAACTTAGAAAAATACACGGAAAATTCCTACCGACTTGTCTTAACTAGTACTAATTTACTATGGGATCAAAATGCCAATTTTCCCTTTAAAAATTTCCAAAAAATTTGGAAAGTTCAAATTTATTTCTAGAAAATTAAAATACTCTAGACTCTTTAAAAATTCATAGAATAATCTCCCGAACTCCAAAAAATATGAGGTCTGCACCGTTAGTCTTCTAAAAACTAACAATACCTTTCTCGTGAACACTTGCTACCCAAAAGACCTCTCGGTCTTAGAGAAAAATAAAATTCTCTATAAAATAAATTCTAGAAAAATTCTAAAATTTCTGTAAAGTCTCGAAATAATTCTCTAAAACAAGCTTTTGGTAATTTTTCAAAATATTTTTGAGAATTTGTCCAAAAGTTTACGAAAATTCTAGAATTTTTTTAACAGAGGAAAATTTATTTTTATTTTTTAGAAATAAAATTGGACTTTCTAATTTTTTTTGAAAATTTTTAGAGGGCAAATTGGTAATTTAACCTTATAGTAAATTAGTGCTAGTCAAGAGAAGTCCGTAGGAATTTTTCGTGTATTTTTCTGAGTTTGGAGCTATTTTTAATTAATTTTCAAAGTTTATAAAAATAAAAAAATGTGAAAAAATAAAGATGTGACACGTGGCGCACATCTAGCGCGCCATGTCAGCATTAACGGCCAGATCGTCAGCATTAACGAAATTGTTGACGGAACAAGGTAAAATGGGATATGGATGTAAGTTACAGGTGGTAATCTGGAACAAAAAAACTTTCAGGTGGTAAAGTGAGAATGAGTTACAGTTTTGGGTGATAAATCGATAATTAAGCCTTTAAAAAAAAGGTTGTATATTACATATGTTAGTGTGGGTTAGACTAGCCTTTATTAACATTTTTACTTTAACATAATAACATGTATAGCTTGAAGCCTCCCCCAAAAAGAGAATAAGACATTGACTTGCACATACGGCTAAAGAGTCTTATTTTATTAGGGTATGAACGTATCTTTTTCAATTAAGTCTTGCTAGTTTGCACGCTTATTTAATTTGTTTAATGAAAAATATGACCGTGTCTCGTTATTTAAATTTGAGTTCAATCTTAAATAACGGATTTCCAACCCAATAATTTTTTTTTTTTTCATTTTTGAGCTGTTATGTGTTGTTGCATGCGTGAAAGGCAAATGACAAAATAAAGTTTCGTGCAACTATCTCTCTAAATAATTTGGGCTGCAATGCTTAAGGAGAGCTCCTTTATTAGGTTTTGACTCCCCCTATGGGTACATATGTTTGTGGGCTTCAAAGTTCATATTTGTTATAGAGTAATTTATACTTATATTTCTTAAAATTTATCTTTTTTCACGTATATCTTTGCAAGTTTAAAAAATTACGCATGCACTGTTGAGATTTTAAAACTGTTACATATAACTTTGAGGATTCTTGCTTTCTTATTTTATGCACTAGTTGTCCAACATAGTCATGTTTAGATTAACTAATATTGGAGCCGTTGTTGTTCATATTGCGAAAATTAAAACCTTAAACCTAGAAAACATGGCCCATTTTGTGTTGTTAGTGGTGCATATTTATAGTTAGAATCCTGAAAAACTCAAATTTGGCCTTCAAGTAATCCTCATCTCTTTGGGAATCCCATTGTGATAACTCTGTAGATTTTATCTTGATTTTTCTTAATTCTCGAGTATCAAATGAAATCTAATACAATTATGACGACATATATCTAAACTATTATGATACTATCACAATTATAATTATTTAAGGTTTTTTTATCAAAATACCATCTAAACTATAGAGGGTGTGTTCAAATATCACCCAAACTTTTTTTCTTGCCAATTTACTAGCTGAACTTTCAAATATTGGCCAATCTACCACTTACCGTTATTTTAGTTAAATTTTCTGTTTATTTCAAGGGTATTTTCGTCAATTTATATAATAAAAGCATTTTAAATATTAAAAAAAAAATCTAAGTAAACGCCCTAAAAAAAAAAGGTATTTCCATTTTCTATTTTTTAGTTTTTAAGTTTTTTTATAATTATATTTTTAAAAAAGTTTTTAAAATAATATTATTTTTTTATTGTATTCAAGGGCAAAATGGGAAGTTTGGGAAATTTTTTGATGATTTAACAGAAAAATGGATGTTAGGTGGCAAATTAGTACATATTGATAATTTCATGTGATAAATTGGTAAGAAAAAAAGTTTGAGTGGTATAAGAGCACACCCCTTTAGTTCAGGTGATATTTTGGTAAAAAAGCCATTATTTAATCATCTTCATTTCCTTGATATTTTCCCAAAATCCGATCAAATTTTCATCCAAATCGTAGGAGTTAAAAAATGGTTTTGGAGGGGCAAAAATATAGCACACAAACACCTTCTCACTGTAAAAACTGTTATTCCTCTCGCTCTAAAACATGCCCTTGTGATTGTATTGCTCATGCCGAGTTCAAGTTTCTTGAATAATAAGAACAAATAATTCCTATACTACTATATCTTTATTATTTGTTAGCTCTACGTTTGGATTTTCTTGAGAATTGCATGATAGGTAACTGGGTTATATTACTGAATAACAAATGCTTGACTTTGTTCCCATTGAATATCAATGAGTGCAAGTGGACAAGTTGCACTTTATTTTAATATGCATGAAATCATTGTTTTAGCTTCCAATTCAATTTTTCCAGAAAAGATGAAAAATATGGCATGGAAATTTCCTAATAGACTTATAAACTCACTTGGCCTGGGTTACCTAGAAAAATGAAAAGAACTCAATATCAGTACCCCACTAGCCTGCTTGACATGATTCAATGGGGAAGGCTTCAGAAACTGACTTTATAATGGATGAGGAGTTGAGGACCTAAGGTGCTGTTAATTGTTGTTAAATGTAAGTATCAAATTGATCAAATAAAATCCTCATAAACTCTGAAACCAAAATATGAAATCATTCAACTATCATTTTTTAATTCAAGAATATGTGTTTCTGTAAACAAGGATGACAACATCTATGTCATGAGAACCAACTATATGTACATGAAGATATTGACAAATTCTCTCTTGACTAAAGAATCATCATGGCAACAAATCCTACACACTAGTACACTACTAACAATCCATATTCATGGACATAATAGGATACAGTAGAACGAACCACACTTATGATTCCATTCTTTTGTTTTTGTAGGCTTTAGAAACCCTTCCAGGCATTAAGAATTTCATGGAAGATTTCTGCTATCAAGTCCCTGTCTGCATATTGCAAGAATACATTGAAATCATCTCGGATATCATACATCTTACCGAACTTCACAAGATACCGCATGCAGCTGGTTTTCAGTCTTGGCAATTGATATAGAGATGCATTTTGAAGCCTTTCAAGCACATTCTTTGTATCAATATCTTCCAAAAGACTCTCATGACATGCTTCTTTCAGGTCAGAGATGTCATACTTATCAGCAGCACGGAGAAGTGCCAGCCTGTGGGCCAGAAACTCTTCGTGTCCGATGTTCCCATAAACGTAATTCAGAAAAGCCTGGCAAGCATCAATTGACATGTCACATATGTCTATGGTAGACAGTTCCTTCTCTTTAAGGTCATGTGAAAACATGCTCCGGAAAACAGGTGATCTTGCAGCAAGAATTGCACGATGGGCTCCAACGCTCCCATCAGACGCGTTAATTATGATGTCTGTGTGGATGCCTTCTGTCAACATTCGACCAAGGGACGCAAGAGCTGTTGCATTTGATCGTTTTGGTGTCACTCCTTCAGACCAGATGGAGCAAGGTTCTCCACCCTATACATGTAACAATGGAAAATTAGCATTGTTATATTAGGAATGGTAAAGTCAACACACTCTTGTTTATTAGACTTTTGTTGACCCTGATCTCAGTTTCATCAGAACAATGTGATACATAGCTAAATTTATAGTTACTAGTTCTTATGATCAGATGCTTACGTCTGGAGACGCAGTCTTCAAATCAAGGAACTCAACGTCAATGATGAATTTTCCTGTTAAGGGAACCTCAATTGCCCAAACAAAATCATCATTGCTCTTGATCTTTCTGTTTGTAATTTCTACATAGATGTAACAAACATAGCCTCAGTTAATAGTGCAAAAGGAAAAAATAAACATAAAAGGAAAAATTGGTATGATTAAAAAAACATTGAGAAGTGAATTCTTTCTGTAAGGCACAAAAGCATTATCAAAATTTAGGGGTTACCTGGATGAGTTAAGGCCTTGCGATCACCCACAGAACAGACCACTCGAATGATAAAAGATGCAATCGGCGGATTATCTCTTGTTAAATTCGATATCTCTGGGTACAATTTAACAAACAACAACCTGTTCTTCTCTACAGATAAGTGCCTACATTTCAAACCCCAAACAGAAAGTGAAAGAGGAAAAGGTTATAATTCACTCCAACCCAGAAAATATATAAAGCAAAATCAGAGAAATTTTCCCAGCTACAATTCAGAGGGTTAGAAACTTAATCCCACATTTCATAACAAGTAATGGATAAATTTGAAATTTCTTTCCATGATGAACATACATGATTGAAATTTAAATGGTTAATCCTAAATCAATACTAATCTTGCATGGTTTAGTGGCATTCAACCTTGATGATCATCAATTTGGACAAAGCAAGAATCTTGGTGAAAAATACAAAAATAAAAAATAAAAACGATTATTGAGAGCAGGGTTTTGTGACTGACCAATTCCACTTGCCAATCTTGAAAGGATCGGACTTTCGGTAGGTGCAGGAAGCCAAGTTGTCGATCCTCCATTGGGCAAGACGCGACGTCGTTTCGACTCTGTAAGCTGAATCGCTCATCCTAGCAGCAGAGAAAGCCAAGGCCGTCGTGATTTCATGGATGCAGTCGAAGATACCCTCGAACAGAAACTCTCCGGGCTTTCCCAGGTTGACAATTCACACAATGCTCACTTCTCATTAGCATATGCAACTCGCACAACCTCTCTCTTCTCTCTCTCTCTCTCTCTGTTTTCCTCTGTTTTTCCTCTGTGGACTGCTACTAAGTTACTAACTCTAGCAGTGTCAAAAATTCAAGAAAAATATAAAGTTTTTCGATATGGGTTTTGATTTTGGTATTTAAATCTCATTGGGTTGCGGTTCTTCCAATGGTTTCGGGCACGCAAGCATTGCTTTGGGCGTTTGTTTACGCCATTGATAATGAAGGTTGTTTTGGCTGAGACTTGGGAGAGAGAGAGAGAGAGAGAGAGAGAGAGAGAGAGAGAGAGAGAGAGAGAGAGAGAGAGAGAGAGAGAGAGAGAGAGAGGGGGGGGGGGGGGGGANAGTGGGGTTGGGGCCTAGGGGTGGTATGGGAGTGGTTTGTTGGCTTACACACTACTTAAGGAGCAGGATGGGATGAGGGGTATTATGGGGTTTTTACTTATTTAGATGGATTTTGGTTTGTTTCTCGTAAATTGTTCATGGCACGGGTTTGTGTGAATGTGAGGGCATGCTTTGAATGGAAAGGACTTTCTCTTCATTATTTGTCTTTGAAGCGAAGTATCAATTCTTTTGACAATATTTGACTTATTTGTTCCTTACCCAAAAAAAAAAAAAATATTTATTATTTGTGTAATTTACCAAAGTGTATTTGGAGTAAATTTCCATTGGAATAGCCCAAATTTGGTCAGGCTTGCACGGGGGCCATCTGTTGTAACTTGTAAGATGGCAGCATTTAATATCTAATTATTAAGTGAACATGGTCAATTGAGAAATCATAAAAGCACTAATATGTCCCTAGATATTTCAAACAATTTTAAGTGATAGGATGAGTTTTTCCAATAAAGGGCCGGGTGGTGGTAGTTTAAAAGCAGTAATTCCTAACCACTGGATTGAGCCTATCTTGGTTTTCTAGCTCGCAGCAGTTATCCATGTCCTTGGATTGGGAATAGTAATATTTTGGCAGTTTTATTATGGAAGCATATGCAGTAATGATGATGATAATTTGGCTTTGTGGTGACTTTGAGGTTAAATGATGCTGAAAGATATATGAGAGGTGGTAATCCCCATGAATAATCAATCTCATTTCAAAAAGAGAAAAAAGGAAAAAGGAAAAGGACATGTAAGCTAATAGGTTACAGCAAATCCAAAGGTATTAATGTGCAAGCTTCAAATGAATGATTTCACACACCATTATGCTATCATATCCACTTAAACAAGATTTCTTAATAAATTAAAGTAAACAATAATTTCTGTAGGGATACCATTAGAATATAGAAAGAGGGAAAAAGCAATTAAATTGTCATGCAGGCATTGATTGGGAAGGATTGGAATCTTGGGTTCGTTTGTTTCCTTCTCTTAGATAAATTGGCAAAGAAAATTCTTTGATTGGAGGTCATACAAGTAGACAAGAAAGGTATCTATGTGTGGGACATATCAACCTAGAATCCTTTTAAGCATCCCAGTATTGCAAGTAACATATTGCTCATATATTATATATTCATCTTTTTTTCTCCTCCCAATTTCCTGTATAAGACACACCATATGCTAGTGGGGGCATGGTCAGTTGATGATGATCACAGACACAGCCATAGACAAAGGCAGTAATAAAAAGTCGCCCACTTGTGGGATTTTTTTGTTGTTTAAGTTTTTTGTTTGAGTTGTCTATATATGTAGGACACTCATTTGGGAACATATATAGGGCCTCTCATAAGACATAATTTCCTTTATAGAGCTGATGATTCTCTCCATCAATAGAAAAAATGAAAACTGGATTCCAAGCATAAAAATAACAATTTGATCGCTAAATGTGGTCTGTATACTGGTTATAAATTAAAATGGACAATAATCGTCTATTGGGTTAAAGTTAATTTTCTAGAATGATGTGTAAGTACAAAGCCCTACCATTTATATATATATATATATATACAAATTAAAAGATGCATTAACTGTATCGTTTTTATCAAACATATGATTGTATTTGATCCTGAGCAATCAATTACTAGATTTTGCTTAGTAAACAATATTGAAACTCCACACTTAATGACTCAAGTAAGAAAATTGCAGACCCTTTTGTGGTGCAACAGATAACTCTGCGTCCAATATGATTGCAGAAATCTATGAAAGCTGGAGGTCCAATAAACACAGATTCTATTCATGCTGTGGTCAACAGTTTGCAATCAAGTTAGATATTGTAATAATTAACATCATATAATTTTTTATTTGATAATTTATGTTTCTTCGAAGAGAAATACTGTAATTTATTTGATGAGATCTAGTGACCCTTTTGTCTCGAGTCCATAAATAACTCCAGACATCACTGTGGAGTGTGGAAGTTCCTTATTAATTAGAGGGTCCCAATTAAATAATTCATAATCTTGATTCTTTCTTTCCTGACCGTTGATTATATGTAAATGATCAAACCAGCAACTGAAAGAGACCTTTCTTTACAAAATTACAATGGGGAATACAATTGGGTCATGGCGGGCCATCAACTTGCATGTCAAAGTTTGAATGGTAGCTGTGAAGCAGATTGTCACAGGGATAGATAGGGGGTAGCAGGTAATGGATATACTAATTATTTGTAATTTATTTATTAGAAATGAAACTTAAATAAAAAAAAAACAGAGAAAATAGAAAAAGAGTACACTGGAGTAGTGCTGATTCTGTCGGCAAACACTAGTTACACTACCAATGAGTGATGAGGCAAATGGCTGCTTCATGCTTATGCAATTGGCACTAGATAGGGTGACTCACCAAACCCAGTGCATATGGACCAACCATCCATACAACAACCCTTCAGAGAAAGAAAAAAAAAACCATACACCAACCCTTCTCCTCAAGTTTTGGTTAATTGTCATATCATAAGACAGGCTCAACTATTTGTCTTTTAGTATAAGGGGTAGTTCACCCGCGGAGAGGGGAAAGAGGGACTTGAACTTAGAACAGTTTCCAACATTAGAAAGAGAAATTACTAAACTATAAGCTAATTGGTGAGGGAGATGTACTTTAGTTACTTTTTCCATTTTTTAATTATAGGTGTAAAATTGAAAATCTTAGATTAAGAATTAGGGATGGGTGTGAGGGTGTGAGGAGATTATGTTTGGGTGTCCATAATATCACCGAATTTGTTAAGTTTATATTTTTTCGGGCTTTAGAACTTTCTAAATCCGGCATCTTACTTTGAACCCAATTTACATATTATATAAAGTTGGGTCATCCGGTTCAATTTGGACTGTTTTTTTTTTTCAAGTCCCTGTTCTTCAGGTTGTAAATGGGCTGGCCCTTCTAACAAGAGGACTTTTGAGGGCTTCAGAGTGTTGTATATGGTTCATTGGTTCTGAACCATGGCCCTTATAGGTGTGAAATTGTGAATAAAGAAAAGGAAATACATATGAGCATATATCATAATAAATCTTTGGTAGTGCATAAAATACAATCAACAAAATTTCAGAAACAATCACATAATAGAGCAACGTTACTCATAGAATTAGAGCATCCAACCCAAAATCAATTGGCAATGGATGGAGAGGCCCAAGACTTATATGCACATATGCTAATCTCTAGATTTCCGATGTTGGACATTGCTCCACATTACTCTCAACAGGCCCTCGCACGTGTGGCGAGATTTTTGAGCCTTACACGTGAACAAATTGTATTGAGTGATGTGTGAGTACGTGTGGCCGTTGGGCCTTACACGCGGATAACCAAGCTCTGATACCATAATAGAATTAGAGCATCAAACCCAAAATCAATTGGCAATGGGTGGAAAGGCCCAAGACTTATATGCACATATGCTAAGCTCTAGATTTCCGATGTTGGACATTGCTCCACATTACTCTCAACAGTTACTGCATGGAAAAAAACAAACAACCAAACTTTCTCGAAAAAAAAAAAGAACAAATTTTCAACTGGTGCTCTTGAGGTCCTTTGTAGAAAAGTGAAGAAGTTAACAGTGCTCAATCACCAGCGGCAAAGCACGTCATAGTGCGGATAATGAAAATAGCTTGATGTGCATTGAATTGGAACTTCCACTGGTTTTGGTTTTTCCTCTTCTTTCTTCACTTCTTCAACACTAACTATCCTGGCGTGGCCAAGCTTCTTTCTCAATGTCTTGGTCAATTCAACGGAATCAACATCATCTCCAATCACCTCCATCTGCTCTTTCTCTACGTCTATTGACACTTTGCTCACACCTGCTTGATCCATTAATTGACTCATTAATTATATCAACACCAATCCTATGAATGATATTCACTATTGGGTAGTCACCAAATTATTCGATTAATTATTTGATTGATGTATACCTTTGGCGACTGCAGCAATCTTCAAGGCCCTGCTTCTGCCTTCCTCAGTGTTATTTGCGCATGGAAAAAAGAAATATTTGCATTTTTCAGAGTTAAGTTGCACCTTCATCACTATCTTTTGCTGCATAAATAAGGTCACATCGTAGTACGTTAAAGCCTTTTGTTTCATTTCCCTAAAAACATATCTGTAAAACTTTCATGAAAATATGAAATGCAGGAGTACTTATATATGATCTAAGAATAAAATTAAATTGAAAGGCTTACCTTCATGTTGGAGAATATGTATATGAAATTGGATAGTTTTTTTGGGACGAAAGTAAAAACTCTATGAATCTATATGTATATAGAAATGAATGTATCCTTTTGATTTCTAGTAGTACTTGAAGACTAGCTTAGAGGTCACTTGCAAAGTAACACTAATTCTATGTTGTATTTATAGGAACCTAGTGATACATAAACACGTAAATTTTTAATAATTAATAATAGAGTCAGCTGCTTGGAAACTGATATTTCCACACACTGATCGATCAGTCTGAGTCAACTAGTCAAGCCACGCTCTCGATCAACCTCAAATTTGAAACAATGCTTTCAATTGTCTTTTCTTTTTTTTCTTTTTTTTTTCCTGTTCTTACAAATACAAGAGAATTCAAATATTAGTTTGGTTAGTCAATAGTCATATATGCATGCCTCGATCCAATTTAGACTCTCTTAAGCGTATACAAGGTGGTGCTTTAAAACTTTTAAGTAAATGGAAGTCTTCCATTTCATTTCGTATAAAAATTTATCAGACAGCTCTTCATAAAACAATCAATAAATTAAGTGGACTTAATTCAAAGTTGTTGTGTGAAAGCTTCATTAATATTAACTCAAACCTAGAAGCTAGTTTCGTCACAACGCGCGTACCGGTTAACAATACTACTAAACCATAATAATGGAAGGAACAAAAATAAATTAATTCCATCGATCACATCTATGTCTTCGTGACTTCGTCAAGGCTAAGGAGTTTCTTCAACGTATGGCTGAGATTCACATTGAATATTACAAAGCCTTCTGTTATTATCACTCTATGTCTTCGTGACTTCGTCAAGGCTATGGAGTTTCTTCAACGTATGGCTGAGATTCACATTGAATATTACAAAGCCTTCTGTTATTTGTGATAATACGTATGCATATATACGTCATATATAGGAACCTTCTATGTACGTGGATACTACGCCAGTCAACCTAAGTAAAGACGATTCAAGTCTTTGGGTATTATTGGTACTAATCTAGCACATGTATGTTAATTTGAGGATAAAACCCAAAACTGCAAATATATATTATGAAGACTTAAAATTCAATCCATTTTATAAGCATTTTTAGACTACGACCGGTAGTAATTTAGGGTTTTTAATTAAATTTTTTATTTTATTTTTATTTGACGGCTTTATATTAGGTTTTAACTTTTAACTCGATATTTTAGGCAATATTTTCTATTAATTTGGACTTAAGATCTCTTTTAATATTGGAAAGAAATATATCATTAAATCAAGAGAGATTTAGAGTTCAATCTATTTTATGAGCCTTTTTTAGAATAATACCAGTAGTGATTTAAGATTTTTAATTAAGTATTTTTATTTTTCTTCTTTGACGGCTTTAATTAAAACCTAACATGCGGCCTCTACAAAGCTCATTCTACACATTAGGAGGGAAAATACTTTTCAAATAGAGGTAAATACCCTTCAAATTGGGGAAGAACTTTATTATAAATTAAAAGAATTTTATTATAAATTTTAAAACACCTACGGTCTCCATCTAAAAACTATTTTTCTAAAGAGCCTAAGCCTAATTATCTCTATTATTATTCCTGATGCATTGCGCTGGACACTCACATCAAAATATGTACAACAAAACATTAATTCTTGCGTACGTAACACTCTAAGTATGGAAATATTGCGACTGTTAACTAATTAGTTGTTAGTTTAATGTTATTTTTCTCAATACTAATACTTGGGAAAAATTTTAAGTTCGATTCTCCCTCCTCAAATAGTAATAAAAAAAAAGCTTAACTACACCATTGGTCTATTAACTTTTTTAAAATCTCAATTTATTCTACAAACTAAATTTTGTACCAAAATAGTCCACAAAATATCAGTTATGTCCCAGTTTAGTCCAAACCGCAAGTCAACCCTGTTATATTTTTTTGGTCTATTTTAGGGGTAAAATTGTCCACTCACTTCAACTTACCTTCCCCATTCTCTTCACTTCAAGTTATTCATTATTAATTTCTATTTTCTAAAAAATATTTTATAATTAATATTTTATTATTAAAATGTTTTTATGTGAGAATATTCTAATTATACAACTACTAGCTTCTTATAAATGAAATCATAATTTCTCTCTAATATTATTAAATATTGATACCATGTTGAATAATTTAAAATAATTAATTAATAATTGTTATTAAATAATAATTAAAATTTTAAAATAAATTATTCTACCTAGCACGAGTAATTATGGGTTGAGCTAAGCTTAAGGTTTAAGATAATTAGTTTGACTTAGGTCCCGTTTGGTATTGGTTTTTTAAGATTAAAATCACTTATTTTCAACATTTATAGGCCAAAGTCCATTTGGTAAGATAAGTAAAATAAACTTTTTTTCACAGCAATGAGCGAATGACAGCAGTTTTTAAAATCTATCCATAGGCTGCTTTTGAAATTCTCTTTGGAGGAAAGCGGAAAAGAACCGGCGTATGGTTAATCAAATCTTATAAAATACCAAGAACGCCCTTGTTGATTTTTGCAATTTACATCACATATCCTTTTATTTTACACATTCTTCCTTGCAACGTGAGTTTGCCATCGTCTTTCTTCTCTTCTTCTCTTCTTTTTTTCCTCTTCTTCTCCCCAAGTTCTTCCACTCTCTAGGAGCAGCAAGACCCAAGAAAATCTCTCATCTTTTTCAATTTTTCATTCTTCCCTTTTTTGTTTAATTTAGTGGTTAATATATTTCATTCTCATCCTTGTGTATGCAGTATATATGCCCCACCTGAATGTGTGCCTCTCTTTCATGTGTGCTAGAGAAATGCAAGATCGAATTTACTTTTAGCTTTAAATAGGGGTGACAGACATTTCTTTTTCCATTTTGTATATAGATGTTGATGCTAAAAATGAATGTCTTGTCTGAAGTCCAATCCCATATTTTAAACTTCATGTTGGGTAGACATTGAAGAAGAAAAAAGAAAGGTTTAGGTAGACAACATGTTGGGCTTGCTTATGTTTGGATTTTTGAATGCCATTTCACAAAAGTCTGAGTGATGAGATAATCAATTCGCATTCTTGAGAAATAGTTATAGTTACATTTTTTTTTTTTGTTGAATAAATGTTGAGAAATTTAGTTCTTAGGAAAAAAATTTGCCATGTAAATGTGTTTTTTTTAGTGAATATGAGAAATATATTTAGCTTTATGTCCATTTTTGTCATTATACACTGGTACAACACTTTTAACAGAAAATTTACTAAATACTCAAACATTATTTTTTATATCAGCAACACTTTTTAAAATATGATTTATCAAACGCTCAACCGCTTTAAATCACAGTTAATTATTCTCACAGCATAACTAAAAGTGATTATTCTCACAGCACAACAATACCAAACTAGGCCTTAGCCCGGTTTGATTATTAAATGAACCGGACTGAGCATGACATGAAGCACAAATTAATGGATCTATTTTAACTCAAACCAGCCCGTTATACACATGTATAGTTCTGAACTCAGGCCCTTAAAGGTATGAAATTGTGAATAAAGTAAAAGGAAATGCAAATGAGCATATCATGATCAATCTTTGGTGAAACAATCACATAATAGAGCAAACAAATTAACAAACAAACTTTCACAAGAAAAGAACAATTTTTCAACTGGCGTTCTTGAGGTCCTTTGTAGAAAAGTGAAGTTAACTGTTGATGCAAATTCCCGTGAGGCAGATGCAACAACTTAGGTAATGACCTGGCTGATCCGAAGTCTTGCTGAAAACAGGGATTTTTGGCGATCACTTGTTAATAGAATTTAATTTATTTAATTTTATTTGAAGGAGAGTTAGTAATAATTATAAAGTTTGAGATTTTCTAGAGAGAGAAAAGGTTGGGGAAGGTAAGATGAAGTGGGTGGACGATTTTACCACTAAAATAGACAAAAAAATATAATGGAGTTGCCGGTTTGGACTAAATGAAACACAATTGACATTTTGATACAAAATTTAGTTTATAGACCAAATTAAGATTTTGGGAAAAATTAGCAGACTAGTTGTGCAATTTCCTTAAAATTTATATATATATATCACAACTATATTACTGTAATTAAGGTTATATTCCTTTGGTTAATTAAGGTTATTGTATTTGATTACTAAAATTGGTGCTGTGATTAATTAGGTGACAATTGATTGATTATGATTAGATAATTGTATTTGGTTAGGACTATTGTTAATTTCCATTTGTTCATGCTTTGTAAACAGTGAAAATAGGGACCAATTCCAATGGAATAAAGAAAAAATTGTTCCAATAGTTTTTCACCTCTAGGGTGCGCGCATTATTGATTACATCTGTTTTCTTGGAATAAATGATATAGAAATATATAATGAATCATGAAAATCATTGTGAAGGACAATATTTATTACATAATAGAGCAATTGGCTTGTTGTGAATAATCATCATGAACCACTTGATAGCGCATAGGATAATGGGGATATTGAATGTAGCTCGATGTCCATTGAATTGGGTTAGCTGCAGGCTTTTCCTCTGGTTTTCCTTTCACTTCTTGAACACTTAAAATGATGGCAGAGCCAAGCTTCTTCCTCAACGACATGGTTAACTTCATGGAATCAACTCCATCCCCAATCACCTCCATCTCCTCTTTCTCTGCTTCTATGGACACTTTGCTCACACCTTTGGCCACTGCAGCAATCTTCAAGGCGTTGGTTCTGTGTCTCTCACACTTCATTTGCACCTTCATAACTATCTTTTGCTGCACCATGTTATAAGCTTTTTGGGACCACGGAATTAAACTCTATGAATTAATGAATTTATATTTCTGCTACGTCAACCCTTCAAGTCAATGAGAAAAGTAACATTAGGCAAGCTGTATTTAATTTATAGGAGCGTCCTTGTCTTAAAATATTATTATTAGTTAGGAAAGACTAAAACGACAGGGACGTACCAGATCTTAATAAAACAATATTTTAATAAATAAATATATAGTCATGAGTTGCTTGGAAACCAAGTTAATTCCACAGATCGAACCAAATCAAATAGTCAACCGTAATTCAAATTTGACTAAGTACTAAACCACAAATTAATTACATATAATAAGACCTAGCCAAAAAAAAAAAGATACAATCATATAATAAGACAAAGGTTTCCTTTTACTAGTCTTTGTACCTGAACTGAGGGCTGAGCCTTGAGGGTGAGGGGCTGGTGGGCATGGGAAAGGGGTTTGGAGTGGGCTGGTGAAAGTGTGAAACCAAGGGTTTTTCATCTTTGGCCCAGTCAGACAAAGATGAAAAAGAGTTTTCTTGTTTTTTGAGTTCTTATGTGAGCTTAATTTGCTCTACTACTAGTGCTAGCCTTTGGTATTTATACCAATCACTCTACTAGTACTAGTGTTGTATATGGTTCATTGGTTCTGAACCATGGCCCTTATAGGTGTGAAATTGTGAATAAAGAAAAGGAAATACATATGAGCATATATCATAATAATCTTTGGTAGTGCATAAAATACAATCAACAAAATTTCAGAAACAATCACATAATAGAGCAACGTTACTACATGGAAAAAAACAAACAACACAACTTTCTCAAAAAAAAAAGAACAAATTTTCAACTGGCGTTCTTGAGGTCCTTTGTAGAAAAGTGAAGTTAACAGTGCTCAATCACCAGCGGCCAAGCACGTCATAGTGCGGATAATGAAAATAGCTTGATGTGCATTGAATTGGAACTTCCACTGGTTTTGGTTTTTCCTCTTCTTTCTTCACTTCTTCAACACTAACTATCCTGGCGAAGCCAAGCTTCTTTCTCAATGACTTGGTCAATTCAACAGAATCAACATTCTCTCCAATCACCTCCATCTGCTCTTTCTCTACGTCTATTGACACGTTGCTCACACCTGCTCACATGTATATAAATATATAATTAGTGATCCAATAATTGACTCATTAATTATATCAACACCAATCCTATGAATGATGTTCACTATTGGGTAGTCACCAAATTGTTCCATTAATTATTTGATCCAAATATGTATACCTTTGGCGACTGCAGCAATCTTCAAGGCCCTGCTTTTGCCTTCCTCAAGGTTACTTTTTTGGCACGGAAAAAACAAATATTTGCATTTGTCAGAGTTGAGTTGCACCTTCAACACTATCTTTTGCTGCATAAATAAGGTCATGATCGATATATATCGTAGTTAAAAACCTTTTCTTCATTTGCCTAAAAACATATATCTGTAAAACTTTCATGAAATGCCGGAATACTTATATATGATCTAAAAACAAAAATTGTAAGGCTTACCTTCATATCAGAGATCGAGTATATATATGAAATTGAGTAACTAACTTTTTTGGGACGAAATTAAAAACTCTATAAATCTATATATGTATATAGGAATTAATGTATCCTCTTGATTTGTAGTAGTTGAAGACTTCGAGGTCGATCGATCACTTGCAAAGTAACACTAATGCTATAACGTTGTATTTATAGGAGCCTAGTGATATATGGTAAAATTAATTAGTATAAAATAAGGGGATTAGCTCCCTTTGACTTGTCCCTCCACAAACACGTAAACTTTTAATGATTAAATAGAATCAGCTGCTTGGAAACCAACTAGCTATCTACTCAAGCCACCCCCGTTATGCTTTAATGTACAAGACAAATATCAGTTTGGTAAGTCCTGCATACTTCCAATCTAGACTCTGTTGGTGGCGCTTTTTAACATTTAAGTAAATGGAAGTCTTCCATTTCATTTCATAAAATGAAAAATAGTGATGAAATGTAGATAGTAATGTTCAGACAACTCTATGTCCATTTGTTCATGCATGAAAGCGTTGTGTGCTCTTAGGAAACAATCAATAAAGTGGACTTCAAACTTCTTGTGTGAAAGCTTCATAAATATATTAACCTAAACCTATATACAAGTTTCGTCACAACAATACTACTAAACCATAATAATTGAAAGAACAAAAATTAATTAATTCCATCAATCACATATTCACATCTATGTCTTCCTCAAGGCTAAGGAGTTTTTTCTTCAACGTGGATGGCTGAGATTCACATTAAAAAAGCCTTCCAGTACTATTTGAGGAATTAAAGACAATTTAGTCTTTGGGTATTATCATTACTAATCTAGCACATGTATGTTAATTTGAGAATAAAACCCAAAACTTCAAATATATATTATTCCTGATTCATTACGCCAGACACTCACATCAAAATATGTAGAACAACAGAGTCTTGCATAACACGTTTGGAAGTATGTCGTTATATTTCTCAATATTTGGGAAAAATTCTAAGTTTGATTCTCCCTCTCCAAAAAAAAAATATATAGGCTTAATCACCCCATTGGTCCACTAACTTTTCCAAAATTTTAATTTAGTTCACGAACTAAATTTTGTACCAAAATTGTCCACAAAATATCCGTTATGTCCTAGTTTAGTCCAAACCGTCAACTCTGTTATATTTTTTTTGTCTATGTTAGAGATAAAAGTATCCACTCACTTCAACTTACCTTCCCCAACCTCTTTTCTCTCTATAAAATGTGGATTTTCAGCGATCACACATCAATAAAATTTAATTTATTTAATTTTATTTGAAGTCAAGTTAGTTATAATAATTATAAAGTTTGAGATTTTTATGGAGAGGGAAGAGGATGGGGAAGATAAGATGAAGGGGGTGGATGATTTTACCCCTAAAATATACATAAAATATAACAGAGTTGACGGTTTGGACTAAATGAAACACAATTGACATTTCGTAGATTATTTTGATACAAAATTTAGTTCATGAACCAAATTGAGATTTTGGGAAAAATTAGCGGACAAGTTGTGCAATTTGGTTAATTAAGGTTGTAATATATATATATCACAACTATATTACTGTAATTAAGGTTATATTCCTTTAGTTAATTAAGGTTATTGTATTTGATTACTAAAATTGGTGCTGTGATTAATTAGGTGACAATTGATTGATTATGATTAGATAATTGTATTTGGTTAGTACTGTAAATATTGTTATTTTTCATTTGTTCATGCTTTGTAAACAGTGAAAATAGGGACCAATTCCAATGGAATAAAGAAAAAATTGTTCCAATATTTTTTCACCTCTAGGGTGCGCGCATTATTGATTACATCTGTTTTCTTGGAATAAAGGATATAGAAATATATAATGAATCATGAATCATGAAAATGATTGTGAAGGACAATATTTATTACATAATAGAGCAATTGGCTTGTTGTGAATAATCATCATGAACCGCTTGATAGCGCATAGGATAATGGGGATATTGAATGTAGCTCGATGTCCATTGAATTGGGTTAGCTGCAGGCTTTTCCTCTGGTTTTCCTTTCACTTCTTGAACACTTAAAATGATGGCAGAGCCAAGCTTCTTCCTCAACGACATGGTCAACTTCATGGAATCAACTCCATCCCCAATCACCTCCAACTCGTCTTTCTCTGCTTCTATGGACACTTTGCTCACACCTTTGGCCACTGCAGCAATCTTCAAGGCGTTGGTTCTGTGTCTCTCACACTTCATTTGCACCTTCATAACTATCTTTTGCTGCACCATGTTATAAGCTTTTTGGGACCACGGAATTAAACTCTATGAATTAATGAATTTATGTCTCTGCTACGTCAACCCTTCAAGTCAATGAGAAAAGTAGCATTAGGCAAGCTGTATTTATAGGAGCTTCCTCAACTTAAAATATTATTATTAGGAAAGACTACAAGGACTGGGAGTCTGGGACCACTTATCTTAATTAAACAATATTTTAATAAATAAATATATTGTCGTGAGTTGCATGGAAACCAAGTTAATTCCACAGATCGACCGAGTCAAATAGTCAACTGTAATTCAAATTTGACTAAGTTCTAAACCACAAATTAATTAGATATAATAAGACCTAGCCAAAAAAAAATAAAAAATCTTTGGCCCAGCCAGACAAAGATGGAAAAGAGTTTTCTTGGTTTTGGAGTTCTTATGGGAGCTTAATTTGCTCTACCACTAATGCTAAGAACTTAAGGTTGTGTTGGTTGGTTGGTTGTTTTTTTTTCTTTTTCCTTTTTCTTTTTTAATTTGCTGATATGACCTTTTGTTCTTATACATTTAAATTCTTATATATTAGGGCCTCATTTGGATATAATAGGATATATAAAATAAATGACAAAATCATGTGTGTTGAAGGAAGAAACCTTCTAACTTTAAGAAATAAGATGAAAATGAGATAGACTAATTATAAGGAAATACTTATCCCTTCCAATTCTCCTCCCCTCCCCCCAAAAAAATGGTGGTATAATTAGGGGGATAACCGGATAAGTTTTCCCTCATAATTAATTCATTTTTTTTTTCCATCTTCTTCTTTCAAGTTAAAAAACACTCTTCATTATCTTTTTTAAACAAACATGATTTTGTCATTTATCTTATCACATTTAGCCCACCTCAAGTACTAGCAACGAAATTAGAAAGTAATCACGTCAAACATATTATGTGACGAAAATTGTTGTTCTTAATTATATAGGGAAATGGGGAATGCCATTGCTAAAATCCATTGCGTCACTTAATATATATAACCTCGAAACAAAAATTTCGTCACAAAATCAATACTTTTCATACGAAATTGGTGTCGTTACTAAAGACTATTTCTTGTAGTAAATTTCAGCATGATAACATTTTATAGAAAGCAACAATCCTTAGTAGCTATATATATATATATATATATATATATATAGCGCGCTCATAAAAAAATATATAATGTTAAATTTGTTCTTTTGGATTTTCACATAATAGAGCAATTGACTGGTTGACATGGTTCTGGATAATATTCAGGAACCACTACTCCATAGCATTGCATTGGATATGATGTCGTCGTCCACTGAATTGGAGTTGAGGACTTTTCCTTTTCCTCATCCTTGTCGCCGTCCTTGAGTTGCTCAACTTTGAGTATGATGGCGGAGCCGAGCTTCTTCCTCAAGGACCTGGCCAGGCAAAAGGAATCAACTCCGTCTCCGACCACCTCCACTTGATCTTTGTCTTCGCCTGCAATCGACACTTTGCTCACACCATGCGCAGCTGCTGCAATCTTCATGGCCTTGCTTCTGCATTTGTCACAGTGCACTTGCACCTTCACTACTATCTTTTGCTGCATACCATTCATGTATAAAACTATAAATAACAACCATATATACTTTAATTTCATTTGTCCACAAAATTAAACAAATTAAAACAGACAAAATAAAATGTGACTTTCACAAAATGCAGGAGGAGTTATGTTCTTAATTTAGGAACAATAATTGAAACTACGGCATACCTTCATGTTGGAATACTACTATAGAGTATGAAATATACTCAGTGTTAAGATAGCAATTCAGCTAGCGGATCGATCTGTATTTATATATACAAGTTCTATCACCTACCTAATTGTTGACTAACTTGTACATATATACATATATAACTATGTATGTGAATCCGAGTAGGAATAGTCAGCTTAAAAACCACGGCTTCTCTCAGACCCATACTGAGTCAAGCACGTACGTACGCGGTTAGACCGTACGTACGGCTGAAATTAATAAAAGTTACACAACGTGCATTAGATGCTGTAGCACGCTAGCCATGGATAATTAATCCACTAGCTTAATTATTACCCCATGACCACGAAACTAAAATAGAAAGAATCCCACCTCAAAATATTAAGGCCTTGTATAACTATTTATAAGGTGTATGTTAGCCATCTTTACATATTGCCAATTCATTATAAGTTTAATACTCCAATTTTCCATTTACATAAAACAGTTCGTATGATATGTCTGTCAATCTTGCATTTTTGTTTCGCGTTAAAAAATTCTTGTTTGTATGCATCTCTCGTGTACATCAAAGATTCATGTATTATTAATAATGTGAATGCAATTATACAATATTAATCCATCTTTGTCAGTGATAATTGTATCTTTTAGAATCATTTTCATATATATATATAATTATCAAGAATGCTTTAAAATTAACTTGTTAATAAGTTAATACAAAACTAAGTACCATGTTGGGCCCACTGCACAATGTAATTTCAAAATCCGAACCGTATATTTTTTAGGCCATACTTCAATAATCATCCATGTACAAAATCTTCAAAATCGGAAGTCATTTAGTCATTTGATTATAATAACAATTATTTCTATGCTTTTATCGAAAATATTGATCGTCTATTTATTTGATCTCAATTAGATGACTACATGATTTTCGATTTAGTTGATTTTTTGCAATGATGATCTTTGAAGTAGGGCCTAAATAATTGATGGTTCGGATTATGATATTAGTGATGTGGTGGGCTCAAAAGCATGATTAGATTTGTATTAACTTGCTAACTGGTTAGCTTTAGAGCACTCCTCTATATATGTATATATATATATATGAAAATTATATTAGCATGGCAATTAGTCAAAGTCTTTTAGTAAATCCAAAACAACTCTCAAAATCAAATAACTTCACAACTTAAATATTGAAATCCTTGTGTTTCCTTTTGCCAGATGAAAGCGCATTATACCTAATATGGATGACTACACATTTGTTATTCCAACCAGTTGTCAATAATTATAATTTCTACAACCATGAGGTCCATGATAGCATAGCTAAGTCGAGGTCATTTATTAATATGGCACTATCATAAAGTCAAAAGTTGTTGTTCCTTCTTTTTTTGGTGGGAGTAGGAAGTCCAAGATTTTCTCTAGGACATACGTATGAACATATATGTCACATGAGATAATATTTGGATATTATATATTATTAATGATTAATTCTTTCTTTACTGCTAAACATATAGAAGTAACTATGTCGAAATATTCTTTGGCCACAAGCTACAATATTATTGAATGATCTCCCACATGATATCATCCCATGGTACACAATTACACATACTCTTCTTATCTCCACACATTCCACCTCTCCTTTGATGATGACCCCAACCAACAGTCCCATATTTTGATTGTTGGATTGGCTATATAGCCTATGCCTTCAAGCACCAAGTCGTTAGGTTCACCTTGCTTGTTGGACTCGTCATTTGCCTTTTGGATATTGCACCAAAGAGTCACAACTGTAGTCACTGAATTCTTAACACAATCCGATATTTGGTAAGAAAATATTCCTCACCCACCAACATTAACAAACATTATATTATGTTGTTCGGGCTTGCCAATGCCTTACGGACTTAGGATGAGGCAGGAGCGTGGAATTGATCTGGGCCAGTTCATACATTAATGGACTACTCATGGAGAAATTGGTTTTCAAGTTTGAGTCATCTTTAATATTTCAGAGCACTGAAGCTTAGTCAATACTACCCTACCGGCGACCACCGGCGGCTGGCCGGCCAGCCAGCAAGCCCGATCTAAAGCATTCGTGGGTTGGCATGGCAGCCGGGCGGGCAAGCTTTTGGGGATACGGATCAAGATTCAAGGACATTTGAGGATCTTTTGCATCAGTTGTTTTGAATACTAGGAGGGCACATTCTTTGGCATGAAAATTATGCATGCCTCCCACCCACCCATTCCATATTTAAAATGTTTGAAAAAGAAGGAAAAGACAAATCAACTCCAACGGTTCACTCTTCTGATGATTTAGAGTTAATTCATAACCCATGGCTGGATTACTTTTAAAACTTTTGTCTAATAATTCCTGCATTATTCTTTACACTAAGATCTAACTTTCCGCCACATACTTCCTTAGGGGCTAAACAAAAAACGCACACAAGTTTTTATAAGATAAACCAGCAACATGGTAAGATTATCATAACATATGTAGGCTCTAAGTTCGAACCCATTGGTCTTATTGATCATCATATCATCAACCATTCACTGCTTTGAACACTACAAACAACTAAAGAACTTGTGCACTTTACAGGAGAGGGCCACTTCTATTTTTAGGAACAGTGCTACAGTTTCAAAAGCAAAATCATTCAAACACAAACATCTAAGCTACCCACCTTTAGTTCCACCTACACCACACTTTGGCAAATATCAATAACAAACAAATTGGCTCCACTACTCCTCAATCAAAAGCTTCTTTTCCTTTACTTACTTTAAGCGATTTCCTAAATTATTTAAAGAAACAACCATCTTCATCTTACCCGTTCATTAAGTGGTTCATCTGTTGTTCTTCTGGCTGTTCTCCAGAGATGCCACCCCTCCAACCTCCACCTCCACCTCCGCCACCCACACCTCCGCCTCCGCCTACCTCTTCATCTCCACTCCAAATCCAAAAGCAAACCGAACCAATCTCTCTCAACCAAATTATCATATCAAAGCATGCTAGGAATCGAGAAGCTCCGGCAGATGATGCAGCAAACCATGACTCCAGAAAACCAACAAACCAACCAATACTCCGGCATCCTCGACGGACCAACCCACTTATATGGTGTTGTGCAATTATCTGTCTCATATTTAGCCTTATTCTTATATTCTTTGGAATTGCAACTTTGATCATCTTCCTTGTTGTTAAACCAAGAACTCCATTATTTGACACCCCCAATGCAAGCCTTAACGCCATCTACTTTGACTCACCAGAGTATTTCAATGGCGACTTCACTTTCCTGGCAAATTTCTCCAACCCAAATCGGAAAATCGATATAAGATTTGAGTATCTGGAGTTGGAGCTTTACTTTTCTGACAGACTCATAGCAACTCAGGCTCTTGCACCTTTCACTCAAAGACCTGGAGAAGCAAGGCTGGGATCAGTTCACTTAATATCGAGCTTGGTATATTTGCCTGAGAATCACGCTGTGGCACTTCGAACGCAGGTGCAGAACAATAAGGTCGACTATAATATAAGAGGAACATTCAAAGTGAGAGCCACTCTGGGTATGATCCATATTTCTTATTGGTTGCATAGCAGATGCCAATTACAGATGACAGGTCCACCAACTGGTGCTTTGATTGCTCGAAGATGCAGAACTAAAAGGTGAAGATGAGGAGCAGTATTTCCTTGTACCTTCTTTCTCTCTTCTTGTTCTGTCTACATTGAGATTCAAATGGAATTTTCGGTGTATAAAGGTCATGTGAGCTTATACAATATGATACATGAACATTCTTTTCTAAAAATTGAAGGAATGGTATTTTTCTGTGCATTCAAAACCTTTAGAAGGACAATTTATCATCATTTACCAATACAGCTGTATAAAATAAATGGGTTAAAGAACAGAGGAAACATGACAAGCTTGTCTGCAGAAGGAAAAAAAAAAGAGTCCCCATTGTCTACATGGAAAAATCTGAACTCTTCTTGAGGAATAGAAAGCACTAGACCTCTACTTGTAGAAAAGGGTAGCAAGAGATGTATGGAGAATCAACTAGGATCCTGCGGTGATTTCCGCATAATTTTGTTTAAGTACTTGCACATTATTCAATTATGGTGGTCTAATGCCCTATCACTTTTACTTGTTTATTCAAAAGAATTTATATAAAAAGCATTGATTGGTCCAAAGTTGTAAGAGAAAGTTCACCTAGCACATGAATCCAGATGATAGCTGGGGAATCCAACTCCAGGATTGTATTTGTGGAGGGGACATGTCTAGATAGTCCTATCTCAAAAGTGTCCTAATCAGCAATCACCTAACATAACATCACTTTTAGTTCCATCAACAATTTAGTCATTTAGATATTCTGGAAAACTGAAAAAGAGACTTTATTTTACTTTTTACCTGATAGAGCACCACAAGGTCACAGTCGGATGTTCAACAGAAAATTAATTAATTATCTTGCCTAATTAATTCCAGATAATATCCTATCCCATGAAAAAAAAAAATTAACCATTCAAGATAATAAAACAACACTTGTTGCCAAGGATGTTCTGAAGGCATGCACGAATGAATAGCTCCCAAGCCTCTCATAACTTGCACACTAGCCTATGTGAAAGAACAGCGTGACAAGCTCTAGATAATTATCTTGTTACAAAAAGTTTCATTGAAGTTGGCTTACAATTAACAAACATAAGGACAACTGCTAGCTGGAGAGTATAATGCAATCGTAAGATCTGTGAGTTCACCACCTTTATTTATTTTTAAGTTTCTGTCCCCTTATGACCAACAGTTGAACTGACTCCAACTCTCCCACTATCACGAAAACTCGATACTCACAAACTCCTTCCCTTCCTATCCATCCTGTATAACTGCAGAGAAGCCCTAGAGTCACTGACTAAAACAGACAACAGATGACAACTAGACGAACCTCTAAACTTTGCACTAGAAAATAAGAAACACAAATAATAATTATAATACAATACTAGAATATCCAGCACAGGACAATACACATCTGAACTGCCTTATGGAAATCTCCACACCAATCCAGCATGGTTAAAGCATAGAACTAGTTGACAAAGAACCCACAAAGAGATTCGGTCTGCAATTTAGCAATTACCATTACAATTATCGTTCCCTGAGTGCTAGATCATATATGATTTATTTAGGTCCCCAAGCTCAGTCAAACTAAATAAAAATTTTGCTCAATTTTTGCTTTAGAAGTAAGTACAGTGTCTTATGCCAAGTTAACCAATGTTAGAAAGAACCCCAACAACAACTAAAATGTATGGATAGTTCAGCACAAGGATCCATCAATGTGTAATTCAATGTTATAATGATTCAAGACATCATATGTTGACAACCTAACAAAATTTATGAGTACTATGTGTACAATACTTCTGAAAATTCAGAGCAACAACCTCTAACCGATCATCAGAACAATATATAAGAAAAAAAATTCAAAAATATGAACCTCTTTTTCATGATTAACCAGAGCTCCTTAAAGTGGCCAAAAAAAAACCAGAGCTCCTTCAACTTCCACCCACTTCAGATGGTGTTTTGGCCACAATCGACAATGCATGTAGTCCACTCTGCAACTCCTCTTGCAACAATTCATAAATGAGCCTATGCCTCTTAACCATACTCTTCCCTTCAAACTCCTTAGACACAACTTTCACATTGAAATGCGTCTCCCCATCACTTCCTCTAACACCGGCATGTCCGGCATGCTGATATGAAATATCTTCTACTTCCAGCTCAATAGGTCTAAGCTCTCCCTCCAATCTCTCCTTAATTCTCTTCGATCGGCTACCCAAATCACCTGAATTTGACTCATTTTCACTCGCAACAATCCTCACCAGTTCAATTTGCTTGGCATTTTCTTCAGAGCTTATTCCAGCATCCAAACCCTCAATGGCACCGTCAATTTTTGATCTCAAAGTCTTTTCATCAACCACTTCAGAATTGAATCCTAGATGAACATTTTCAACACTATTTTCAATTTTCGACCCATAATTGGAGCTATCAACGCCTTTTTCTTCTTCCACAATCAACTCCTGAGCCTTTTTCTGCATCAACTGCAACATATTCAAAAACCCATTATTCCTCGAACGCGATAAGCTCTGCTGAAGCCCAAGAAGGACCGCGAAATCGGGCGAGACCCGCAAAACCTCATGGACGGGTTGGCCAGAGAGCCCGTTAACGAGCAGAGCAGCNTTATTCCTCGACGCGATAAGCTCTGCTGAAGCCCAAGAAGGACCGCGAAATCGGGCGAGACCCGCAAAACCTCATGGACGGGTTGGCCAGAGAGCCCGTTAACGAGCAGAGCAGCGAGTCCCTTGGTGATAACCGAGTCAGAATCGGCCTCAAAGAAGACGTTCTTGTCCGAGTCGAGGTAGGCCCTGACCCAGACCTGAGAGACACAGCCCTCGACCTTGTTCTGCTTGGTTTTGAATTGGGCGTCGAGGGGTTTGAGGTTCTTGCCGTAGAACAAGAGCTGCTCGTACTTGGCCTTGGGTACTTGCACGGACTGGAAGAGTTTCACTATTTCTTGAAGCTTCGGAGGGAGTTCTTCAATGGGTTGCAGAGACATCGAGCTTGATGCTGATGCAGATGTTGATGATGGGGATGAGGATATGGTGGGTATTCTTTGGAAAGTGATGGGTCTTGTGAAGAAAGAGAGGTTGAGGTGTTTTGGTGAGGCTGAGAGGGTTTTAGGATTAAGAGGAGAGTTCGGGATTTTGGTGGCGAATAATCGAAACGACGATGAGATTGAAGAAGACGACGACATGCTTGGTTGGTTCTCAAACTTCTGGAAGCAGAGAGTTTCAGTGATACACACGACGACAGATTCAGAGATAGATGGGGCGATTCAGAGATTGAAGAGAGGCTTAAAACTCACCGTTTCGTCCGGATTTTAATCGGATCCGGTGTCTTGGCCCAGGGTGAATCCTTTATGGGCTTTGTTGTGTGTTTCTGGCCCAAATCCTCCTAGTCCTTTCCACATCTTCATCTGTTAAAAAGTTATGTGCATCATCGTTGCCATGTCACAAAAGTACTCACAAATATCCCAACATTGTGTGAAGTGTGAACCACATAATTCCTATGTTTCGAGAAGAAGATTGTCATGTCAGTTATCACATATTTTAGTTAGTATCGAAATCTTAGGATTTATTTTAGGTTTTTCAACATTTACTATTGTTTTAGTACCTTACTAAATATTGAATTCACACTTCTTTAAATTATTTTAAATTAATGAGATTCTCAAACTAGGCCAAGGCAAACTACATAAACAATGTCTTTGACCTCCATATACATTCATGTGAGTTTTATATTATTTAGGTCTAGCACAATATATAGAAGATCTATAAAATTTGGGATACCGAACATTTAAGAACTTAAGGGAGTTGTCTCACTTAGGTCTTCTTAAGACTGACCCTGTCTCAAGTATTCAATTATCTCTTTAAAATTTTAGAAGGTATATATTTTTAATTTGTTCATATTAATTCTTCATTAATAATTTGTTCATATTAATTCTTCATTAATAATTTGTTCATTTATTAATTAGTTCATATTAATTGATTAATATTCAAAGTGTTCAATTCCTTTTCGAAGAAATGACATGCTGCATTGTTGACTAAAATATATGAACAAACTTGAACCATTTGCTTAATTAGTTGAAGGAATAGTGTGAGTCTGTGAGAATACAATTGAGTGAAGCATTGATAATATGAACATGGTAGAATATACCAAGAGTAAGCATGGAAAAGAGAGACATTACAAGTTTAATTTTTTTTTTTTGGGGACAAAATTAAATACAAGTTTAGTTTACTTCATACAATTGATAGTTCCCAACCCCAGAGTCCATACAAAGGTCTAGTACTAGCAATGGTACTACTAGTACTTGTATCCCTTAACATACAAACTCTCAGAAGCCAGTCCATCAGCACTTCCTCCAGAGTACCTTCCAAGAGTGGCCTCTGAATTGGCCTTGCACCTTGTCAAAAATGCCTCCTGGGCTTTTCCAACATTCTCCTTCTTTCCAGCCCAAGTCTTGAGTGTGCTTGATTGCAAAGCTCTGCCAAATGAGAATGAAAGAGTCCATGGCTTCAACACATCCAACTTGTTCATTGCATCCAGATTGAGTGTTGCATCTTCCTCGCTCTGTCCTCCAGACAGAAACACAATCCCGGGTACTGCAGCCGGGACTGTTCGCCGGAGGGCAGTCACAGTGTACTCAGCAATCACCTCTGGCGCAACCTGTGCAAAACTAAAGTCATTTGACCTTGGACTTTAAAGCACGTTCACATGTGTTGAGTTACGTGGCTCGATACAAGTTATCAAAACTAGTCATTTAAACTTACTATGAAGCATGGTTACTTATGTGGCTCGATAAATCATGAGTGAAAATGAAGATTAGTACTAAGTAATGTAAAATACACAATAATCTACGATATGTAAGATGGATAATCCACATTAATAGTACCCTAATGAAATACTCATTATTATAAGTAGTGTGTTTATTTTGATTTTTGTCTTACACCAGGTTGAGTTTGGGGGCAATAATTTAGAGCTTTGCATAAATAATTGCATATATGCATGAAGTACCTTTGGACTGTCAGAGCCTGGTGTGACCATGTTGGGCTTAAGGAGTGTGCCTTCAAGAAGAACATGTTGTTCATTCAGTGCCTTGTAAACTGCTGCAAGCACAATTTCAGTGGCAGCAGCACATTTCTTAATGTCATGTGCCCCATCAGTCAAAATCTCTGGTTCAACAATGGGCACCAGTCCATTCTCTTGGCAGATGATGGCATAGCGAGCCAAACCCTGTGCATTCTGCTGAATAGCCAGCTCAGAGGGCTCAGTGGGCCCAATCTTCAGCACGGCGCGCCACTTGGCAAAGCGTGCACCAGCCTTATAGTACTGCTGGCACCTAGCTCCAAGAGAGTCAAACCCTTGGGTTGTGGTTTCTCCATTTGTCCCGGCCAAGTCAACAGTGCCCTTGTCAACTTTGATACCTAAGGTCAATGTGTTGCATGTTAATAGAAATATCGAGAAAAAAATATTATATCTATTATTGAAATTTTAGACCATACCTGGGATGACATTATTTTCCTGGAGGACTTCGACAAAGGGTTTGCCATCGGAGGTCTTTTGGTAGAGGGTCTCCTCGAAGAGTATGACACCGGAGAGGTGGGAGAGGGCGTTGGGAGAGGTGAAGAGCAGCTCGCGGAGAGCTTGGCGGTTGGACTCAATGTTCTCGACTTTGATGCTGGCTAGACGCTTGCCAATGGTGCCTGTGCTCTCATCAGCTGCCAATATGCCCTTGCCTGGGCTGGCAATGTACTTGGCATTTTTGATAAGTTCATCTGCATGCCCAAAATCAAAGTGTTTGAGTCATTCCAACTTTTACAACTTTGTGATTCAATAACCTAAATGGGTTTTAGAAGCAATGGTTGCCATGACAATATGAGTCATGATAGTTAGAGTGTCTACATAGTAGGACCTGTTCTGTAGTTTGTAGTTAAATTGACCCTGTATCATGTTGATATGATTTTACCTGATTGAAGGTCCTAATTAACCTATTTGACAATATAACAGTAACTGTGAGAGTTATAGTTAGCCTTCATATATCCGTGAGAGTTAATACGTTACCTATTACCTGAGAGAGAGAGAGAGAGAGAGAGAGAGAGAGAGAGAGAGAGATTACCAGCATACTTTCCAACAAAGGCTG
Source organism: Dryas drummondii (assembly GCA_003254865.1). Lineage (NCBI taxonomy): Eukaryota > Viridiplantae > Streptophyta > Magnoliopsida > Rosales > Rosaceae > Dryas > Dryas drummondii. The sequence goes on from QANW01009690.1 coordinate 1,618,617, forward strand.
ACATGGTTGAGGCTTTTAGGTGGACATGGATAGCGCAGGTCGAAAGTGCAAAATCTAACTTACACAACCAACAATCTATATAGACAATATCTCCAACGGAATATGCCAACAGAATCCATCGAGGACATGCACCAACACGTGTCAAAATGATAGCCCAACGAAGGTTATCATCCTAGGATAGAGCAATGAGTGATCACTCTCTTTGCCAAGTGGCAACTCGTCCTCAGGCATACAAATGTGTGGAAAGCCTAATGCGACCCTCATCCAATTACTCAGAACTTGAAGAGACTCATATCAAAGACAACTTTTGGATTCTACTAAACTTTGTGCCTCAGCCACTACAACTTTCTGTTTTCTTTCCATTATCAGTACAAAGACACTAGCGAGAGTCCAATCGACTGTCAACGGTGATGTACGTAGAGATCGATCTCACCGTGAAAAACCCAACTGGCTGACTGCGGGAAGCAAAACACCACCAGTAGCCACCAACTCTCAACTTTTTCCTATACCGTATAGGCAGCTCTAAGTTCACCAAAGAATATCGTTCCAACAATGAGGCTTGGAAGCTTTCTAGTAGACTATATGAAACTTGCACATGACAACCAAAGAAACAAACTAAAACGAAAGGCGGCAATCAAACTCGTGCAAGTAACAAAGAATATCATCTTATAACAGGTAAATGTCCTCGTTCATAAATACATATATTATGGGGAGGCTATTCATTTTGCCAGTAAATTGCTTCCCTCTATACCCATACAAATGGAAAGCAAGTTTCAAAGGGAGCTTGACTATCTAGGCACACACACACACACACGCACTCAAGGCCTGCTATGACAACTCGGTGCCCAACCCTTTTCACAGTATCGTCAAATGTAAAAAACGTCATTTGAAAAGAACAAAGAAAAATTATAAAAGATTCAAAGGATGATTGTTCTAGATCTGATAAAGTCAAAAAATTTTCAACACTGAAAATGTAGATATAGTGCACAACAAGCTGAGCTGATTTTCCATTGCTGAAAATAACTCAAGCTGATAATGGGGTTGGACCAAATAGCAGTTTTCAGGGAACTACACTTTTGGAGTAACGATTTGTTCATCATCGTCATCAGTTCCAAAATATCGGTCCCCAAACTCACCCATGCCGGGTATGACACGAAAATCTTCATTCAGGCCACTTTCAATCTCAGATGTCACAATCTTTATTCTGGGGAAGCGTTTGCAGACAACATGCACACCTTGAGGTGCCTGGCCAATTGATGTGTAACACCATTAAGATAACACCCAAAATTAAACTAATCGTCAGAGGAACCTGAAGCACATGAGCATCATTAACTTACAGATATGAGATTGAGAAATATAATGTTGGCCTCTGGTACACCCTTCTCTAAAAGTAGAGAAATAGCTTGAACAGCCGAATTCCCTGAAGAACAAGGTATAATTGTTATAGCAGTTTTGACAGTCAATAATTTAACAAGATTCCAGAACCTTCTAATTAGCTCTTCTTATATTGGATAATAGCAAAATAGTGGCCCTTGTAACACAACCCAATACTAAAAGGTCTATGACTTGCATGATTAAAGATGATATACAACAATGCTACTGCTGAAACAACAAGTAGCATATTCCATGGGAACAAGTATACCAGAATTTTTCTGATCAAAGAATATAACCACCAACTGAAATAAAAGTACCCTGCCTTTGTCTTTTCTATTTTCTTTGGTTTGAGCCCCTTGGGCCCTGAATTTACCAAGAACTACTTTTTACAAGCATTTTCTTCATTAGCATACATGATATGCATAATCAACAAGTCCAAACAAAAACTACATATCATCAGGAAAAACAAACCTGTGCCCAGGATAGGATCCAACAGTAATACATGCCTCTCTGAAATGTCGTTGGGTAGTTTTTCATAAATTAGCTGTTTTAGAAATTAACGCATTAAGAATCAGGCCAATAAAAAATTAATGCATCAAGAAAAACAGTCGCGAAAAATTGAAATATAGGCATGCAAATGTGTGCACATGAACCAACACATAGTGTTGGATTATGTGGGAGGGAGGGAGAGAGAGAGAGAGAGAGAGAGAGAGAGAGAGAGAGAGAGAGAGAGAGAGAGAGAGAGAGANGAGAGAGAGAGAGAGAGAGAGAGCTGAACCTGCTGACCATTGTCCCCTTCTCTATGAATAAGAATCTTTCCAATCTTGATACCTTTACAACAAGCTCGCAAAGCATTCTCCATACTCTCACCACTGGTATCAGGAGAATGTTAACCATACCATGAAACGTATAGTTCATTTAAAAAAATAAAATAAAATCAAACTCAACAGAACACAGCATTAGTACATGATGGGTACATGGCCACATTGGTTCATTCTTTATTGGGTTTTGATTCAGATCTAATAACTATTTCTGAGTATCTATAATGATCATTTGTTTTATACACCAAGAATGCATCTGTAAGAGAATTTGTTCATATATAAAGAAAGCCAAGTTCAAAACAATATGTAGAAGAAAAAAAAAATGCCTTATAGGAAAGGATTTGTACCTCCTGATGACAGACACACCGCATAACCTCTTACAAAAATCAACACCAATATAAACAGACCCTGCACCCAGACCAAAAAGAGGAAATGCTTAGAAGCAAAACATCAACCACTGAATCAACTATAAACAACCAAATGGTAGTAGATAATTCAAACAAGACAGATGAAAATAATAAAAGGATTTCTGTATAATATCCATGTGAAAGCTTGCAAAACATTTCAAGGTAATAGGATAGGAAATGTAAATCGGTTTTCCAAATAAACCTAAATCAAAATGGGAAAACTGTATACATCAAGACGCCTAAATGAGCATCAGCTTACCAGTTGGAGTGATCACCTGCTTTTCGGTAAATGGTAGATGTCCCAGGCCATGTTCAACAACCTGGTCAAGATTCAGGATTCTTGATGAGTGATAAACAAAAAAGAATTGGTCCCATTCCACTACTGATCTTAAAAATCATCAAATTAGCCTAAAGGACCAGATACCCACCAAACGAATCAACCGGTCGGCATAGAAAACAAAATCATGCTTTGTCGTTTGAGCATCACGTATGAGGGTATGCATACCCCGTATCTGCATGAGACCAGCAGCAATTATTGGAACCCCAAAAAAATATTAAAACATACAAGAACAAAGATTGGTGCTTGAATGAAGATGTTTAGGAAGGGATACCTGAAAGGTTGATTGAATAACATATAAATTAGGATATATTTTACAAAGGTCATGTTGACCAAGCTTAGTACGAATATGTTGTACAATCAAATCAACAGCTATGTGATTATCCCCGCCACGAGGAATAATGATATCAGCATACTTCTTCGTTGGAAGAATGAAGTCGTCAAAAGCAGGCTTCACAAATGATGAGTACTGCATCACAATGATAACATTATTTATATATATATATATATGATAAAATAAAAAATAAAAAGACACCTTTGAAGAAATAGGTTGTAAGCACTAAATTGTTACCCACATTCACATGATCATGGACAAAAGGTAAGAATAGGTAACGGAAAACAAAGAAGAAACCCTCAAATGCCCTTGAGTGAAATATTTCAAAGAAAAGGTGGAAGTACAATATGGTAAATAAAAAATTATTATCTAGTATATTCAAAAGCCCACAACCTATCTTCAATTCAACTCTACAAGAACCAAGTTCTAAAATTATTTCTACCAAGAAAGAATAATTGACACCCATCCATTTTTGGATTCACAGCATTAAATAAATTCTGTATTTATAAGTTCAGATAAAAAACAACAAAAGTCCAACAAAGTATAATCTTCTTTTCCAGTGCATATGATGAAATGGAAAGTTGCAAACCTGATCGAGAACTGTACCAATATCCCTTCCCTTCTCAACTGTATCACGCCTTATCCTCCTAGCCAACCGAACATCAGCATCTGCACTGAAAATTTTACAATGTGAAGTGGCCCAATTTAGTAACAATATGAAGTGACATATACCATTCTACTTATAGAAAAAACTTCCAATTTTTAATTATCAGACCTGCACAGAATTAACTATCTACAACCATTGATTTCAACAACAGAATGAAAAAAATAGCTAAAGGATGAAAATCAATAAAATCATGCCAAACCCGGACCCCCCCTCCCCCCTCTTCTGCCCAACAGATTAAGTTAGGAAAAACTTAACATGAAAACCAAATTATATTTAACCACAGTATGGGTAATATATTAGATGAATATACTAGAATTCAAATCATAGGAACTTCTCTTACAATGAGATTTATGTGTGGTACTAATTGACATAAGCATTGAAAATGCACTATAAGAACATCTAAAGAACAAGATGGGAAAAAGAAAATAATTGACCTGTATCAACAAATATCTTCATATTCATCAACTCTCGGACACGAGGATCATGGAAAACAAGAATGCCTTCCAAAAGTATGACATCTGAGGGGTTTACCTGTTAAAGATATTATACTGGTAAGGATCTTCAGTTTGTAAGAAACAGAATAAGAGATTGATACATATCACAAAATATGTGCGCATATGTGCTTTGATATAATTTCAAAAAATCAGCCCTTCATAGAAACAATAGAGCCTCAAAACAACAAGCAATTACACGTTGGATGATATGTCTATTAGATCCCACAGATTACAAAATTTACCCTTCTAGCTGGAAACACGCTATTTTTGTAAGTTTTGAAATCATAGTTTGGAATATCTACTGCTTGCCCATGCTTCAACTTGTCCATAGAAGATAATAGTTTCTCAGTGTCGAATGCATCTGATAATACAAAAAAAGGGTTCATGAATTAAAAATAAGAGAAATAGCCAGCATAAAACTGAACGACCAGCATTCACAGTCTCTGTGGAAATGGGTGCCACATGATAAAGAGGGAAGCATGACAATGTACTTGCCAGACAATAAATAGGAAAAAATCGAAAAAAGTGAAGGGAACAATATAATTCTAGATTTTTATATTCAAAAGGAATAACCATGTACAAACCACTAAAGGAGAAGCTACAGAAAACAAACATGTGGAGTAACACGATAATTGCACCGAGAAACCCAAAATCATCACATTACTGCTCAGGAGTTGCTAGTTAAGCATTCTCAAATGGTACTAACATGAAATTCCTTTATTGATAGATTACACAGATTTCAGTAAATAAATATGACTATGTACTAATTGCTTCATTAACATTCCTTAAATTAAAGCTGCAAGAATGCCCACACCAGGATGTAAACAAACATGATATTCTATGTACTTATTGCTTCATTTACATTTCTTAAATTTAAGTTGCAGGAATGCCCTCACCAGGATGGTCAAAGTTGTATGCATGTACTCGACTAAGTTCCTCCTCAGTCAGATTATGATAAAAGGAATCCTGTCATATCATCCATGATAAGATACTAATTTTAAAAAGTGGTGACATCATCAAATGTGAAATACAGGACAAACAAACAATCCCTAAATCATGCAAGAAATATATACAACTACTCTACTTGATCACAAAATTCTAGGCTGGAACAGAGAAACATTACCTGGTTAACAAGAACAACACGCTGGTCATGAAGCTGCTGTATAATCATATCACAAACTGTAGTCTTACCAGAAGCTGCCCCACCAGCAACCCCTGTGACAAAATTGGTAAAATGATGGCTCATATGAAAGTAGAAGAAAAAAAAGTGGATGAAACAAAAAGTATCTACCATACCCTCTTAGAAACAATGCATGCACCAAAACAATAAGCCAATACTTACCAATAACAAAAGGCTGTTTATGAATGTTTTCATGTGCTGAGGTTGTCGGTTGCTCCACCTCTTGTCTTTGCTCTAAGCCATCCATGTGAAATCCAGAAAAATGAACCCCTGAGGAGGCCTCTATCATATCCACAACTGAATTTGAACCCATCAGCATAGATCTACAGAGAAACAGGGAAGGAAAATGTTGATAGGGTCATGAAAGGATTAAATCAATAAATTTTCAAGATCATACAAAGAATCGAAAACATATAGCTAACTGAATAAAATATGCAATCCTATGAGGTCTAATCTAAGTCCAAAGCAGCATTCAACCCCACCTTGACAGTATCATTTTAATTGATTAAGCCAGGATTGAGTCAAATTCAGGTAGAGCTAACTGGTAAGTTCACTTGGGCAGAGGTGGATCTATTATTTTCTCGCATACTTTAAGTACTCTGTACTTGTAACTTCCGCAAGTCTAAAATGATACGATTAATAGTAAAATATCCCTTGAAAAATTCATTGCAACATAACATTCCATTAAACAAAACTAAAACACTGTTACTAGTTTAAATATCCATATGCAAGTGAAGTTGTGATTTAAGACAACCATCAAACAAATAAGATACTTACGTAGCCAAATATTTTTGGGCAATCTTAAAGAAAATATTTGCTATTGGTTCAATGTGTGTGTGTGTGTGTATTGTTACAACTAGACATTAGCTTACATAGTATAAAAGCCAAAAACGAAAGCTGAAATTATTGATCAAAGCAAGCAATAATGATTCAAAAACAATATGAAAGTCCCACTGATGTTCTTCAAATATATACCAAAAAATACCGCATTCGTTGGGACCACATACAACTTTATGTTCCGTGTACCATTCACGTTTGAAACAACATTGATCACGGAACAATCGGATTCCAAATCACAATAGCACCAAAAAAGTAGATTCGATTGCATAGAAACACAATGACACCAAAATAAGTAACTCTAGAAAACTCAACCTTCACTTCTTAATCATTGCACATTTACACTTCCAATACATATATGTAATACACACACACAGACACACACTACATGTATGTATATATATATATATACACACATATACACATATATTTGCACACACAAACACACAGCTTATCATAGGAAATGAAATTGAAGTAATCTCCTTGCAATGAAAGCATTGGAAACAGTAATTTCTTGTCAATATGAATTCATAGATCCAATGTGCATAGCACAAGAATCAAATATCACACACTTCAATCAACCAACCAAACCTCCGAATCAAAAATACAATTAAAATTCAAAAATAATTGAATAGAAATTTCAAGAATTTAGATTGAGTAAAACAAAACTAATACGTGAATCCACCAATGCTGTACCCGGTGAAACGAGAATTCTAGAGAGAGATTCCAAGGCAAACTTTTGAAGAATTACAGAGAGAAATAGAGAGAGAAATCAGAATGATGAGGCTGATTCAGACCGATCCAATGGGTTTAAATAGTGGAGCAAGAGGCGAGGAAGACCTCGCACCGAAGTGGGTGTTGGTAAAAGACTAAAATGGGCCTGGGTTTGGTGGTTATTACGGTTGAGCCACCGCGCTCTCTCTCTCTCTCTCTCTCTCTTTCTCTCTCTGATATTTTTGGTTCGTACGGTGGGCGGGCTTGGATCTGAACTCAGATTGAGCTGTCTTGCCTGTCCATCGTGGCACTGAATCGGAAATGGGACCCACTCTCTAATCGATATCTATGAGATGAGAAAGTCTTGCGTGTGCTCTCACACGGCCCGGTTATTACGGTCTGCAATAAATTAGGCCCTTCCTTTTCAGCCACCAATATTTATATTGCAAATTTGCAATCCTATAAGTTTAAAAGAATTTTTTCAGTCCCCTCTCACTTATTTCACTCCATTCTTATTTTCTAAGACACCCTTCTTTGTTTACCTTATCTTATTCTTTCTTCATTGAATATTTAGTAAAAAAAAAAATTAGCAAGTCAACTCTTTTTTGTTTGAAAAAAATTTTATTCAAGCATGAGAATTGAGAAACATTAAAAAATAAGATAAATTTTTCGTCGTGACAATAACATCATTATGTGGTGTTACTAGTACACGTATTATAATATTCATGGACAACAAATTTATATATTTAAGGCATAATATTAATAAATATATTAATTTGTCTACGTGCGCGATTATAACACCACTACGATGTTGTTACTAATCCATATATTATAATAAGGGTGAATAACATTTTTATACATTTAAAATATAATATTGTTAAATATACAAAATTCTAATATTTATTAATTAATAGCATCATGTGGCGATGTTACGACCACCCAAAAATTACTACTTGCGTAAGTTCCCTTAATTTAGTTTAATTATGATATTGTTTGTGGAAAATCGTAAAGCTAAAAACTTTCTTTTTTTATCTAATATCTAAAATCTAAATGAATATCTTTTAATATAAGATTTGTTATTATTATTAATATTTTGTTATTGCTTACGACTACAATTTTCTATGTATATAGATTTTCCATATCTTATACATTTTTCTTATGCGTGTGCATATCTAAATATTTTGGTACTCATATAGTCATATATTTCCCTTTTTTCATTATCCTAAACCTAGGCCTATGTTCTTAAAATGAAAACAATTAAGTAGAAAATCATAATATGAAAAAATATATATATCTTTTATTTTTTTGAGGAAAAAGTAAAACTATCTTTCGAAAATGAACAAATAAACTCGCCTTTCCTATTACTTAAATTCTTTGTTTCTTTATTTACATTGCAGATTTGGGGCCTTATTTTCAGCACATCCAAAAAAAAGTTCAATATTAGTCTCGTGTCCTCTGGGCTTCGGCCCCACCTTACCAAAAGAACAATTTTTGTTTTTTTTTGCTAACCAAAAGATAAATAAGTTAATTATTTACTACCCCATAGGCTGATAGGCCCATGCTATCATAATTTCTCCATTTACTTTTAATCTTTCAGGGATTATTATTTTATTTCTTTTGTCAGAGAGAAAAATTGAAGATAAAGCAACTATACTCTACACAGCAAGACAGGCTAAATATTAAAATTCAGAACAAAAAAAAAAAGTGAACAACTCTCCACACCAAGGATCATTTCGAGTGCAATAATGTTGGATGAAATAAGAAAATATAAGAAAGATGAAAAATGTTGGTAACAAAATATATTTTTAATTATTTTTTCAATCTTTACATGAAGTTGAAGCCTTATCAAAACATTGGTAATACCGTAATAGCAAGGACGAAAAGATCTTTTGTAGACAAAAAAGATGCTTTCACGATTGTTTGGATTTTTCTCCGAATTTTTTTTTTGTAGCACCCGAGAAGCAAAAATATCTCCAAGAAAATCTTTATAGAGTAATTAAGCTTTCAATCTTAGTTCTCCAAAACTTCTCTTACAAGAATCCTTAAATATTCCTTTGAAATAATTTTCCTGAAAGTTTCAAATTTAAATCTTCTTACTTAAATATTACAATTGATATGCATAAAAATATTATAATTAATAAAAAAACAGTAGGATGGATTTTTTTTTTCCTTAAAATTGTGTAGGACTAGTGAATAAGCAAAAGTTTAGAGATTGGAAAAAAAAAAAAAACAAATGTTTGTCATTTTACCTTCGTCGAGAAAGAGATTGATAGGGAGTTTTCATATACGGATATACCTTTGTTCTCCTTTTGCTCAATGCAATGAGATTCTAAAATTTTGATTTGAAGGGAATCTATGTTGACTTCAAAGGAAGATGACTAGTAATCTTTTTCTTTGGTCCAAAATTATTTATTCTATCGTGTAGCAAAATAATGAAAATGAAACTAGAGGTTGCTAAGGATTTGGCTTGCCGCTATAAAAAAATAAAAATAAGGGCCCGTTTGCTATCTTACTCAAATATTTTTTTTTTTCAAAAATGAAGATTTTTTTTTTTAATGTGAGTTTTCAAAAATAATTTTTAAAATTTAAAAAATAATAACAACTAAAAAAGAAGGAAGTTTTTAAAAAAAAAAACGATGTTTTATCATTTTTAAAAAGAGGTATGTTTTTTATTTTTATTTTTTAAATTGTTTTTGAAAATAGTCTACCAAACACGTTTTCTTATATTCTAGTGGTGTAAATTTTTTTTTTTTATATTCTGTTTAAAATTGTATACACTCTCCTCTATAAGAGTCAAAGTTAAGACCTCTTCTAATGAAATGTATTTCCATACTACACCAAATGATGAGCGACAAAGGAGCACAATTCTTGAATATAAGTATGAAGTAGCCTCTTGGTTAAATTGATAGAGAGGTAGACTAAACTAAAAGGATGAAGTTTTCTGATGAAACATCCAAATCTTAATCCTCCGATTGACACCACACCAATGTTGATCGATGCAACATACTGAACAAAAACATGGCTCAATTTTACACGCATTGATCTCTCTCTGATTGGGAATTGGTATTTGGATACTGCACAACCCTCTCTATAATCCATCTGTCAATGGATAATTTAATTCTTTATTTCTCTTTCACTGAAAAATAAAGTCCTTTTTTTTTAAACCACCAATTAAAGGTAGAAGATTTGAACTTAAAATTTGAGAAAATGTGTGACTCCCAATGTCACTATTAGTTGTTAGTTGATGTAGCTCCAAAATTGCCTTTGTACTTGTCTAGAATGATAATTTCCAATTTTCGTATGAATAATACTTGGCTCCATTCCCTCAAGGAGGAGCTCCTTCAACCACATTGCACAAAAATATGTATTTTTTTTATCTTTTATTTTATTTTTGGTGAGAAAAATTCAACTCAGTTCAATCTTTTTATTTTAAATAAAATAAAAAATTAATTTATACATTAAATAAAAAGCAAAAGAATGTCATATTTTTTGTAAGATAGGGTTAGAGGAGCTCCTCTGTGAAGCCAAATATTGTTGTATTAACTATAATTAGGGGATGGAGAGCAATTAAGGAACTAATTTCACCACCCATAACAATAACAAAGACACAATTTGTCTAATTAAGAAACTTCTATTGACACCAAAAGAAAATACTCATTAAACCCTAACAACAACATGGTGTACACAACATGCATAATCGGCTCAGATTGAAATTTGCAGGCAATGGCAAGCCTTGGTCGATAAGCAGTGGAAGGTTGTTGTGGGGCATTATCTTTAATGCCACTTTCGCTTCTGTGTATATATATCCACGTTTTTGTGCTGTATCCACTTTTATTAAACAACTTCAATTCCCCACTGATAAGTTATTTATATATCATATAAATGTACTCTTTTTACTTAGATATTGGATGCAAAAGTTGATTGTTTTATAGAGATCTTCACATATTTCAGCTATTGTATTTTCAAGAGCTCTAAAATGTAAAAGATGGATAAATTGCGTTTACTTGGAGTTGTTGGATGAAACCACTTGGAAATGAAAGCTAAGAGCTCAAAGAATGTAGTGCCAAATTTTCAGAGTCATTGGATCAGCCAATTGTTCAAAACAAGCTGTCAAAGTCAAGTTATGAGTTACCCAGACAGATTGGAGCTATTGGGCTTGATGACGGTTTTAGCCAAACTTATGAGCTTTTTCTTGGAAAATGTTTGTCATCAAAGTTGTAGCTGACATCAAGACCTTTTCAATGCCATCTTACATGTCCAATTTGGTGAAAATTAAGGCCTCCATAAGCCCAGAATCGAATTCCCTACTGTAACCTGCAAAAAAATAGGAAAGCTGATTAGAACTTTCTATTTTCAGTTTCCTAGGTAGTTGTTTTTTATTGGGCTGCTGTTTTCCTTGTAAGTTAAATAATTTGAGGTTTATTAGGACTAGGAAAAGGGGGAAAGACCCTATATAAAGCATAGTCCAGGTCAGATTAAAGGGGACTCATCTTTACACTAAAAAGGGAAGACTGACCTAGGCGTGTGCGTGCATCTTTTCATTGCTGGGTTTTCTCTTCCATTCTTATGCTATTATTCTGGTTTTTAATTATGTTTATGTGTAACTAAACCTCAAGCTAGGGTAGGGCTACACCCTAGCAGTATGATATAACAACTTTATTTTTATTTATCCATTAATGAGACTCTTGGTTTGAACTTTTAATTGTTGTGGTTTATACTGGTTATATGTCTAATGCTTGATCACCATGATGGTATATAACTAAGTTATATGATGCAAAATTAAGTGAAGGCCACACTGATTTTGATGTATGTTTTTTGCAATTAAAAGGTGTAATTACTTGGGGTAAATGCCATGCTATAAGAATTACATGATTGTTTTGGTTACTTGAGTTCATTATCCTCTACATGTTTATATCTAGCCTAAATACCATAAGGAGATTGCATGTTATAGGAATTATTCTAGCCTAAATGCCATAGGAAGAATAAATAAAGGATAATCAATCTTCAAACTGGAATTGCTCTTTTAATAAATGAATGATATATGTGCTATATCGGAAAGCTTGTGGTGGACGCCTAGCTTTAGTCCTTTATATCTTTGATTTTACCAATTTATAATCCTTCTAAATCTTTTTTTTTTAATTTGCATTTTTTTACTGCGTTAAATTCTTAAATAATCTCAAAATATAATTCAAAATTTTCTTGTTTTACAAGTTTAGTACTTGGAGCATCTTTTCAATTGATTTCAGTCCTCGTGGGAATGACCTCGTATTTACTTTTGCTATACTAATAATAGCCTTGTTCTATTGCGAGTATACGTAGTGTTTTAACCTGTGTTTTGCAAGTGGCTAAAATTCTATCACCCACTTTATTGCCATACTATTTCCAATTATCATATGTGCCATAAACTCTAGAAAATTATGTTGTTGGGTCGGACCTATTTCTTTTTGGCCCAACAAATTAAAGTAGCTGACATGGATGGTGGGTAGTTCTATTGTCTAGTTGTGTCTCATTTCTCTTATTGTTTATCAACTTATATTTTATGTGGATATTCATTCTGTTAAATTATTGGATAATGCTATATCTATTATATTTATTTATCATAATTTAAAAAAGACTCATAAAATAGACTCAAATCTAAAGCTTCTACTTGTTGAAGTCTTTATTGCTAAATAAGTAGAGTTGATTTGCTTTTGGCACAATTGCTTAGACACACGCACACACACACACACTTTCACTTGCAATTTTCTGCTAAAATTAAAAGCTATCATATTGAAAGGATAAAATCGTTCCCAAATAAAAAGATAAGAAATAAAGAAAATACAAGATTTGATCGATGCCAACAAATTTCCAATTCACTCTCTTCATGGCTTTATCGACAAATTGACTTTAACTTGTATGAATGCCTCAAGATCGGCATAATACTTGTCAATCCATCCTTCAATGGTCTTGACTTCAATTTTGTGCTGGTTGACCAACCACTCTGGATCACTACTGTGATTTGCAGTAAGTAAATTCAAGCTATGAGACCCTGCAAAATAAATCCAATGAGTTTTGCTTTTGAAATTTTTCTTTTTAATCAACGAATACTAATATTAGACGCAACATTCTTTTTGATAGTCTTCTTTGTACATTTCACTTTAAAATTTTCATATAATTTATCGCAATTTAGACATTTATGTACGCTTGTTTGATATTTTTAACAATTGAAGTGATATAAATAAAAAGATAAAACTATTTGTACTATTTTTAAAGGATGATATACATCTCTCATAGATATGAGATTATATATATAGAACTAACTTAAATAAGTGAACAAAATTATATGTTTTTAAGGGTACCTCACCGGCCGGCCCATACAATGGTAGATGATGTATTTTATTTTTATTTTATATTTTTTTGCTTAAATCCTTAACTTGAAAATAATGAATTTGGCACTTACCGTTTGTTGTATAGACTGCAACCACACTGTCGGATATGTTGTCCAACACCCTATAATAAGAGTAAAAAAAATGTTAAACTTGCTCAATCATGTATTGTAATTGGTAGAAAAATATTTGTTTGTATAGTCATTTTCATATTGGCATACCCAGCAGTCCAGCACCACTGTAAGGGTCTTTTAATCCATTGGAGAAAATAATTGCTAGCAAACCTGTGCAGAATCAGTTTTATTTATATCATGTTTGGCATATATATATAACTTTTATTAGAATCAGTATTTAATTAATTAACATTGATTGGATTGAAATGTTCATCAAGTAGTAAGTAGTGATCTTAACATTGAAATGTTTTAATTAATTAACATTAATTAAAACATGCATGACCTCCATATATAGTAAGTAGTGATCCAATTAGGTCTTGGGGGACTCCATACGAACTCTTATAGTTGTTGATGAAGCTTTCTAGATCGAAAGTTGAAGGTGGAAACATATTATGACATGTTTACTAATTCATAATCTGGTTAGGAGGAATTGGCCGGATTCATGCCATTAGTGTCGTTGTTGATGCCTATGGATATCACCATCTCACTACATGTCTAGATCATAAACAAACAAGTTAAAAGACAAATCATATAAATTTTATATTATCGAATTTGATTAGATCGATGGACGAGATAAATTTGCTACAAGTTAATGTGAAATAAATTTCCAAGAAATAGTCTAAAACCTCCACCCACTTTGGTTTATTTCATCCAAATCCAAATCCAATTCACGATGAATTATGTGTTTGACATGTTTATGGCACATATTTCAATTTGATTTCTGTTGTTAGAGTTTCCTCTTGTTTGCTTTATTTATTTATTTATTTTATTTAGTTTGTTTCACACATCAATTCACCTAGTTATTTAGGGCTCGTATGGTAACGTTTTACAAAACAATTTTCTAAAAACTGTATTGTAAAATGAAAATGACAAATTAAATTTTACATTATCAAAATATAAAAAGGCGTCTGGTAGCATAATTGAAAAACAATTATATAAAACAAAAATAATGAAAACACATTTGATATTAACCAATTATTACAACCAAATAATTATATTTACAAAAGATATTAATTATAAATTATTATTAACCAATTTCATAAAATATATAATTAAAAAAGAGAGAAGTTTCATAAAACTCAACCTACCTCGGGCGGCGCGACTACTTTGGAGGTGGAAGAATTGTTGGTGACCGTATTATTAATGGTGACAAGACTGCAAGCACTTATGATCTAGTTGAGCGAATGTATTTTCTCTATGTAAGGGTTGTTAAGGCTTGTGAGCTTCCTGTCATGAATGTTATGGGGAGTCTTGATCCATTTATTGAAACGAGAATTGAAAACTATAGAGGGATTACAAAGTATATATTTTGAGAGATGGGTAGAGAGATAGAGAAAGAAAGAAATAGAGAAATAGAGGAGAGATGAAGAGAGATGGGTGAGGTGGGCAGCGGCGGAGGGTAGGGCTGCCGTCGGAGGTGGGTCTGGCTAGGTGGGGAGGAGGTGCATATCACATGTTTTTTCATTTTTTTTTCAATTGTAAATTTTTTTTAATTTGTATCCGTATTTTCTATGTTTTCTAAATTCACTGAAAACATCATTTAGTCGTTTTCTAAATTTACACTGTAAATTAGAAATTATATTTTGTGTTTATCAAAAACTGTTTTCTCAAAATGGCAACCAAACGCATTTTTGTCATTTTTTGAATTTGTAAAATGAAAAATCGTTTTGTAAAACATGACAAACGCATCCTAAATCTTCTTATTTTTAATCTCATATATACATAGAGATGAAAATTATTTGTAGATGTAGGAACTCGAGTGAATCTTACCTTAATAAGAGATTTGCTTATTAAAATGTTTAAATAGTTATACTGAACTAACATGTTGAGAGCAGAAATGAAGAATGCAACTTATATATGGTATGGTGGCTGTCATACTGAAGATTGGCCCAAGTTGGCCTGCTACTAAATGGGCTTCTTGCTAAACTACAATTCATGGGTGCAAAGTTTCACCACACTTCAAAATGATTCAGCCAAGATTTGATAATTCATATGTCATGCAGTTTAGAGCCCAAAGAAGGAGGAACACTTTCTTCACCTGGACCACCGGCCATATGTTAGAGTTTCAAGGCCTTTTCCCATATGGAAAACCTCCTCTAAAATAAAAACAAATTTACTTTAATATGACTAAATTCATTCATTATATTTGCTCACTAAATAATATGGTTTACACATATTAGCATCTAACAAATATATTTGATAAGTGTAGCACAGTAGCAGTACTTAAAAGAAAAAAAAAATAATGAAAACTTTGGCCATAATTAGTATGTTAAAGGAATTATGGTATTTTTTGACTTCATCGAAGCTATTCTCACCAACAACACTATCAGGCGTGCTGCTGCTTTTAAGTTTGTATGGATTGAACTTCTCTTTTGTGTTTGTTTCTCAAATATTGTGGTACTAGTTGAGATGCCTGCAATCAAAACCTACCTAAGCCACGCACATAAAAGGGGCTAGCCACTAGCATGTGTGAATGATAATGGGGACCCAAATAATCATTTTATCTCATGCAACAACATAATCTTTCTGAAAAAAAAGAAAGAAATGGAAATAACTATTTTGGAATTTAATGTAGTAAAATGTTAAAATCCTAATATTCCACACTGAAAAAATAGAACATACCAATATTTTGGGTTATTACAAAAGTTTTTTGTTTTTTATTAATAAGTCAGTTTTGCAAAGACAAGTTGTACCCAATACGAGTCATGAGTGCTATCAATATGATAATTATGTTTCTTAATCATGATCTGCAACATCAAGAACCATTGAGTTCTCCATGAATCTACAAGGTAAGTCTTTGACTATATACTCACTCTTTTGTTCTCCTTAAGGACCTTAACTATAACAAATTTGACCCAGGCCAAGGGACATAGATGCTTATAAGAGAAGTCTTGATCTTCTCCCACATAATTAACTTTAACCAATCCAGTGGCCAAAAAAAAAAAAAACTTTAACCAATCCAAAGAAAAATTAGTTAATAAAAAGTAATCCAAGCCCATAATTTGATAGAGAGAACTGAGAACCTTCCACAAAGTGGTCCATTGAATGGGGTACAAAATGTAAAAAAGATTTGAAAAGCTTTCCCTCCGCAATCATTTAAAAGTGGGGGATCCAACGTTCGAAAGTGGACCTCATTGGAATTGAATTTGCCTCTTCTTTATTTCAAAAAAAAAAAAAAAAAAACCTAACGTACACTTTCAATTTTGCCTTTATTCCCATGAAGAATGTGACCCAGCTTAGCCACCCACCAGCTGAAGAAATTAATTGAAAGCATTACAACTTACTTTACCTGATTGACACCTGCAGGGCTACAGTACTAATGGGGGCAAATAGGTCATTTAAAATTCATGTTGAGTGAGAAGAAATATGTTTAATTTTCAATAGCACCAAAATAAGTTTAACTGAATAATTAATTAGTTTTATTAGAGGAATCTATTTGGGGAGTTGTAAACTTGGTATTCTTATTAAGTTACCAAGTGAACAATAGTTAACCATGTTTTTGTTTAATTTGTTATGTAATGAATATTGTGTTGTTGAAATGTTATTAAAGTTGGATGGTTCATATTAGCATTTTAACAACATAGTATGGCTTTGAATTATGGATGTTTCACCATGTAGTTGGCCAACACCATTAAACATAGAGGACCAACCATGCAATCGCAACATTATAGTCCAAAGAACAAGGCTTTTATAAAGCATAAATCCTGCCGTCCAGTCCAAAGATCAAAGGGCCCAACATAAGACTACACTTGACACAATCTGATTGATGCCACCTGGAGGGACAGGATCCAAGTCAAACTCACTCACCCTAAACTTTGACTTTTTTTTTGTGGTTGTTGTTTTCCTAACCCCCCTCAACCATTCCATGAGACAGCAACGTTTCAATTTTCAGGTTGGTCTTTAATATTCTTCTCAAAGTAGACTCGATCTGTTTCTCTTCCTCTCACATAGGAGAGCATTGAATGAGGCAATGAACTTCTAGTAAACTTTGAATGCTCATTTCACAAACACACGGAGAGCTTGCTTTCACCTTCCATTTCTGGGCCAGATCATCAGATCTAAGTTCACTGAAAGCCATATATACCTACCTCTCATTCATTCAAACTCCAACTCAAATTGTACCATTTTTTCTTGGGCTGGTTTTTCCACAACTTGAAGACCCTTTAAAGGTAGACGTAGACCCTCCTCACAAACACAGAACTGCACTCATAATTCAGATCAATATTGTTTCTAAATTCATCTGCTGCTTTCTTGTCTCTGCAAATTAAGTACGTATTGTTTTATTTTTCGCTTATGCCTTCAAACTCTCTATTTCTCTCACTATCTCTGTTTCTTTAGCTCTCTTACCAACTCTACAAACAATATTTTGTTTTCAGACTGTGAATTTAATTAAACCACGTATTCAGTGAAAAGTCACATTTCGTGATTATGAGTGTTTGAAATTTAATATGACTGTGCAGTTGAATGAGGTTTTTTTGTCCAATTCTCTGTTAATTTGTTCTTTTAATTGCAGTGCAAGAGAATCGTTGCAGTTTCCAGAATAAAGAAATAAGCAGTAGTACTGTTTCTTGGAGACACCAAAAATGCCACAAGAAAGCCACTACTCCAATTCAATCTTCACAAGTCCCAGCAAGAATCTGAGAGGGCTGAAGGCTCTAATCTCCAACAATGAGGCTCCATTTGCAAACGCAGAGGAGTTCATCAATGACTATGAAATGGCTCAAAGAAAAGCCGAAGAAGCAGGTACACTACTTTTAGTTCATCTACTTCTACTGCTATTACACAATTTGTAGCACTTTTTTATATATCAGATTGGTATAAAAAATTAAAATTTAAAATCAGTACTGCTAGTTCATCTACTTCTTCTGCTATTAAACAATTCTGTATAAAAAACATTAAAATCAGTACTCTTCTTCCAAGGTTTTAGTTCAAAATATTCATTTTTGAGAGATGGGTTTTTGTACTTTTAAAGTTTTTTTTTTAATTTAATTACCAAAATATGTTTGCATAGTAATAATATTATATCAATTAAGGAGAATTTACCAGCTTTATTGGGAGTAGCAAATGTAACACATGTCGTACCCAACAAAAAATGTTATACATGTTACAAATGCATTTCAATTCTATGATAGTTTATAAATTTTGAGTTTTTACAAAAATAAATATTTTTGAATAATTTTCACAGAAAAAATATAATTTTTGAATAATAATCTAAAAGTTTTCGTAGAAAATGAAGAATGAAATTCTTAATTGGAAAAAGATTGTGTAGCGCCTCATAATGCTGCGCAGTGTGCGGGGGGTGGACCATAATAATCTCTCACCAATGATGATTTGGACCTACCAAAAATGGGTGGGTGGGTCCAAAGTAACCCATCTAATCTTGTATAAAATACATATTTCCCGAAAGAGGGTCTAGATCATAATTAATTTGCAGAATACCCCTTGTCAACTTGTTGCAGATTATAATAAACATTGCAACCAGTGATAGCTATAGTACTGTCAACTCGTTTATAAAGTTTGACCATGGCGAACAGTTCATATATATCTGGGAAGGAAATTGTTTCAGAAAAAGACAAAATAAAGAGAAGTTATCATTCAGACGGTCCAAATATTATTAGACTCCAAGAACTTAATCATGTGATGCATTAGAAATGGTCAATGCCATACCTAATTCTGGGCACAGATATATTGGACATAATTTTTGGTTTGAGGTGAAATGCTAAAAGGAACCCAAAAATAATAGAATATAAAACACAAAGTTCACTAATTAAAATTTGGTTCTTTAATCAAGTGAGACGCTGTGTATGTGATTGTTTGTGTGTGTGATAATTGTGATTGTGTTTTTTTAGCTTCAAGGCGATACCAAGCAGCAGAATGGCTGCGGAAGATGGACTATGGCGCCTCAGAAACACTGTCCAAAGAACCGTCTGAAGAAGAGTTCCGCCTTGCACTCCGCAATGGCCTTATTCTCTGCAACGTCCTCAACAAAGTCAATCCTGGTGCTGTTCTCAAGGTTATAAATACTCACACTAATGCTTCGTACTTAGAGTCTTAATTACATGCATGATGAACTCCCAGTAGTTTGCATCACAAGGAATTTCGTTTCATCTTTGCGACCATGCATGATTCTTGGTCATCATAACTTGATTATTTTCGAGAATTTGTGATGGTTTTTTGTTTTTTTTTTTGTTTTATATTTTCGGGGTTCTAGTTTGATATATGTTGTTGGTTCATTACCTACTAGCTTATGTTTGGGGCTAATGGCTGTCTAACAATTGATTCCTCTAATTTTCACATGGGTTACTTTCTTTCTTTCATTCTTTTCCCTCTCTTATTTCTTTATTGGATATCAAAATAGGTGGTGGAAAATCCAATTATTGCAGTTCAGTCAACAGAGGGGGCAGCACAGTCTGCAATTCAGTATTTTGAGAACATGAGGAATTTCCTTGAGGCTGTTAAAGACATGAAGCTCTTAACATTTGAAGCGTCTGATTTGGAGAAGGTTGGATTCTATCATAGTTTGCAACATTTGCAATAAAACATTAAACATGCATTTGTACTGCATTTGTGTGCTGCTTTTCATCTTTTGGATTTTGAGAGATTTGGATTTACAGGGAGGCTCGTCAAGTAAAGTTGTGGACTGCATTCTTTGTCTCAAAGGATATTATGAATGGAAGCAAGCAGGTGGAATTGGAGTTTGGAGGTATGGAGGGACTGTGAGGATCACATCCTTCCCAAAAGGGTCACCATCCTCCTTAGTAGGTAGTGAAAGTGCTGATGAGTCGATAGATGAATCTGAATCATCGCAGTTCGAACAACTATTGGAATTTCTTCATCTTTCTAGTGAGGTCTCAATTGAAGAATCCCGAACTGCCAATGTTCTGGCTTTCCTTTTCGATCGTTTTGGACTTGGACTTCTACAAGCTTACCTTCGAGAGACTAATGGGATTGAAGAACTGCCCTTGAATGCAATGGTAGGTAAGATCCTTACTATATACATGATTCTATGTTCATAAATTAAAAAACACAGGACAAATCTACATTTCTTTTATATTTATTGAATGGAGATTGTATTGTTTTATGGATTCTGATTTAGTTTAGTGGCAAAAATGGGTAGGTAATAGATACTTTGCTCAGTAAGGTTGTCAAGGATTTCTCAGCACTGCTTGTTTCTCAAGGCACCCAGGTTAGTAAAAAGTTTTAGTCCCACAGTGTTTCTTGTTACTAGTATTGTATTACACTACTTCCATGGGATCAGTTTTTTTATGCAAGTAGGAATTTCTTATGATCATCGCCACCACATGGAAATAATCTTGTCTTTTACAACTTTTTGCAGCTTGGCCTGTTTCTGAAGAAACTACTGAGAGGAGATATTGGTGGTCTATCAAAATCTGAATTTGTAGAAGCCATTTCACAATATCTGGGTCAAAGAAGTGGTCTGGTGTCAAGTGATCTGTCCAAATTCTGTATTTGTGGTGGGAAACGTGAGGCTGTTCGGCATAGTATTAGTCACTCATCTGTTCACGAAGAAGTAATTCACATTCAACAGAAGCAACTTGAGGTGAGAATATGCAATGCTCTATTTCCTACAAGTATAATTATGAAAACTGAGGAGGTTGTCCAGGGCATGCTTGATCAGTAGAACCCATTTCAGGGTGGAAGTCGTTTTAATTGTGCTGCCTTGGCCTATTAATAAGAACTATAGTCTTCTTTTGGTTATTCAATTTTTTTTTTTTTTTTGCCAAATGGTTGTATCTTACTTTCTTGTAATTGTTTTGTTTGTCTTGAATATATTTAGGAGCTAAAGTCATCTTTTTATGAGACAAAACATGAAGTCAAACAAGCTCATTCAAATTGGGAGGAGGAACTTAGAAGGCTTGGTAAAAAGATTTAATCTGCCTTGAGAATATTTTTGTCAAATAGAAAAGGGATCATTTAGTTGTATTATGTTACTTTTAAGGATTGGATGATCTTACACTTTCTTTTGTCTCAGCGCATCACATTAAAGGCCTTCAAGTGACATCCTCTTCCTACCATAAAGTTCTTGAAGAGAACAGACTTCTTTATAATCAAGTGCAAGACCTCAAAGGTATCCACATTATTCCAACTTAATGAATTATCTATTATTCTAGGATATGAAGCTTAATTAAAGAATTTGCTCTTTTACAGGAACAATAAGAGTTTATTGCAGAGTGAGACCCTCGTTACCAGGGCAATCAAATGGCCAATCCACTGTGGATTATATTGGAGAAAATGGAAATATCATGATTGTCAATCCCCTTAAACAAGGCAAAGACGCAAGAAGGGTATTTACTTTTAACAAAGTGTTCAGAACAAATGTCACACAAGGTATTCTATTGTTTCTTTTGTAAAGTGTATATCCTAATGTTTTTTGCCTCAGAAGTTATTTATGATATCTCTTCCCTACTATGTGCAGAGCAAATATATGCCGACACTCAACCATTGGTCAGGTCTGTTTTAGATGGTTATAATGCATGCATCTTCGCATATGGGCAGACTGGTTCGGGGAAAACATATACAATGGTAATGCCAACCTATTGTAGTTATGAAAATAGCTATTAGATAGTATTGTATAATACTAATACATACCTCATGTTGCTGGAATACTGCTTGATGCATCAAGTATTATATTATTATATATGTGGTTTCAAATGTAACCTATATCTTTCAGTTGATTCGCTTATCGAAACATGGTTCTTGCTTAATACGAACTACTTGTTACCCTTACACAGAGTGGCCCTGATTTGACAACTGAAGAGACATGGGGTGTGAACTATAGAGCCCTGCGTGACTTATTTCAAATATCAAAGGCCAGGGTGAACATTATAAGATATGAAGTTGCAGTACAAATGATAGAAATATACAATGAACAAGTGAGAGACCTTTTAGTCAGTGATGGTTCTAGTAGAAGATATCCTTACTATTCTTATAAGCTTTCTCCAATTTGAGTTTGAATTTAGGTGTTATGGATTTAAAGCTGTATACTGTGTTGTCACTTTATTACCTTAACCACTTGTACATTAGATATACGAAACAAGTCTCAGTTGAATGGCCTTAATGTACCTGATGCAAGTTTGGTTCCAGTTACCTGTACTCAAGATGTTCTTGATTTGATGAAAATTGGCCAAAAGAATCGTGCTGTTGGTGCTACAGCTCTAAATGAGCGGAGTAGCCGGTCACATAGGTAGATGATTTTTATTCTTTTTTGAAGTTTCAGCAGTATTGTTATCTTAAATTAGTCTAACTAGTGATTTGTGGGTTTGCAATTTATTTTGCAGTGTCTTAACAATTCATATATTGGGGAAAGAGTTGGCTTCTGAATCTATTCTAAGGGGTTGCCTCCATCTTGTGGATTTGGCTGGGAGTGAGAGGGTTGATAAATCTGAAGCCGTTGGTGAGAGACTAAAGGAAGCCCAACATATAAATAGATCTCTTTCTGCACTTGGAGATGTTATCTCTGCTCTTGCACAAAAGAGTACACATGTTCCTTACAGAAATAGCAAACTTACTCAAGTCTTGCAAGATTCTTTAGGTAATGATAAAACATATGCTTTAATAAAAGATTTTCTAATTTTTATTTTCTTGTTATTAGTTACTGTAATTGGTTGATGGTAGTAATCACTCCCTTCTAAGGAAAAACAAATTGATCGTCTAGTGGCTTTCAAAATTCCATGTATAGGCATATTAAGACTAAGACGTGATGATATTTTTGTTATACAAAATAATCCACTATTGCAAATGGCAAGCATATATTATCTTGAGCTGGAATGTTGATTGTCTTAATAGGTATTTATATTGTTTACTAATATATAACTTTTGTCTATGCTTAGGTGGTCAAGCCAAAACATTGATGTTTGTACATATAAATCCCGAACTTAATGCTCTTGGCGAGACAATTAGTACACTCAAGTTTGCAGAGAGGGTTGCCTCCGTAGAGCTTGGGGCAGCTCGTTCTAACAAAGAAACGAGTGAAATCCGGGAGCTTAAAGAAGAGGTTATTTGATCTTTCTTTTATGCAGTTCCACTTTCAACTTCTCTTTATTGTGGTGCTTAAAAATAAATTTATATCTGTATAGATTTCAAATCTTAAACTGGCATTGGAGAGGAAGGAAACTGAACTAGAACAATTCAAAGGTGGAGCACGAAACACCATAGATTCCCAAAAGTCAAGAGCTGTTTCACCTTTTCGTATGCCGAGAAATGGTATTAGCAACAGTTCAAAGCCTGAAACCTGTCATCGACCCTTGGATGATACTAAGATTACTGAGGTAATTTGTATAGAACTATATGTCTCTTCATTCCATTCTGTATTTGATAGCATATTGAAGCACACAATTTTAGTTCAGTTAAAAAGCTACTAGATTGAGAAAAGTGAGAAATGGACAGGTACATTCCCTCATGCCAATGTAATAGTTAAAAATTGAAACTACATTTTTCTTGAGAAGTAGTGTTACACAGTTTACACTTCCACTAGACTTGGGAGGTTAGCTAATGCAAACATATGTAAAGTTAGCATATCTATTGTGAGATAGCACATTATAAAATTTCATCTGCTTTTGTGCCAAAATTTGATGGTATTCAGGCAAGAAGTTGTTCTTCGGGCAAGCAGAGGAGGTCGAGGTTTCCCTCTGCATTCAGCGAGAAAGAGATTATACCAAAAATGCCATTTCTAGCTGAAGAAAGATTAGTGGTCTCTGGAAAGCCCAGATCACCATCCCCTCCTGTTAGGAGATCCATATCTACTGATAGAGGGGCCCTCATCAGAAGCAGAGTTAAGGCTGACACAACTGAAAACCATCCGATTGCAAGACTACCATTTCCAGCTAGAGTACCCATCAATAAATCTCTCGCGACTATGCCAGCGATCCCATCAAATGATAACTATTCGAGAGTATGCATCAGTTCACAAGAACCAACAAAGCATGATGACATTTCTGGTGCATTGTACAGCCTCCAGAAGGCCAGCTCCAAGAAAGTTTACCCAGAACATGAAGAAGAGCAGTTTAAGCAAGCTCTTAATGTAAGACAAGGTGGTATTAGAAAAAGCAAGAATGAGAGTAAGGCTAAGGCCAAGCAAAACCGAATACCAGCTAGGCTTCAAAAGTCTGATGCAGTGACACCATTTTTTTCTGACTTGGATTCTGGTGAAAAGATGGAGGAGGCTCGAAAGAGTGACTTCTCCGAGCCAGAAAATGAGCATATCCCCATTGGTTCACCCCTGCATAATTCTTTGATGGGGAAAAAGCTTCGGCAAAACTTGCCAAGGAACTACATAAATGTTGAACCACGGTATGATGAACAACTTTCTCCTGAGTGGCCAAGTAATTGGTTACTTGGATCAGGCACTTCTTTGTTTACCTTTTATTTTAGGTATAAAAGGAATAATGGTCTTTCCTTTTGTTTGTTTGTATGCTCATTCTTAATAAGTATAGTATATTCTGTTACTTGCAGAGGACCAGTGCAAGCAGCAGAACCCTTAGTGGCTGGGAAAACTGAAAACAAGCTTCCAAATGGTGGAACTCGATATCAGAAAGAAAGCAGCAACATGTCCATGACTGAGTTCAGAAGGAGCCGGTCTACACCTCGCGGGAAATTTTTAATATTACCTTGAGGAGTTTCAATGCATTCAGTCTTCTTTAAATATATTTTTTGTATAGTGGCTATTTATGTTGGAGTTCCAGGTTGCATACTGGTGTATCTGGATTCATAGGATTATTACTGGAGGTGATGCCCTTAAACCTTTTCTCTTATATCAAACAATGATGATCTGTGTAATTCAATTTTAAATTACCTATGTATTTTCTATTTTCTAGGACCACTCTTTTTGTAAATCAAGAAAACAAAGGTATATAGTGGTTGAGTTTTTCCTTATACTGGAAGCTGATTTTAGTTATTATAAATATCCCATTTCTTTTTTGGATGTGTATGTGATTGCATATCTATTAGTCATATAAATCTAATAATTATAAACTTAACAGCTAATATTCTTTTTGGGCACCTTTGTCTTGTTGGATTTACTATGATGGTGGAGAAATACTATTCTGTTTTAGGTCAAAATAAACAAAATAAAAAAAAATAAAAATAAAAACCAATGTTGAAACTTTTGTTAGTTATTGTAGAGCTTGTCTTACGAGCGTTTTGCTGTAGTTTTTTTTATTGGATAAATATTGTGCTGACATATTATAGCTTCTAATTTTAGTCTGAAGAAAATGAAGGCGATTCTTGTAGTGCCAATAATATAGCCATGCAACCAGCCTGGAAGTTAAGAGACACTATATATAGAAAAAAATAAGAACAGAAGGAATAAAATTTCTGGAAAGTTTCTGTTTCTCACACCTCAATGACAGCCTCAGCTATGCCATGATTCCCCAATGTAACTATTAACCTGTGCTCTCCTAAAAGCTCCATCCTGACATCATAGTTTTCTGTCAACCTGTTCTCCGAGTCTCCCTTACGACCAATTTTGATCTCTCCAAATTTTGAGATCTTTGGCTTTACTCTACATATTTTGTTTGTTCAATCATCTTCAAGAATTTGGTCTGCTCCGATCCTTAGCAGTCCAGGAACACCATTTTGGTCCAAGGTTGGTATGCTAGTCTTTTTTAATCTCATGCCTATGGCCTAGTATCTCTATCTTCTTAAAAATTGGGAGCTTATGGTGCTGATGTAATTTGGGTGAAGTAGATGATCCCGCCTGTCTTTTCATTGTGATGACAATGTCAAATCATCTTCTTGAAGCCGTACCCTTTTCGACTGGAAAAACACCATCTGCCAATAAAGTGTGCCAGCAGGAACAGGAAACAGATAAGGCAGCAGCTCCGCAGAGCACTGTCACCTATGCGTATCAAGCCAAAGTAGCAGAAATGTGCTGCAATGTCACGGCGACATGGTGCAGAAACCACACTAACCATTCCCTTTGCATCACAGTGCAAAAGCCTTGTCAAGAAAATCACAACAGTTGCAAGATTGACTTAAAATCTTGGCAATTTTGGGGCAAGAAAGGTCTCAAATCCTTTGAGGTAGATGGAAGACGAGTAGATGTTTACTGGGATTTCCGACAGGCAAAATTGTCCGGCACCCCGGAGCCATGCTCAGATTACTATGTTGCCTTGGTGTCCAAGCAAGAGGTGGTTTTACTGCTAGGGGATTTAAAGTTAGATGCTTATAAGAGAACTAGATGCAGACCATCCTTGGAAGAGGCCAAGTTGATGTACAAGAGGGAACATGTGTATGGGAAAAGATTATTTTGGAGCAAAGTCATGGTGGAGGTAGGGAAAAAAGAGCATGACATTGTCATTGAAACTTCACTGACCGGGCCTAATGAACCCGAAATGTGGATTAGTGTGGATGGGGCTGTGGTCATTCGCGTTATGAACTTGAACTGGAGGTTTAGAGGGAATGAGAGTGTGGTGATGAATGATAAGCCAGTTCAAATTTTGTGGGATGTGCATGATTGGTTGTTCAGTAGCCAAGGCACAGGGCAGGGCTTGTTCATTTTCAAGCCAGGCAAGCTAGATTGGGTGTCTAATAACAGTGACCCTGATGTTAGAAATTGCAGTGATGGAAGCTATAGCAGCAGCAGCCACGACCAATATGATTCAACAAAAGATAGCTCATCAACCACAGGGTTTTGCCATTTTTTTTATGCTTGGAAAACTGAGTGAGACTTGTTGAGTGCTGTGAACTTGTTTGAAAACCTATACGTTAGAATTATTCATATTCCAGTCCATTGTCCACGACTCCATGCCTATACACAATTTATGTTATCTTTGTTGTGCCTAACTAGGGCTCAGATATCATTATCTGAAAAAGAAAAAGTACCCTCAATTGCTGTCCCTATTCCCTAAAATTTGTTTGAATAAAACTTGCATCATAGGAACGTGGCATCCCTCCCAAGAGAGAGACAGAGACAGAAATGTGAGGGAGAGGGGAAAAGAGACAAAGACAGAGATGAGAGGGAGGGATACCGCCTCTGCTATCCTCATGTTAGGCAAGTCCTTCTTAATTTGTTTCCCTAAATTTTTCATTTTTTTCCCCCAATTATAAAAAAGAAAAAACACAAACCCATATAAAACCCTCCCCCCCCCCCCATCCACCCGGCAGGACAGTGAGGGGTGGTGGGGCCGGTCAATAAGGGTCTTTTTTTTTAAATTGAGGGTAAAATGGGATTTGGCAAAAAAAAAATTGAATGGGGGGGGGGTATGGAAAGCAATTGGGGTACATTTAGAATCCTCTCAATTTGGGCACCAGTCATTTGGGCTTGAGAAGTCTAAAGCGGATTAAGCCCACAAACCATACCCGTGTCCACTTTGCTGTATCCATGTTCGTTCAACTACACTGTGTTTCGCGCCGGTTCGGCCAAACCCTAAACCATTCAAATTAGGGTTTATTCTTTGTCTCTGAAAACTCACAAATATGGCAATTTGCCCTGGAATTCTCGGCTTCAAAGCCCAATTCCAGCTTCACTGTCGCGTTCTCCTCGTGCCCTGGTGAGAAATTCTCGTACTTTCAAAAACCCTAATTAGTAAACATGTTGTTCGACTTGGGCTCTTTATTCTCAGTCTCAATCACTGAAGTTTCCACATTTTTTTCTTTTGGTATATTTTTCTCACGAACGAAACAGAGTCACTAATTATTGGAAGTTGTCGTATTTAATACTAAATATGTCATTTGTAGGGTTAAGAAGAAAAGTGCTATCACATGCTTGAAAAGCAGAAATTGCAGTTCATCGGGTCCCATTAGGTACATTCCTAAGAAATCTTCTAAAGTTAATAAATCGGAAAATTCTCCGCAGACAAAGGGTTCCGAAGAGAAAGAGTTTTGTGAAATTTCGGATGAGTCTGCAGTGAAGAGTGAGGTTAAACCATGTAGAAGAGGTGTACAGAAAAGTAGGCATTTCGATGAGAAGCCTCAGAATCAAAATCACATTCGCTATAATAACTCATTGTTTAATGATCTTGAGCAAGGTATTGTATTATTTTTTTTTTAACTCAAGTGAAAAAGCAAAATGATTGCATAACATACATATCTTGTTGTAGATTATATGATTACATGTACACATGCTCTTTCACCTAGCAATTGTAGCTTATTGTTATTGTTTGGTTGTCGAGTTTAGTTTGGGATTTGTTTATGCACAAAATATAAGTGGTTTGCTTCAAAACATTATAGCAACTCCAGAGTTGGAAGATC
Organism: Dryas drummondii; assembly: GCA_003254865.1. Taxonomy (NCBI): domain Eukaryota; kingdom Viridiplantae; phylum Streptophyta; class Magnoliopsida; order Rosales; family Rosaceae; genus Dryas; species Dryas drummondii. The sequence continues at coordinate 1,647,530 of QANW01009690.1, forward strand.
AGAAGGATCATCTTTTGGGGGCTGTAGGCTATGAACTCATGGAAGAGCCTGAGGAGGTTTTCGAAGAGTTAAGTATTCATCAAGTGAAGAAATGTCACGAACAGGATGTATTGCAAGGTAGTAAAACTAAGCACGATGCTGAGAAAGCGGCTATAGAATTACTTGCAACCAGGTTAGAACGTTCTGCAAGTTCATAGCTCTGCTTTGGTATACGTTTGATGTATTGTTGATTCAATATGTGGTGTGGTGCTGCTAGAAGGTTTAAGTATACCTTTTGGAATTCATAGCAGTTTGAAGGTTTTGAGTACATTGTTCCCTGGACTTAGGGTGCTTTAGCAGTTTGAAAATAAAGATGTCTGCCTGTGAATGAAGAAGAAAAAATTGTTTAAGAACTTTTTTTCCTTTGTAGGGCTTTCACAGCAGTTGAACTGAGAAAGAAATTATGTGGAAAGGAATTTCCTCTAGATACCATCGAGGCAGTGATAAATGACTTCATGAGCAGGTATATTTCTAGTTATAAGAATGTCTTGTGTTAAGAAGGGCTCTCATCAGCCATTTCTCTGGAAGCAGCCACTTTCTTGGGTAACTATGTCACAATGTCTTAGTAACTGGTGCTACATGCAATGCAAGTTTTATGATTAATTCAATTACCACTCAAAAGAAGCACAAGAAAAATGGATTATAGAAATCTGGGTGAATTTCCACTCATTCATATATAGTATGAATATCATTTGAATCTTACGTGATTTTGACTGTTTTGGTTTATTATAGAGGGCTAATCAATGATAGCTTGTATGCGGAAGCATTTTCTCGTTCTAGATGGTCTTCCTCAAGTTGGGGACCAAGGCGGATAAAGCAAGTAAGCCATCCCATATCAGTATGAAAATAAATTTGGTGATTGAGATGACTTATTAGAATTGATATGTTGAAGGACTGAAATTGTCATATTAATCCTCATGCCACAGTGCAGCCTCATTTGAGCTCACTTGAGGTGAAATATAAGAAGAGTAATCGTATTGATATTACATTAGGTAGCCAGATCTCTTTGGAGTTTATCTTTTTAAAATCTAATTTAGACCAATAAGAAAGGATCACACAAGTCAAGGGAAATTGCTAAGTAACCACTATCCATATTAGCAACGGTGAAATTTTTGCCTTTATATAATGAAGCATTATTGTTGGATCAGGCACTTTACAACAAGGGAGTGAGTGAACTTGATGCTGAGAAGGCAATTAAACTGGTTTTCGAGGACGGAGAATCAGATGAGGATCAGGAGACAATTCATGGCTTGTCAAAGCTCTCAATGGATCATTTATTTGTTCAGGTCTCAAAGCAATGGCTCCGAGGTCAAGAAGTGCCTAAAGAGACAAGGAAATCAAGGATTGTTCGTTGGCTTCAGTATCGTGGTTTCAGCTGGGGTGTTATCAGTTTCATATTAAAGAAGTTAGAATCTCAGTACCCACCCTAGAGCACAATGAGGTTTTCTCGTTTTCATGCCTGTGTAAGAACAAAATGGGATTGTCCATAACCATCAACTGAAATGTAAATTGTGTAGTATGGATAGGGTTGGGTCTATATTGTCACTTGTTGCTGTGGCCAGAAAATTGCTCACTTTAATCCTCATCAGTGCTCAACATAATGTTGCGTTAGGCTACCCTGGCACCACCTAGTATAGGTGGGATGAAGCCTAGTTTAGTGACGAGTTGACGACATAGATATAAGACAACAAAGAAGTGGGCACTACTTAGCTGTTATTGGTGGGGATCAACATTGTGTTGTCTGAAAATGGAAACTCTCCTGTATTCATGTATTGTGAATAATTACCTCAATAAAATTTAGTTGTTTTTGTTGCTGTATTTGAAATGAACCCTTCTTTATGTACCAAAAGAAAAGAAGGATGTTGGATTGTTATAAGAACCGTTAGATTTGTTTCAATGATTCAATACTTTTGGCTGTTTTTTTTTTTTGGGACCTCTTAAGAAAGCTAAACGTAGAAGTGGGATAATTGCAATTTTTCCTCACCCATCTCCGTAGATCTCTGCAATATGCTCATAATGTGGAGGCAAATCCATGTGCAGCTGTGATGTTATAGAACAGTTACTTTGTTTGTGTATTATATGTACAGGTATAATGGTCCCTGCTCGTCTACATGTGCTTCTGATTATGACATACGAAGTCTTCTAATCCAAGATTAGCATTCTTTGCTGTAAAGTCTTGCTCAGATAGCACATGCACATGTGATGTGGAGGGTGGGACCATGTGAGCACTGCTGGAAACACTGGCTCACCCACACACACACACACACATTGAGGGAGAAAGAGAGAAATGTCAAGGAATCTCATTCCCTTGCAATAAATTCTAATTGCGTAAATCCAAAAATACCAATCATTGCTTCAACTTCTACATACCCTGCAATTACTCTCACTCCCAAACATCCTCATCTTAATTGGGGGAGCCATTAGGTGGTTCCAACTTTCAAAGCCCCCCAAAGACCAATCTTTGCTATGCCAATAGATTAATTATTACAATCTCGCATATAATGAAAATCTGAATTTACACTAAAATTCATCTTCTAATAGTCTGCCTTGCTCTAAGGGACTTTCCCAAGATATATGCACAGTGGATGAAGCACATAGCTTCTCATTGAAACCTTTTCTTTTCCTCATTGGATTGAATCTTCAGAAAAAGCAAAGGAGCAGTTAGAAGAACCTTGTGAAACTGCTACTTGCCTAGCAGTAGGCGATGACCGAATTGTTTGCAACCCTCCTCCCTTTAGCAATTCTGGTTCTCCCCTTGCAGTCTCGACATGCCGAATTTCTGTAAGCATTGCAACAACATCTTTCATCGTTGGACGATCATCAGCACGAGTGCTGACACAAAGGAATGACACAGCTAGTGTTTGCAGCATTTCATGCATTGTAGGGTCAGCTCTTCCCCTGAGCTTTGGCTCAAGAATGTCAACTGGGTCTCGCTTGATTGCTAAGTGCTCACGAACCCATTGAACCAAATGGGCACCCCCAGGCAAAGTTGGGTCTAATGGATGCCTTCCTGTTAATACTTCTAAAATAACCACTCCAAAACTGTACACATCGCTCTTCTCAGTGATACCCTGCATTGATGCATGCTCTGTAGTTGCCCAAAAGAAACATGAAAAAAAATAGTTAGTGATTTAGATGCAAAAGTTTGGTAAGCAAATAAGGAACTAACTAAATATATTGAAAAAAGATTTACCTGGAGCCATGTATCCATAAGAACCGGCTAATTGAGGCCTTTGACTTGTTTTAGAAAAGTCATCATCACCACTGCTGTTCACAATCCTAGCTAACCCAAAGTCAGCAAGATATGGCTCATAACCAGGACCCAACAACACGTTCATGGCTTTCACATCACCATGTAAAATTGCAGGCACACAATCATGGTGCAAGTATGAGAGCGCATGTGCCACGCCTAAGATAACTTCATATCTTGCCTCCCAATCTGCTCCTCTCTTCCCAGCACCATGTAGTAGTGAGCTCAAGCTTCCATTAGGGAGATAATCATAGAAGAGCAGTTTCAGGTTGCGGTTGGAACCCCAACCCAAGAGCCTAATGATGTTCTTGTGCCTGATTGAACCCAGTGTCTGAATTTCAGAACTGAATGCTCCTGACTCTTCTGATGACCACATCTTCTTCACTGCTAAAGTTTCCCCATTTGGAATTGTCACCCTGTATACAACTCCAGAGCTTCCAGTGCCAATCACATTGGCTGATGTTAAATTCTTAACAACGTCATCAATAGAGAATTCGAGCTTCTGATACAAGGTCATGTTCCAGCTCTCATCTTCCCTGAGAATGTTGTTGGTTATACGGGCACGAACTAGTGTGTAGACTGCAAGGAGGAGAAGTACTGCACTAGCACTGATGAGAATGGACATGACTAGCTTCATAACTGATCTGCTGTGGCTGGCTCTCATGGTATCAGCTGGCGTTACAACCCCGTTGGAGATGTAGAGACCTTTATTTGCAGCAAGGTCACTAAGAGGGAGTTTCCGAAAGAACGGGGTGTTAGGCAATTCACCAGAGAATTCATTGAAAGAGACATTGAGGGAAACAAGGTTTTGAAGGTTTGAGAGAGTGTTTAAGTTTCCAAAGAGCTTGTTGTGGGAGAGGTCAAGGACTCCTAGCTTGCTAAGATCAGAGAATTGGGATGGGATTTCACCAGAAAATTGGTTACAGCTGAGGTTGAGGGATATTTCAAGTGATGGAATTTGACCCAGTTGCTTTGGAATTTCACCTGAGAAGCCATTGTTGCCAAGGTCTAGCATTTGAAGCTTACTGCAAGAGAGGATCTCAGCTGGTAGGCTGCCAGAAAGTTGATTCTTCCCCAGATTGAGTTTTGTTAATTCAGTTAGTGACCCAATGGTATGAGGAAGTTGACCTGTAAGCCTATTGTCTGAGATGTCAACAAACTGCAGGCTTTTAGGCAGAGTATCAGGGACAGAACCAGTAAGCCCATTTGAATGGAGATCAAGAAACTCAAGGTTCTGACACCCAGATATTGATGGAGGGACTGCTCCAACAAGACGGTTGTTGCTCATATCAACAAAATTCAAGCTCTTCAATTTGCCAATCTCCGATGGAATAATACCCGCCAGCCTGTTTTGATTTAACCTCAGCCTGTACAGGTTCATGCATTTCCCGATATCTGTTGGTATAAAACCGGACAAATCATTGGAAAGTAGCAGAAGCTTGGTGAGATTTCTCAATCCAAAAATCTTTTTTGGTATTGGACCAAATAGGCTGTTGTAAGAAAGATCAAGAGCCTGAAGATTCTGGCAGTCTGAGAGACTCTCAGGAATATTGCCTGTAAGTCTATTTTTCCAAGCAAAAAATAGAGTTAAGCTCTTGAGGTTTCCAATAAGAACAGGAATCTCCCCTGAAATGTCGTTGTTGTCAACTTCCAAATGAGACAGATTCCTGCAATTTGAGATTTCAGAAGGTATAGTACCTGATAACTGATTGACACTCAGCTGAAGCTCTTGAAGCTTGGAAAGCTCACCAAAACTTTTTGGTATCTGGCCTGTCAGAAGATTTTCTGATAAGTCCATGACTGTGAGCTCCCTGCAGCTTCCAAGCTCATCTGGAATTGAACCCACTAAGCTGTTCTGCCACAGCAGTAGACTCTGAAGCTGGCTGAGCTCCCCAATTTTCCTTGGGATTGGACCAGTAATGGAATTCTGGTACAAGTACAGGTTCTGCAACTGGCTGCAGTTTCCAATCTCTTCTGGGATTGGACCGGACAACAGAGACGTATATATGGCTATGGTTTTGATTCTTTTCAGCATTCCAATTGATGAGGGAAGACTTCCAGTAATGCTGGTTTCAGCAAGGCCTAACATGACCAAGTTGGTGCAGTTTCCAATCTCCCATGGCAAATCACCATTAAGATTTTTGTTCCCTCCTGCTCTGAAAACTTCAAGCTTGCTTAATGCTCCAATACTCTTTGGAATTTCACCACTGAGTTGATTGTCATAGAGTGTCAGATACACAAGACTTGAAAGATTTCCAATGCCTGAAGGGATTTTGCCTTCGAAAAAATTTGTATTCAGAGATAAATTTTGCAGTTTGCTTAGCCTGCATATTTCTTCTGGGATTTCACCAGAGAGAGAATTGTCACCAAGATCAATGAAACTGAGCTCATGATACTCTCCAAGCTCTTTTGGAATTGTGCCAGTGAGATTCGTCGAAGAGATGATAAAGGTTCTTAAGGACTTGAGAGACTGAAAATTTGAAGGCAATGGACCTTGCAAATCTACTGCTTTCAAGGTTATCTCGGCCACTTCTCCATTTGAGTTGCAGCGGATTCCAAACCAATTGCATGGACTTGTGACTGAAGGATTCCATGATTTCAATGCATCTGTGGAACTGGTTAAACTGTTCTTCCATGTTAGAAGAGCTTGGCCTTGTTCATCAATGGAGTAACAACAAGAAAAGAAAAGAGAGTGTATTGAAAGAAGTAAGGTGATGGAGAAGATATTGGGAGAAAGCAAGAGATTCCTTAGAGTAGCAGGCATTGCTGAGAGAAGAGAACAGGTGATCTGTTTTGGGATTGTAGAGGGAGGAACCCCATGTTTTGTTTATAGAAGAAAAGCAATTGATCTGGATCCAAGAGCTACTTCTTTATTCTATTAATTAATATATTGTGGTATTGTTGTTAATTGAGAGATGGTGATGCAGATGGGTTTGGTTTTATTCATGTAAGTGGATTTTTTTTTTTAAATGGATCTTTCTTCATTCTGTCAATTAATTGGCAGCTAGAAAGTTTTTGGGTTTTGCTCTCTATATGGATTTCTCTTTGTTACTTTCCTTCATATTTTTTATTTGGTGTAATATTCAGAAATCACATTCAAACTAGCTGCTGAAAGCCTGAATGTCATGAAAGAACATTTCCCTTTTTATTGCTTAGTTTGACAGTTATACTATCTTGCTTCCACTTTCAGGCCATAAATTATTATCCCATCTATCCAACTGTCAGTCAGAGAAAAACACACACTGACATGGTTTTTAGTGGGATTGATATAATGAAGAGTAAAATCAGCCTTATCCCTCATCAAGCTGCACTTTTCAGTTAATGGGATTAGCTCTCAGACAGTGATAGCTTATTGATCAAATTGAAACCAACCAGATACAAAGACTTATTGAATGTGTAATTAGCTCTGGAATTGTTAATCAAGATGACAGCACCTTTTTAAATAAGCCATGCCCCAATGGTGGTCCATCAATTTTTGTGGTCAGTACCATTGCTGAGCCAGCCATATCTTTGTTAGCAGCTGTATTGCAGCAAGTCTGTGGTGATTGTAGGAGCTAACTACCACTTTCCTATTCAATTGAGGAAAGCCACATTCTGGTGAATGACTTTCATCAAATATGAAGCAGTAAAAAAAAATAAGGATCCAGAATTTGGTCTAAATATTGAACAAGAGTAGAAAAGGACAACTGGGTTTTGGTTAATTTTAAATACTAAATGAAAAAAATTGGGAAATTTTTAATTTGCTTGAATTTGAGGGATCTGGAGTAGTTATTCTGTAGAGGTAGAATGGGTATATTACATAGAGTAATTTTATAAAGCACAGATGGAGATCTATTTGGGTTTATGTATGGAGGAAATGTATGTGGAATGTGGTGGAGTAGTGACGTGCACATGGAACTGAGGAATATGTGAAAATATGGATTTTATTAATTAATAAACTGCAAATCTGGTCATGCTGTCGGGTGGTTTTGCTGTAAAGGATTAAAAGAAAACAAAGAAAGGAATGCTGGCCTTGATTGGAAGGAACAGAGTCACACTAACTCAGAGTTAATTAGTACCAAGTCACAAAGCAAAAACCAAATGGCCTGCACAAAACAAAGAGAGCTTGTCTAAAATATTGCAGATGGGTCACCCCTCATCCCTTTGCAATTAGCATTATTATTAGTTCACGGGCTCCATTGGAGTTTAAAATTAGTGGCTTTTTACATGTTTGTTTCTTGGGATTGTGTGGTGGTAATATGCTTCCTTTGTCTCTATTTTCATAAATAAATAGATAAATAATTGTACATAATATTTTTAACTTTTGGATAGTGGGTACATAGTAAAAAAGATTAATTGTGTGCAGATGTGCTTCCATTATGATAGACATTAATTGTTGCAAATATTTCACATCTAATTTTTTAAGAAGAATAAATTGATGAAGAATTGAACGTGTTAAGAATATTAATTGGTTGATCAACTGGTTCAATGATGTTGCAGACAATGAATCAGATATAAATTCCATTATCCGTAGCAACAAATAGTTAGGCTCTAATGAGTACTATTCCAAGATGATATAGCAATCAAATGGTTACAAATAATTGTGGCCAAGTTCTCTTATGTTAGACATAATATACTATATATGGACGTACATATATTATAGTTCCAAAATATATTGAACAATAATTGCTTTTAGCAACCCAACCATGCATGATCCACACAAACATCTACTGATATAGACTCTTCTCCTATTCATGAATCCATGATGATGTGAACTCTTGATTTGATTAAAGATCCTTAATTACTACATTCCTAATGTAAATTTTCAGTCATTTTCACCAAATTATCCATGATGGACCCCATCTGCCTCAATTGTAGAAAGATGGGAAACTTTCAATCTGCTCCCTTTATGTTTTACTCATTATAAACAGAATTGAGTACAATAGTACATCTTGTGCACAATAAGGCCATGCATGATTTGTGGGTACTTGGCATGGGATTATAGTATATAGCTTGAAGCAATATGCATGAATATATACAAGTTACTTATTAGCAATAGAAAATAAATATTTGGTAGTGAAAACTTAGAGAGAGAGAGAGAGAGAGAGAGAGAGAGAGATTATATGTATTATATATGAGCCAAAGTAGGTGCAATAAAGGGGCACCACCAACATCAAAAGAAGGGAGAAGGACATTACCATCTAATGTACATAGGGTAGAAAATTATTATGTGAAACTCCTCTCCAACCCCACTTTTTATTTTTTAATTTCCTGGTGAAAAGCAGCTCAAAAAGGCTTCAAGTCCTATAAAATAAAGGATTTTTTGTAGGATAAAAAATTTGCTATGCACGAATGGAAATTATGTCACTTTTTCACTTAGCATAGTCAAATTGTGCCAATTAAGATTTTCAAATTTGCCCTGATTTATTTCAGCAACAGTTCTAGAGTGCATGCATTAATCTCTTTTTATTGTTCACATAAATAAATATTAATTATTGGCAGATTTGTCTGTAAGTACGTTGTTCATGATACCAATTAATCCCCACACCAATTTATGAAATATGAGGAAATTAATGTGATTTGGATCTAAATCACATTCTTGTTTGGATTTCAGATCTCATCCCAAATTCACAACCAAGAGTTGTATATATATAGGAATCTGATCTCTGTCAATGGTAAAATAAACTAAGGGCACATGACATGACTTGACCCTGCTAGTTTTCTCATGGCACTAGAAGAAATTTAATAAAAACGCAAGGAATATATATAGTGGCTGCTGCATGATATGCAAAGAGTAGAAACAAAGGTTTATATTTTTAGTTTACTTCATGCTTTCTGGTTTATTAATTAGTGCCATGTTACAACCCTCCCTTGGTGCAATTATTTATTAATTGGTTTTGTCAGTTCTTGTTTTGGCATGAGACTTGCACATGTGGAGAGAGAGAGAGAGAGAGAGAGAGAGAGAGAGAGAGAGAGAGAGAGAGAGAGAGAGAGAGGTGGCTAACTTTTTAGTTTATGGGTATATAGAGAGCTATGAATATGGAATTGAATATGCAAGTATATAAGGATTTTCTTCTCTTTTTTTGTTTGGCCAAACAAAAATAGTACTTTCTTTGGAATTGCAAAAGTGGACCCTACGAATGGTCTACCATAGTAGTACAGTACCATACCATCATAGAGAGCTTTTGTCATTGGTACTTCTTGGCACACGTGCTATGAAGATGGCAAATTGGATATCAACCCTTAATTTTTGTAATCTCAAAAAAAAAAAAAATAATAATAATAATAATAGACTATAATTGCTTATATGGCTATATGCGATCCGGGTCCGTGGCCGTCCAAAACGAGAAAATTTAGAGAAACTGTCGTATCACGTTATTATATTAATATTATAATCTAATTATTAAGAAAATAGTCATTTGTTCATATTGTATAATACAATTTAAAATTTTATTTCTTAGTGACCATACAGGTATATACTGAAATTGAAATTCTGACGTTTTTAAGTGATTCACGACATCAATAACATAGTTATAATTGGTATAATGTGCCAAATCCATGTCTCTATTTAGGCAATTAAATTGTATAATTCTGAATAATTTTTTATATATCCGGCCCACACATCCTTTAGCTTTCAACAGTCAAATCAATTGGAATGCATAATTGGGTAGCAATTTGCATTTAAACACGGATAGAAGTGAATGACTCAATGAAGCATCTAAGCATCTTTTGGGTCACTTAATTGAGATCTAATCAATATCATCCAATCTCTTAATAAAATAATGCTTTAGCCTAGTAGCCGGCTTAAGCTACACCAATTGTCTTCCCATTTATTTCCTTTACCTGAGTCAGATTGGGTACCCAAGAAATATTGAAATGGTATTAATTAATTAAGATTCACTAATTGAACAATATCTTGGCTTTGCCTTTTGGGTTTTGTTAAATATATATTTTGATTTATGCTATTTGATCTTTGAACCCATCACTTTGTCTCTTTGTTTTTTGCTTTGTGTTTTACTTAGTGGAGAAGATGGGCCTTCTCTTTTCTCAATAATTTCATTAACAAAACAAGGCTTTAAGGCTTTAAACATATACAATGCATTTGCTTGCATAAGCTCCATCTCAAATGTCAAATCCTTGTCCCCAAGTTACAATCTTGCTGTACTAATCTTTCCTTGATTCCTGGATTCTGGTGTTTGAACACCACTTTAACATTTTTATATCATTGCCATTGCAATTAAAAAGTGATAATGGGTGTGAGGTAGAGGACGCTCTTAGACTGTTGCTTATTAAACTCCTTCCTTTACCTAAAGCACAAAACTCTACCAATTGTAATCCACCCTTCAAAGTTCCCAGTCAAAATTTGTGTGCCAAGGTCCATAGGCTTTGTGATTTTATATCTTTTAGAATTTATAGTAAACTATTCATAATCCCCCCCTTTGAACTTATTAATAACTAGGCGTCTGATTTGGATTGGAAAATCCGAATTCGACCGATTTTAATCCGAAAATTCTAAAAAAAGTTGAATTGGAATTGAAATGTATCTGTAAATTTCAATCCAATTCAAAATTTTCCAAAGGTATTCTGATTCAATATTTTTGAAATTATGCCAATTTATTATGTATTTATATTAATATTATATTATTTATTTAATTTTTTATTATATGTTTCATTAATTTGTTATTTATTTCAAACATACACATACATATATATTAAAAAAAAATAACTAATACTATTAATATAAACATATGTATATTATAAATATAAGTGTATCATAATAACATAAATGCTAACAAAAGCACCCATATTTTTTGTACGTGTAATTACTATTTTTTTTTTTTACTAATAACAAAAAGTAAGGTGAAGATTTTGATTTTTTATCTAAAAATTTCAAATTTTTATTCAAAAGTTTCGAAAATTTAATATTTTGAAAAAATCCAAAAATTCCGATTTTTTTTGAATAAAAATTTACCTTATTTCTGATCCGATCCGTCCGAAACACACCCTTATTAATAACCAACTCTTTTGACTCAATAGAACTATTTGACAAAATTTATTGACCACGTCTGACGTCTCTCGCAAAATAAAATCCATATGAAAACTTATGTCTCTAAGTGGATTCAATGTTTGTGAGAGATATAGTCAATAATATAATCAATAAATATAATATATGTAACATTATTCAATTTAATACATGTAATATATTTATTTCCGACCGATTGTGAAAGGGGAAAGTTTCAAGAAAATTTTATCTGTGAATATGTAAATGGGCGAGCCCTGAGCCCAATAGCCAAATAAGTTGGGTCAGATCAAGAGGAATAACATGAGCTCAATTTGAGCCCAAAAATCAGACACTGAAATCCGAAAAACAAAAAATTGGTGCTGTCTTGATGTCTATGTGAGTTCTACAATGACTACGAAGTCACCCAGAGGCTTAATGAATCAGATATATGACATCATTTTGGTTTTTATTCACAATTTCACATTATTGTTGTCACCACCCAGGCACCCACCAACCAACATGTTTTTAAAAAATGAAAAAAAGAAAAGAAAAGATGTATTAAATACAAGATGGGTAACATGTATTAAATACCTTGCAGAAAAAACATTTTCAGCCCCCTCATCTTCAAAGGGGAAAATGGATAGCAGTACAAGAACTACCAACTTTACCAGTTTTTGCCGTCAATTCATCCAAAATTGTTGTTTATTCACACTAAAGAAGAAACTCTGAAATTTTTAACATGAAGGCTTCAGCTCATAAAAATGTGTCTCAGGGCATCCCAAAGTTTCAACTACACTTACAAAAAATCTTAAGTAAAAAATATACAAGGCAACAAACATAAAAATAAAGGAGGTCAATGTCACCTCCCAAAACATTTCATTACTGAAGAGGTAAGGGCAGAAGATATGAACTTCAAACCCGCAGATCCACCAGGAAAGTATGAAACAGCATAGTATGCAAGTGCCAGAACCTGATAGTTTCATTTGAACACGAGTTTCAGTGTGATATCTTTATTAATATATTTAAAAACAAATAAAAACAAGTTGTCCTGATTAATGTAAAAAGCGGATAGTCACAACTGTATTCATATTATGTCTAATTCAAATAATCAATTATGAGAAGCAGAGGACCGTCTGGACAAAGGTTAAAAGAGCAGGATCATCGGCCAGGAAACAAAAGAATTAAATAGTTGGAAGGATGGAAAAACCTAGGTACCTGTAACACAGAGAAGAGCACAGAAAGAATGTAGCTGTGGAGCACCATGGAGACATATATGGTACCCACCATAGTGCCTAAAAATCCAAATGTAAAAGGAAGTCTCTGCATAAATAAGAAAAGAAGAAATCAGTACAGCATTAAACATGTAAATTAGCTGGGTGATGAGTTACAGAAACAAAAGACTAGGTACACATAGCAGAGATACCTCTCTTGAAGACATGTGAGCAAACTGATTCTTTGGACCTTTGAGTGCAAAGAATGATCCAATAATAAAGGCACACCCAAGAGTAAAGCAGATAGCAAACTTCTGGGGCATCAACACCATGACAGGAAGGAACATGGTAAATGCGATAAAAACAAAGAACACCCCAGTTGCTAGAAACAAACCAAAATACATGAGAGCTTTTCCTGACGGGACAGTACTCGTGGCAGACTGGAGGTTCCCAGGTAGATCTCTCACTCCTTTGGAAACCCTAAACAGGTATCAATAAAATCAAACAAAGGCTACATGTACTACTACAGATTGCATCCATTTTGAGATAAAACACAACTGAGAAAACAAATTATTATGAGCTCTGATTTAAGATTTATAAACTTGTCCTTTCACCACTGGTAGGCAAATTAGGTAAATTAGAGATACTAAGTAAATATGTTATATTTGAAACTTAATAACTGATGAGATTATTACAAGAACAACCTTTCCAGAGAAAAGTAGAAACAACATAAAGGTGATTAAGCAAATTACAGTGCCCGTCTCGTTAACTCCTGATTTTTGTCTATAATCCACATTGATAATCCTTCTTCCCATTTTCAAAGAACAACAAAATTACTGAAATAACTGTTCATTTTGAGTCTCATTTAATTTTGATTGTGAAAAGTGGTAGCATAAAGCCTTTCTTCCACCGAAAATCCAGTGTGCATTTTGCAGCTTCCTTCTAATCCTTTCCAACAGAGTCACACATTTACAATATATTCCTGTTATCTTAATCGACCAACACCCTTTGTGGGTTCTAGGTTAGCGTGCAGTTGGGCACCGTAACCCGGCTTCCAGTTCATCCCGCATCGCCAGTTCTGGTTACCAAAAATGGCCCACTTGGAGCTCTCGATTCCATGGCGCAGCTCAACGAAGCAGCTGCGCCGTCCTACCTATTTAAAGTTTAAGAATAGGTCGAGGGCGTTGCGCCCCCGATGCCTCTAGCTATCCTGAGGGAAACTTTGGAATGAACCAGCTACTAGACGGTTCGATTAGTCTTTTTCCCCTATACCTAAGTCAGACGAACGATTTGCACATCAGTATCGTTGTAGGCCTCCACCAAAGTTTCCTCTGGCCTCGCCTTGCTCAGGCATAGTTCACCATCTTTTGGGTCCAGACATGCATGCTCTCACTCAAATCCTTCTCAGAAGATCAAGGTCGGTCGGCGGTGCAACCCACAAGGGGATCCCGCCAGTCAGCTTTCTTGCGCCTTACGGGTTAATCGCCCGTTGACTTGCACACATGTCAGACTCTTTGGTCCATGTTTCAAGACGGGCCGAATGGGGAGCCTGCAGGCCGATGCCAGGAGCACGCAGATGCCGAGGCATACTGAGACGGCGAGTGCTGCCTACCACGATCGCGTCGACGGCGTCTCTGCGGGCATATCAACAGCCCGGGCTTTAGCCGCCGCCACAATCCGCATTGGTCCACACCCCGAGCCGATCGGCGGACTGTCTTGTGACCTTTCCACATCCGACCGGAGCGCATCGCTGGCCCCCATCCGCTTCCCTCCCGACAATATCAAGCACTCTTTGACTTTCTTTTCAAAGTCCTTTTCATCTTTCCCTCGCGGTACTTATTTGCTATTGGTCTCTCGCCAGTATTTAGCCTTAGACGAAATTTATCACCCGACTGGGCTGCATTCCCAAACAACCCGACTTGCCGACAGCGCCTCGTGGTGCGATAGGGTCCAGGCACGATGGGGCTCTCACCTTCTCAGGCACCCCCTTCCAATGGACTTGGGCCCGGTCCGCTGCGGAGGACGCTTCTCCAGACTACAATTCGAACGTCGGGGGCGTCCGATTCTCAAGTTAGGTTGTTCCCGGTTCGCTCGCTGTTACTAGGAGAATCCTTGTAAGTTTCTTTTCCTCTGCTTATTGATACTCTTAAATTTAGCGGGTAACCCCGCCTGACCTGGGGTCGCGTCGAAAGCGACACCAGAGCGACACGAGGGGATCAGCGGGTCCAAGACGCACGACGGGCGTGCACGATAGGGCACCGAGGTTTGACAACCACTGATTGTCATGGCGCTCGCCGCCGAGGACCTGGTTTTGTGCCAGCCGCGCGATGGTGCTCACGGGAGGCCACCATCCGTCCCCCCGAATGCCTTGAATTCTTTACATTTTCAGCTAATTTTCTCATTTCTTCCTATACCTTGGCCAGGACCCTCCACAATTCATGTTAACTCATGTCACTTACAATACAAACCTTCATTGAATAAGCAAGATCTTCATTCACTACAGTCCAATCATGTCATCCGAAAGAAACTTATAAACCCTATATCAGCTAATGAAAAAGCACAATCCAAGAAAACGTGCCCACTTACATAACCATTATGATGCATCAAATCAAATACTAATCACAGATCCAAGCACAAAAAACGAATGTCCATTATCAAAACCTATTACAAATACAGCCCCTTTCACAATTTTTCTAAAATGGGGAGAGGAATCAGCTTATTCTACAAACTCACCAACTCTGAACCCCTAAAAACCAAAGCCCCCAATATCAGATACACCTTAATATATACAAAAACATCCAGAACCCAATATCAGATCCACCAAGATATACAAAAATACGAACTAATTATACACATATATAAAAAATTCACGCAAATATACACAACTATCAAAAATCCAATATCAGATTCACTAGTATGCACAATACTTAAAATCAATCATCAGATTCACTTCAAAATACACAAAATCGAAAACCCATTACCAATTCGCCAAGAGATAAGTATAATGTAGAGAAAATGCTGAGTTTGACAGAGAAAAGAGTAAGATCAGATATGAACGTACACGCTGAAAGTGCCGGAAACGGTGTCATTAGCGGAACGGACCGCAGATTCGAGATCGAAGCCGATGCCCAAAGAGGAGCTCTCCTCTGTAGCTTGTGTAGCGGCATACGAGTTCCAATCAGCTAACAAAGAAGACGAGGTTTTCTGCGAGTCCTCGCCGCCACTACCGGTCTGTGAAAACCATTCTTGTGCCATTTTCTGCATTGTTCCTTCTCTTGCTTTACCGAACAGAACAGTCGCTGACTTTTAAGCAAACCAATAGAAGAAGAAAAGAAACAACGTTTTTTTTCCTCTTTAAATTTTGGGAATTTCTTTGTCGAAACGTCTCTTTGATAGATTTGGAAATGGTGGTGTTGGTCTGTGAGACTGTGACTCTGTGTCTCCGAACAACTGTCGCCGTAAAAAAAAGCTTAGAAATTAAGCAAAGCTGGCCTGCTGGGTCGGGTTTTTATATTTGGGTTTGGCTAATTTGGTGGGCGGGTTGGGAATTATTGGGCTTTCTTTATTTTTTCTTTTTCTTTTGGGTTCCTATCTTTTTCAACAGAGGGTCTTAGGTTGTTTGATTTTAGTAAATTCTATGCTTCCTTAATTAAACTCCATTAATTTTGGAAAAAAAAAAAGGGACAATGTAATCTTTTGTTTTTTTTTTTGGTTAAATACATAAATGGTTCATCAACTTTACAGTGAATCTCAATTTGGTCCATTAATTATAAAAAGTATCAATTTGGTCCACAAACTTTTCAAGTTGTTTCAAAATAGTACAAATGTTAACTTCTATTTGAAAATTAACGGAATTGATTATATGAAAATGTAATAAACGAACTAAAATGTCTCTGAAAATGTGGTCATTTGCTGTGCATATGACCAGTTTTCGTTAAATTTTTCGATGAAAGTTAATATTTGTACTACTTTGATACAATTTGAAAAATTCGTGAACCAAATTAATACTTTTTATAATTAGTAGACCAAATTAAGATTCATTATAAAATTTGTAGACTATTTTTGTATTTAACCTTTTTTTTTTAGGAGGAGGAGGCATAGAACTTGGGTGCAAAGAAGTAATTTATATCCCTTCTACTTGGACTACTCTCCAATAACTGCAAATTAATCTCCCTTTTAAATATTGTAATGCTAAGTATGTCATTTTTAATTCATTACAAAGTTTTTCTATAAATATCTTAACCATACATGGTTTTAAGTAAAAATTTAGTTTACAAAAAGATGCTGTAGAGCACAGGCTGTCATGACCACAATAATTTATGTATTGTATATAAATCATACTGCTTTTTATTCTACTAATGTTATGTACCCTTTTGTTAAGGTTACTTTCCCAACACAGGTAATACCCAAACATAAGAATCCAATAGGTGAATGCTACACTCATATATTGTCAACCAGTAATGATCTTGGGTCATTGTGTGGATCAATTATGCACATTGAAGGTAAAATGAATATGCATCTTCTGCAAGAATCTGTCAACTGCTCAATTGAATTTAAAATGACAAATTGTCTGTACAACAGTATTTTTGGGTCAAAATAATTAAATTAGTCATCTGCAAAATCTTAGAAAAAGGACACTTGGTCTAAGGGTTTCAATTTGATAAACTCATAGTACTTTTAAGAGCTGCACCTCAAATATCAAAGGCTCGTTTGCATGAGACAAGAGGCTACGTCGAGGGCCAAACTGCAACCAACAACCATAAATGGAGTATTATTTTAATCTGTGGGCAGTGGGCAACACAAACTATTTCTTCAATTATGGTAATTACCAAAGGGAAAGAGAACAAAGTAAGAAGAGGGCTCCTAAATGAATGAAAGGCCAAAAAGGAAAACAAAATAATCCAGTTAACAACAAAGTTCAGCGAATGAATCATGATTCATGAACTGATAAGTTTACCTCCTCTGGAATTGGTTTTAAGTTTTCATTTGTATATCCCACATAAGGAGGTATCAATGCTCTTCTCTTTCCTGAAAAGTAAGCTTTCAGAATGTGAGTAGTTTTCTTTTATGTAAGTGATAGCAAAACTCAGAAGATTGGATCTCCAGTCTAATAACAGCTATGCATTATCCATACCAAAACATGAAAAAGAATACTTTTCCGGCCTATTTATAATCTTAATAATTTCTTACTCTCATATAATGGTAAAGATGTTGGACAGATCTACAATAAAAGAATCACAATAATAACCATGAAGTAAATTTTGAAGTGCAGGAGATGGTCAAGGAAGAAAATTTCAAGCCACAGATGCAAGTCAATCAAAAACTGTACTTTTTAATTTTTAACCATAATCTTAATTAAAAAGGATTAAAACCAACATATAAGCAGATACCACAGTTGTTAAAATTGTAGCCTTAGAACATACCTCCAATCCTCATGCCAACCAGAACCTCCTTCAAGCCTTCTATTATCTGAATAAGCAATGATGGCATGGTCATATAGAAGTCTAGAATCCTAATATTCTTAAAGACTCCACATGATACAGTGAACTAGAATTAACCTGTTTTTCATCCAAAGGAAGTATCACAGGTGCGCTTTCTCCACTGAATTGATTAACAGTGCTACATCAAAATAAATTACCATTCAGAAAATTTGAAGATCGAGGTACGATTCATTGATTCGTATGATATACTCGTATAAAAACAAAAAGAAGAACCAGAAACAAGAAAGTTATTCAAATGATGTTGATCATAAATGCAAAATAATGTGCAGAACTTACCTGTGAACAAAATATCCATTTGTGCGGCGGCATACATAGTTAATTTCAACCAAATCTCCTTCACGGGCAACTGGCCCTTGCCCTTCAACAATCTCTAGAGAAAGGGACGGGGTTAATGTTACACTCAGGAAAGAGAAAAACAACATACAGCTCAGATTACATGCACTATACTCGTGGAAATACTACAACCCATATCATAACAGGTCATGCATTCAGTATCAAAGGATGTATGAAGCAAATGAATCCAAGTCATATATCAGGCAGCAACAATCATTTTTCAGAATATGGAGAAACAAGAATGCCAATGGGTAATACTGAATAATCATTGAAGTTCTTATCAAGTTATTCATGAAAAATTATTACTTAATATCTAATCGGTAACAGGGTAAGACCGCATCAGATTCAATGAAGCCGTTCACCTATTTTAACATACTAAATACACCCAAATCACTATTGAGCAAACATTTTGTGTAATCTTAATTAGGAGTTCTGTACCTTGAATCCTGACACCACTGGCAAGCTTTAAGGTCCTGGACGCTTCAATTTCCAAACAAATATATCATATGAGACTCATGCATTGTTAACATAGAAGCTCAACATAACCTCCTGGCTTCCCAAATTTGGAATTTCAAACAAAAATTTGAAGTAAAAATGGAAACAAGCAAAGACCCACAAACAAAATTTTACCGAATGACTTCAGGTTCCTTCATCTCTGGCATTGGTGCAGCAAGAACAGGATGTGATAAGATTGGACAAAATCCCATAAACTGCAAAAGCAGCCTTCTTGGTAATCTTTTGGCTGTTGGTAAGTGAAACCCTTCATGCAAGTTCTTGGCCACCACACTGTTCTTGGGTTGCCCTTTCTCAACATAACTGGTTTACACAGAATAACATAGTCAAGAGGCTTTCACAAAATTTAAACCAAAATGTAAACATATGACAAGTCATAATCAAATGCCAAATCACATAGATTTTGGTCACCAAAAATTGCCAATTTAGCTACAACCAGGACATTGAGAAGCAAATAGCGATATTGGATTGAATAAAAGTAGTAAACAGCAAATGTTTTGGTTCTAACTGGCATATAAGCCCATTTTTATGCACTGCCATAAGAAATATCTTGTGGGTATGACAAGTACGAATTTGATTTATATTACTGAATGCATTCGAAAATTAAAAGAAGAATTTTACCTTGGAGTTCTGAGAGGACATGGGAGTTGAAATAAGCTTTGGAATGACAGAGTTTCCATTAGCCAAATGGGAGTTGATGAATTTGGAGATAACAGATAAACTATGATTTGGACCGTGGAAGAAGCTTCACAGTTGACAAAACAGGGGAAATTGCTAGGGTGTTTCAAGGTCCATGGAACTCTCTATGGACCACGCTTTTGGACTCACAGATAACTTGAGTACGAAGTTTTTACTAGGAGTCAACCAGTCCAAGTCAATGATTATTGTAATGGGTAAAGCGTAAAAGCAGTGGTTCCTTAACTTCCTTTATTACAATTTTATTTGACCGTCTAAAAATCCTAATTTTTTTTAGGATTAATTTCAGTTCAGTATCTCAATTTTGCTTCAAATTTTAATTTAGTATCTCATGTTTAAAATTTTACAATATCATACCTCATCTTTCTAATTTATTACAATGACATACCTCTGTCAGTATAGCTCTCTTAAATGCTGATGTGACACTTATATGACACTCTCATAATGATGACTGGATGTCACGTGGTTTGATAACAGGCCACGTCATGCCACATGACATAAAAATAATTAAAAATTTAAAAACATGGCACGTAATTATTAATTTTTTTCTTTCAATTTTTATATTTTAAATTATTTTTTTATATCATGTGGCATAATGTGTCATGTTATCAGACCATGTGGTATCCAATCAGCATTGTGGGAGTGCCACGTAAGTTCTACATCAGCATTGAAAAAATGTTTTAACAGTCATACTGATAGAGGTATGATATTGCAATAAATTGGAAAGATGAGGTATGACATTGCAAGATTTAAACATGAGGTACTAAATTGAAATTTGAAGCAAACTTGAGGCACTAAAATGAAATTAACCCTCCTTTTTTTATATCCTCCGTACTTCTTAAACGACTTGGATGAACTCCTCAATTGTAATTTGGGGAGGGGACTTGAGACCTTTCCAAATTATGGACAGAAGTACTAGTAGAAGCTAATTACAAAAACTCAAATTTGAGGTGTCATTCTGAAATTTGATTGTATGAATACTCATGTAAAGTATTTGATTAAATTCAAATTATAAGAACGATTACTCCTAACATGTCGAGAGAGGAACTGAATTGCAAAAATGATATCCCGAGCATCTTGTAAAGGGGACTACTTATGAAGAGTTACATGAAGAGATTAAATCCTACAAATGTTGATGCTTTGGTAAAATTATATTATATAAAAGATTCGAAGTTAGAATTTGAAATGACTGAATATTATAATTTGTTATAGTCGGTTACTTATGTGGTGTCTTGCCTTGTCATGTTTCTTTTATATAGAGAGGTAAATTT
The DNA here is from genome assembly GCA_003254865.1 of Dryas drummondii. Lineage (NCBI taxonomy): Eukaryota > Viridiplantae > Streptophyta > Magnoliopsida > Rosales > Rosaceae > Dryas > Dryas drummondii. Next base: position 1,668,325 of record QANW01009690.1, read on the forward strand.
AAAGTGAGAATCTCTTTTATATTGTGAAAAAATATCACAATCAATGGTTATTTAATAAAAAACCCAATCACCAATACTAAAAGTAACATGAAATTAATCGATTTGTACTTTAGAAAACTTTAGATTATTTATTATTTTATAGTTATAAAGGCCCTCTATACTAAAGTAGCATGAAATCAATAAGTGTTTAAAAACAAAATCAATGTGTTGAATTGGATGGGGGATGTGTTCAAATTTATGATATTGTAGAGCAATTTAAATGGTTCAATATGTGTTTGGATGATTGATAATTTATTTATAATTGTTAGATGAAAATTTGATGACTCACTCAACCACCATTTTTACTAACAATTTTTTCGAATTAAATTGAAAATAACAAGATCCCTTCCTTGGGAAAAGAAAAAGAAAAAGGGTAAAAAGCAGAAGAACCATTCAAACGTGATACTTCAATAAACTTCTTGGCAAGTTAAGGATCCAAACAGAAACTTTTTCATTTTTACTTGATTCCTTTGTTGGGCCTACTTTTCCTCTTTTGGTTAACAACATGAAGCCCACCTTGGACCTCATACAGGGCCCAACAGCAAACCGCTTAAAACCACCCACGTGGCACCGTAAAACGCACCTCTAACAGAACGCCGATTCCTCAAAGCATAGGCAAAACAAAACCCGCAAAAACCTATTAAAAAATCAGATCCAATTTATTAGCAATAGAAGGATCTAGAAACCCTAGTCAAGTCTCCTATATAATGAACGCTTTGCTCCCTCACTCTTCATAGTCCCGTCGCGCACCTCCTCGACTTCTTCGTCTTCTTCTTTCTCTGCGTCTCCAAAACCCTAGATCTCCCCCCTAAACCCCAACTCAGAACACAGCAATGGCGGAGACTGAGACGTTTGCCTTCCAGGCTGAGATCAACCAGCTCCTGAGCTTGATCATCAACACCTTCTACAGCAACAAGGAGATCTTTCTCCGTGAGCTCATCAGTAATGCCTCTGATGTAAGTCATCTGACCTACTATTTATATTTTGTTCTGATTTATCGTTTCAATATTTTCTAGGTAGTTTTCTTTTCGTGTTTGGCTTCTAAACGTTTTAAGAGCAGTGATTGATTTTGTTCGGCTTAGATTAAAGATCTGGATCTTTTATTTTTTAATTTTAAGGTTTTTGATTATTTCAAAATTAAATATAACTAATTAATTTGGCCGGTATTGTCGCTATTGTTAGTTTTTCTACTTAAAGTTTGAGAACGATCTTTTAGGGTTTCGATGTCGATGTTCTGAAAGGTGTGTAGCTTTGTAAGATTTCTGGGTTTTGGTTTCTCGTTAGGGTTTGTTTGAGATGTTAGGTTATTTATTCCAAGTTTAATGATAATGATGAACAATCAATGTCTGTTGGGCGTTTAATGACAATGATAAACAATCAATTTAATTTGGTGTTTTCTATTGTTGCTTGAGTTGGGAATATTGTTAGATTACGTGTTTTTATCTTATCCTATTGTTTAGTTTATGTGATTAGTGACACTTGGTTTCGTTGTGAATTTATGTATACTCTGATTGTTAGAATAAATTTTGTGCGAAATACATATACTTATTTGTGTTATGCTCTGTTTATAGGCTCTTGACAAGATTAGATTTGAGAGCTTGACTGACAAGAGCAAGCTAGATGGTCAACCAGAGCTCTTCATACACATTATCCCTGACAAGACCAACAACACATTGACTATTATTGACAGTGGTATTGGGATGACCAAAGCTGGTAAGTTGCTTTGTATTATACAATTTGTTATTTGATGTTAATGGGATTGATTATTGTGTGCTTACTTTGATCTTAATTTGTGTTTCAGATTTGGTGAACAACCTTGGTACCATTGCTAGGTCTGGGACCAAGGAATTCATGGAAGCACTGGCTGCTGGTGCGGATGTTAGCATGATTGGACAGTTTGGTGTTGGTTTCTACTCTGCTTATCTTGTTGCTGAGAAGGTCATTGTTACTACCAAGCACAATGATGACGAACAGTATATCTGGGAGTCTCAAGCTGGAGGCTCATTCACTGTTACTAGAGACTCTGGGGAGGTTCTCGGCAGGGGTACCAAGATCACTCTACACCTCAAGGAGGACCAGCTTGAGTACCTTGAAGAGCGCCGCCTTAAGGATTTGATTAAGAAGCACTCCGAGTTCATCAGCTACCCAATTTCACTCTGGATTGAGAAGACCACCGAGAAGGAGATTTCTGATGACGAGGATGAAGAAGACAAAGAAAAGAAAGAAGAGGAGGGAAAGGTTGAGGATGTTGATGAAGAGAAAGAGAAGGAAGAGAAGAAAAAGAAGAAGATCCAGGAAGTTTCACACGAGTGGTCTTTGGTGAACAAGCAGAAGCCTATCTGGATGAGGAAGCCAGAGGAGATCACCAAAGAAGAGTATTCAGCTTTCTACAAGAGTCTTACCAATGACTGGGAGGAGCATCTTTCTGTGAAGCACTTCTCTGTTGAGGGTCAGCTTGAGTTTAAGGCTGTCCTCTTTGTTCCCAAGAGGGCTCCGTTTGATCTCTTTGACACAAGGAAGAAGCCCAACAACATCAAGCTCTATGTCCGCCGTGTGTTCATCATGGACAACTGTGAGGAGTTGATCCCTGAATACCTTGGCTTTGTGAAGGGTATTGTGGACTCTGAGGATCTTCCTCTCAACATTTCAAGAGAGATGTTGCAGCAAAACAAGATCTTGAAGGTCATCCGCAAAAACTTGGTGAAGAAGTGCATTGAGATGTTCCAAGAAATCGCTGAGAACAAGGAGGACTACAACAAGTTCTACGAGTCATTCTCCAAGAATCTCAAGCTTGGAATCCATGAGGACTCCCAGAACAAGACAAAGCTTGCTGAGTTGCTGCGATACCACTCCACCAAGAGTGGTGATGATATGACCAGTCTGAAGGATTACGTGACTAGGATGAAGGAGGGCCAGAATGATATCTACTACATCACTGGTGAGAGCAAGAAGGCTGTTGAGAACTCTCCTTTCCTTGAGAAGCTGAAGAAGAAGGGCTATGAGGTCCTTTACATGGTTGATGCTATTGATGAGTATGCTGTTGGTCAGCTCAAGGAGTTTGAGGGCAAGAAGCTTGTCTCAGCCACCAAGGAAGGTCTAAAACTCGACGAGTCTGAGGATGAGGCAAAGAAGCAGGAAGAGTTGAAGCAGAAGTTTGAGGGGCTCTGCAAGGTTGTCAAGGATGTTTTGGGTGACAGGGTTGAGAAGGTTGTGGTGTCAGACCGTGTTGTCGATTCTCCTTGCTGTCTGGTGACTGGAGAGTATGGCTGGACTGCTAACATGGAGAGGATCATGAAGGCACAGGCATTGAGGGATAACAGCATGGCCGGCTACATGTCGAGCAAGAAGACCATGGAGATCAACCCTGAAAACCCCATCATGGAGGAGCTTAGAAAGAGGGCTGATGCTGACAAGAATGACAAGTCCGTAAAGGACCTTGTTCTCCTTTTGTTCGAGACTGCTCTTCTCACCTCTGGCTTCAGCCTTGATGACCCCAACACCTTCGGCAACAGGATCCACAGGATGCTGAAACTTGGCCTGAGCATTGACGATGATGCTGTTGATGGTGATGCTGACATGCCCCCACTGGAGGATGCTGACGCTGATGCTGAAGGAAGCAAGATGGAGGAGGTTGACTAAGTCTGAGCCTGACCCAACAGTAGTTTTTTTTCACCCCTAGTAGTTTTTTTTGTCTTACTGCTTCTAATATTTTTGGATAGTTCTGGACGCGGTTAATTCGGTTTGTTATGGGATATTATTATATTACTTTTGAATGCATTTGGTATAATTTTCTCCTTTGGATGTGTTTTTTCTTTTGATTGAGTTCTTAATTCGTTCTTTTTGGGTAATTGCTTTCTTGATTGCGAAGGCCGTTTTACTTTTACATAGTGATTATTATGGAATCAGGTAATTTTGGTTGAAAGGAACCCTATAATTTTAGTCTAATTCCTAGTATACTTTGCTAGAATAAAATTTTGCTATTAAGCATTCTAGTTTTCGTAAGCTGATAAGTTGCCTATCTGAAGTACATGTCTCTTTGTCGTGACATCAGGTATTCCTTGGTGTCATTTCAATGCACTTGTGCGAATTTTTTTTTTCCCTCAAAAACTTTACTTTTTGGTTGGTCGATGACTTTATCGTTTGACTATGAATTCGACAGTATGGCTGGACTTTATCAGTTATATATCCCCAAATAGTAAAATCCACTTGTTGAACCAAAAATAAAAAATTCACTTAACGTCTTAACCTATTTGCTAGCAAAACTAAAAATAAAAACCTCATAATTCTGTAAATCAGAAATTAAAAGAATAAATAGTTTTCTTGCTGTGTATTCATGTCGACACTAACCTAATTTTATGACTATTTGTGTTAGAAGTTGTGCCAAATAAATGACCCAAAAAATAATCAACCTTAAACCAATTAATTTTGTATTTCAGTTTGTCTATGTTAAAAATTATCATTGGGTAAAGTTTTAATTCTATTCTACAACTTTATAAATGTTGGAGACATGAAAACAAAATATGCTTGTTCTTGGAATTGGATTAGGAATTTCGTATTGATTATTAACTCTATGTTTATCCTTAAAAGGATACTCATTCTCAAGTGTCAAAATCACCAAGGGAACATACACTGAGTGTACGTACGTTCCTATCCACATGAAACTGCTCAGGTGCTCATCCACTTGTTGAGTATTTGATGGCGAAATAGAACAAAACGATGTCATTGGTTAGCAAAAATTCAATCCTTGATTATTGAATCATCTTCATAACACTTTGCGCCGAAAGGAAAAACAAAAAACAAAAAATCTTATTGGGCACCACTAGCAACTTGTGTTGTTGGCATTGAATGCACACCTAATAGAAAAGGACTACTTGGGCAGTCACAGGGTCGTTTCAACATTAAAAACAGCATAGATGGCTGGAACCTCCTCATTCGACCATATATTTTTGCTTGAAGACAATAGACAGATATTTTGAGAATTTGAGGAACATCAATGAAAATTGCAGTGTACGATAGAATTACAATTTCAAGACTTTGTGACCCAACAGACTGAAAGATGCCACAAAGAACTTGCACCCCCCCTCTCTGTTTTACTTGCCACAATCATAATAGTAACAATTTTATGTTCACCTTTCAAAAGATTCAGTGTCCTAGGCAGAGCTCCATAAAAAGCCAAAATCAAAAGCAACATATAATTAAAGCAGCTTCAGTCGTCGAGAACCAAATACACACAGCCAAAAATATTCAAAACCAACAAAGAATATGGTGTGAAATTTTTCTACTTGGCCCTTTACATAATATGAGTGGACCACATTCTTCATAAACATGAAAACCACAACAATTTAATTAAAAAATAATGTCTCTTGAACCAAAAAACAGAAATTTGAACTCAGGTGTCGTCCACTTGCGAGTGAAATACAAAGCTCGGGAATGTTGTAGTGATGTCTCTGCGCAGAAAACAAAATAAATCATGGTTAGGAGCTTAGCACATGCAGTTTATGCGCTGTAATAACAAATGTAACCACTATTCATTTTTATATTTTTAGTTGGCAAACATCAGTTGCTGGCTGTTATCATATTTGATCAAAATCAACACTCATATCCTAATAATGAGATTAGGATCATATCATGCTTGGAAACGTACTTGAAAACACCAAAGTCGATTAATCAAGATGTTTAAAATATTATCCACAATATTTATCATCAATATAACCAAGCATAAAGTGGGGACATTGGTAAGGACAAGGTCCTGGTGACCAGGTGTGCAGAGGCTCCAACATACTTATATCTGAAACTTACTTGAGGTATTGAAGTGTCATATTTTTAAGAAGGGATGGGTGCCGCAAAACAAGGCTTCTCCACTCTTCTTTGTCGATCCTCCCATCATGTTTTGTATCAGCTTCCTCAAAGGTCTGAAACAAAGTTCCAAAACACAAAAAGCATAAACTTAATCAACTTCAGTAACGGACCATGCACTCACGAGACAATATATTGATGAACATTAAACATAAACCTCAAATAATAAAGTCAGGTTGAGTAAGCACCTTATCAATTATACTTTCTATCACATCATCTGAAAGATTCATACCAGATTCTGCAAGAGTAGCCACTACCATTTGCTTCACCTAGATATAGAAGTGCAAATAAGAACACACTAACTGTCTGAGTATCTGAAAGAAACAGATAGAAGCTTCAAAAATGAAATCGGAGATAACCAAAAGTTCATCCAGAACAAAATATTACCTCCTGCCTTTCAATAAAGCCTTGCTGCTTGAGGTCGTACAATTGAAAAGAAACTGGAATTTGACATTATCAAGATTAATATTAAAAAAATATATACAAGGCATAATTGATTATTAAAGATCAAACTTAAATTTCATATCATGTTGCACATGCTATAATTTATCATTAATAAACATTAACCAATTGATATTACAATTTATAGCATCTAACATATAATCAATTTCAATAAAACATACACTCAATTTTATCGTCAATCGGAGCATTTGGATGAAAGACAGAGAGAGCACGAGCAAACTCTTCAAAACCTAGTATTCCATTGTGCTTTGTGTCAAACAAGTCAAATACCTGCAATAACAAGCAATAAATAAGTGGCACCTTATCCAAGACACTCGACATATGCCTTGATATGCTCTACTGATGGAATATATAATCAAGATAATGCTATTAAAAAGAAGACTATAACAAGTTTGATGAAGATATACTCTCACAGAAAAACGTACACGGTCAGCAAACAAGCTCTCTTTCTTGTTTGTCTTGAATAATGCCAGCTGAAACTCCTCCTACACCATGGCATAAGAGAAACGACTTAAAAGAAAGAAACAAAAAAGTATGGATTACAGAAAAACAGCACTATAAGAAACAGACCTGGAATATTAGGGAAAATTAAATTTACCTGAATGTGCAGAATCACAAATTTATTTATAATCCAAATGCATACGGCAAAAGCATTGTCTAACCAACAGAAATATTATACAAACCTTGTTAATTAACCCATCATCAATCACTGCACTGCTGATCTTCTTAAATAGCTCATAAAGTGCCTCTATTTCACTCACGCTGACTGTGTCAAATAAGAAAAAAAAAAAAAAAAACCCACTAGTATGAGCATCATTTGAAATTAAAAAGATCTAGAACTGAAATAGTACATACATATAAACATATTAAAAAGCAATTTTATAGGGTGAAATGGCATACACACTGTCTCCCGAGCTAGAAGTTCGGGGTCATCTAAACCTCTCGATTGTTTGTACAACTCAAGATCACAGCAGCTCAGCAGGGAAGCACATAAATGCTTACACCCGTCTATGCACTGCAACATGATATTTTCTGCAAATCAAAACACTCCATACCTGGTTGACACGTAAAAAGAAAAGATAAAAAAAAGATATAAGTGAGTCTTTCTATAAAAGAAAGGATTCTATGGAATGAAATTAACAGAACAGACCTTTTAACCATTTCCTGTTTCTTCTAACTCACGCCCAAATGCCCAAGATCTGTAAAATTTGAAGCAGCCAAAACTATATCTGTTTTTATAGATAAATGATAGATTAGAAAACCATGTCAAAAATATATATATATATTTCTGGTAAATCCCAAAAGTAAGCTCACAATAACTGAAACAAGGGAAGTGCATATGAATCAATCCACGGAATTTTGTCTAACATCAAGGCGGACAGTCCAATGACATGTGGCTCTTGAGCCAATTCAAACAATTTTCCCAACAATTTCATCACTTACTCATATCTATAAAAGGAGTAGCATTTGTAGCAACTCATCTCAGCTACACAATAGCTTATATATATATATATATATATATAAGCTATAACCCATTTTGGAGTCTGAGCATCTAAATGGATTTGAATGAAGAAACACACGCACAATTATCAATTATTTTAACAAATAAAACCCACAATTACTTAATATATTTTCAATCTAAACCACGAAAATCAAGTAAAGATTATGAATCTTTATTCAGCTCACTGAATTGACAACCCAAATTACATTTTATTGCTTTATAACACATTATTGATAAATTATTCATCAAAAAGCGGAGAAGAATAAATGTAAGAAATTTCACACTAAATTTCAACTTAAAATTTACGAGGAATGTCTACAGGTCATAGAATTATAACTCCTGAATCATTCATACGCATTCCAAAACCAAGCAACATTCACAATAAAATAAAATAAATATAAACATGACTAGCAATCTTCGAATCCGAATCCGAGATCCAACCGTTGAATACAACAAACCGAACAAAACAAGAACACAGATAGACAGAAAAAGGAGCTCAGCGATCTGTTTGGTAGCTGAGAAAACTCGGAAAATTGAAAAACAGATTGAGAAAACAACATATTATGTAAAACAAAAGCAAGATTCAGAATTTGGCGAATCGTATGAACAAAGAAAAAAAAAAACTGTACTTTGAGAGAGAGAAGGGCGTGGTGGTTGAGCAGAGGTGTGTGTTATGCGATCTCTGTGCAACTCGCGGTGGCTGTAGCGAATCTTTTATGCAGGTTACGAATGTGATAGATAGAAGAAAGAAATGAGCATGATGATGTTGTTACAAAAGCCAGATATATTCATTATGCCAAGGACTGTTTTTTGATGCGAGGGTAAAACGACGCCGTCAGATTATTAGATTGGCAGATCCCCATGCGCCAATAATGAATTATTGGAGGGTGCCTGTTTTTTGTTTTTAATTTTATTTCCTTTAAATTGAAAAAAAACAAAAAACACAAAAGAAAAGAAAAATATGTGTGTTGGACTGTTGGGCAATCATTTTAACTTTTTCAAAGTTTTTTCAACAATTATCATTCTTTATATAGACCATCATTTAAGATTGTCAAATCAATAAAATGATATAGAAATTACAAGTGACAATAAAGTCATATTGTATGATATTTGTATTCGTTTTTGTTAGGTTAGGTTTGTTCTTATTAGGACTTGGCATTTGTCAAACCAAATTTAATTCCTTGAATTGATATAGCCTCATTTCATGCTGACAAAAAAAAAAACAAAATCAGTGGTCCAAATCCCTATTACTCTATTGGAAATTTGGAAGTACTATTTTCCAAAAGTAAAAAATATATATATATATATTTTTAACATGCCTGTGTAACATGACTACCATTTTGAAAATGTTTCTATTTTCATTGAATAATATTTATATGACCAAAATGATGCTAAAAGCCTAAAACAAGCATAAAATCTTTCTAGCTAAAGTTATGCAAGATATTATGATTGAATCTCACATAAAGCATCTCATATAAACAAATTTCCTTTTTAGGGCATTCCTAATTTCATTTCAAATCTCTACCAAGGGAGGCCCATTGGGCCAACTATTTTTTTTTTTGGTGAATAATCAATATTGGACCTAGGAGTTGAGTGGCTTGTGGATTGATGTAATATGAGAATCGTATTCGGAGAGAAAATAAAGTAGAAGAGAAGAGTAGCAAACATAAAACAAAACCTCCGAGACGAGACGGTGCGTTTCCTTGGAAAAGCAATCAAAAGTCTAATCATTTCTGTTCGAAATCAAAACCAAAAGTTGGAAATTAGGGTAATCCAAAATAAGCTCAAGTAGGTGTCGAGCTGTTTGAGAAGTAAAAGCGCTCAGAGTTTAATCGATGGGGAAGAGAAAAGAGCGTCGTCTTGCAGCTAAGACCAACGCTGGTCGCAGAGTCAAGCTCGATCTCTTCGCGGAACCCTCTGGTACTCTCTCGCTCTATCTCTTTATATGTATGTAATTGTTTGAATTGTTGAGACTATTCATTATCTTCTGTAGGGTTTTCTAGATGTTTAAAGTAAACTGAATTTTTGTAATGAGTTTGAAATTTGTATTTTAGATTATTGGAGGATAAAAGGTCTCTTATTGGGAAAATTTTACATAGTCTGCGTTCTGTTTTGATTTGTGTGGTCGTTTAATTTCAGTATAACATTTATTTTTAACTAAAGATGATATGTGCATCTTACTTTATGGCATTGGGTAATGCATAGCTGGTTTATGCGTAACTTACCCAGATTTTGGGGTTATATGTTGAGTTAATTTGTTTGTCTTTATAGGAGATTTGGGTGACTCTGCTGAGAATGATGAACATGGAGGAGATATATATTCGAAAGGCCGTGCTGGGTTACCCAATTCACCATCTTCTTCAGGTGGGTTCCGTCAGTTTTCTTCAAAAAGGACTTTGTAGAGAGGACATGTTGTGCTCAACATTATGTTGTTCGGTGGAATTATGGAAACTATATGTACAAGACATGTTATGTTGTTTGCCCCCAAGATTTTGTTTTCAGACTGTAGGGTGGCTGTTGTCTTGTTGAGAACATTCATTGCCAGATCAGGTCGGGCTCTACCACTGTGAAATTATGAATCACTCCCATTCGATATGCCCTTTTGGCAGCACCGAAGCATTTTGAAGATTTCAGCCGGGAAATTTTTTCTACCGGTTCGTATGTCCCTGGCTTTATTTTGCTTTTTACCCTGCTGACATTTCTTCCATGTGTAACAGGTAGCTGCTGGCTGCAATGAAGAGATCCTAAAAATCTCACTTCAAATTTTAAGATTGTATTCTTAGATAGATTTTTTCTTCCCCCATCTTAGTTCCAGTTACTTACAGTTTACATGAAAAGTCTAGCCCTTTTGTTTGTTTAGGTTCTGATATGTTGGTGTTTACTAAGTAGATAATCTTATTGGTTGGGTAGTGTTTGACATGCTAGTATTATTATGTCTGCAGGTCAGCAACCACAAAATCCGCTGCTGTTACTTGGGCAATATAGTGATGACGAGTTGGATGATGACTCAAATAAAATACTTAGCGATGCCTCTGTAGAAAATTCCTCACCTGAGAATAATGATGAGGTAATTAAGTGGATTTATCTACCTTTCTTCCATTTCCCCATGACCTTACCATTCTTGAGCTTAGTTTTTGAGTGGCTTGGTGAGTGGGGCTTTACAATATTCTAGTATAAATACATAGTTCTTACCTAGCCCTCTGCCTCCCTCCATCCCTCCCTCCCTCCCTCTCTCTCTCTCTCTCAATCATGTTTCTGGCAACTGAATGTACAAATTGAGGGCATCTCTTTAAGTAATAATGTTCAATCTAGGTACTAAAAGAAGTTCTGTTTACCTCAAAAACCTCTCATTTTGTGTTTGCTCCACATGCTAAAAGCTTTGCCTTTACCAGGTTAAGAGTTCACTTGGTGAATCTTGTCAGAATTTGGATACCAACGTCAGCAAAGACCTTGCTTCTCAGATGGTTAAGCAACAGGGAGTGGATACAAACTCTGTTCCGCATGAATGTGACCAGAACCTGGAGGACAGTGATAAAAGAGAAAATGATGATGTGGCCTCTAGTGATTTACATACAGAATTGGATTTGACAGAACAAATCTCTGTTCCTGAAACTTCTAATGCACAAGTTGTTGGAGATGTCAGTTCAGGTTGGAAGATTGTGATGCATGAAGAGAGTAACTCCTATTATTACTGGAATACTGAAACTGGGGAAACTTCGTGGGAAGTGCCTGATGTTTTGGCCCAAGCAACCAAGTTAACCTGTGATGAGAAAACGCCTTCTGTACCTGGAAAAACAGAGAATATTTTTGGTACACAAGAGTCTAACTTTGCTTCTGGTGTGAAATTAGATGGTTTTTCTAATGCTGACGCAGTTGAAGGGTCTGCTAATATTGGGCATGGGTCCCAAGTGGGCGACTGGAATCTAGGAGGCAATGAGGGAGCTATGCATGATATGATGGCTAATGAAGATCATGAATTGGGGATTGATCTCCCCTTTCGTCTTGTGAAACATAGCGAGGCATTGTTAGAGAGATTAAAGTCACTGCAAGGGTATGACAAGCTTTGCCCTCTCCTACCACCCCCTGCCCCCAACACACACACACAACCCCCAACCCCCCCCCCCCCCAAAAAAAACGCACAATTTTTTGAAAAAATTATTTATTTGCTTATTCATTGCGCTTTAGTTGTATATTTCCCATGGTTTTTTTTGTTCTTTTATGGAGATTATAATAACATGTTTATATGTTTCAGGTCCAAGGACCAACTGCAAGGTCCCAACTGGATCTCGAAGTATTTTTTGGAAGTTGAGATTAGAATTTTTGATTTTAAGTCGCTTTTATCCTATGGATCATCTCTGCTTCCATTTTGGATGCATTCTGAAAGACAACTTAAGCAGCTTGAGAGTGCTATNACAATTTTTTAAAAAATTATTTATTTGCTTATTCATTGCGCTTTAGTTGTATATTTCCCATGGTTTTTTTTGTTCTTTTATGGAGATTATAATAACATGTTTATATGTTTCAGGTCCAAGGACCAACTGCAAGGTCCCAACTGGATCTCGAAGTATTTTTTGGAAGTTGAGATTAGAATTTTTGATTTTAAGTCGCTTTTATCCTATGGATCATCTCTGCTTCCATTTTGGATGCATTCTGAAAGACAACTTAAGCAGCTTGAGAGTGCTATTGATGATGAAATGTCCAAGATTGCTAAATCGGTACTGGATGAAGTTGAGGCTACTCATACATCTTTCTCCCAAGGTGAAAACAATTTTCAGGAAAGCATGGAGTGTAAAACTGAAGCAGATCAAGTTGGAAATGAACTGCTTATCTCTACGTTGGATGATTGTCGTGTTACTCCTAGTGTTGATGCATCAACAATAGTCTCTAAAGATCTGGACATTAAAGGTTGCGGTTTAAATGCTGAGCATGTTTCTGCATCTGCCTTCCCCACTGGATTTATGGAGAGTGGTGCAAGTGAACAAGCCAATGGGGTAGTAGTTCCTGATGAGTCAACTACCAAGAATGAGTTTTGTGCAGGGGAAGATGATGACATGGATGTGGACATGGAAGTTGAAGATTCGAATTCCGCAGGAAATACAGCCGTTGCATATGCATTGAATGTGAAGGAGTTTACTCCACTGGAGCAGCCAATTCAGCCCGGTCCACCTTCCGAATACGCGTCTTTGGTGTCAGAGAATGCGTTCACTGTTCCACCTCCCCCAGATGAAGAATGGATTCCCCCACCACCACCTGATAATGAACCGGTTCCTCCACCCCCACCTGATGATCCCCCACCTGAACCCCTGCACCCTCCTCTGCCATCTTATCCTGAGATAGGGCAACCTTCATATGCAGAACAATACAATTTCTCCTATCCAGGTTCCAGTTTTGAATATTATGGGCATACAGTTACTGAAGTCCCTAGCAGTACTTTCTATGGACATGCTGAAGGAGGTCAAGTTGCTATACCCCATGCACCAGTTTACTATGGTGCGGTTCCTGGCACCTACACTGAAACTGCTCAGGTGGCGGCTAACCCTGTTGAGTCTGTCATTTATTATGGGATTCAAGATAGTACAGGACCTGCTGCTCCTATAGTCAGTAGTATAGAGTCCACGCAGTTTCACAGCGAGTCTGCTCCTCTTAGCTATAACAACCTTGCATCTGATCATTCTGGATCTATCAACACCTTTTCAGCAGCAGGCAGCAGTGGTTCATTGCCAAATGTGAATGTTGATGGATCTGCTGTTGATAGTGAGATTGATGGGGCATCTGTGGAGGTTCCTTCTACCACAGCCACAATCCAAGCACCTGCAACTGTTTCAGTGAGAAATACTGTTTCTCTTCCATCCACTAATTCTGTCTCTACTGCCACATCTATTCTTCCTCCGGTGGTTACTAAGGCTCATTCTAAAGGTAAAGATTTTAAACACCTAATATAAAATGGAGTAACATGCCTTTCATAACATTTTTTCCTCAAGAAATGTTTATGAACTATGGCATTGCATAAAATGTCTACTGTGGACATGTATGTAATTATACGCACACTCATTTGTTTCTTTTCTCTTATTCAGTTCCACGGACGAAAAAGAGGACTGTAGCAGTTGGTTCCTCCATGAGGTCTAATAAGAAAGTCTCCAGTTTGGTAGACAAGGTATGTTTGTGTCTAATTTTCCACATTATTACTTGTATCTGTATATTTTTGGATTACCTAATTTTGATATGTCAATTTAACCAGTGGAAAGCAGCAAAAGAGGAATTGCTTGAAGATGAGGAGGAACCTGAAAATGCATACGAGTTGTTACAGAGGAAGCGGAAAAGGGAAATAGAGGTCTGTGGACTTTATTTGTTCAGGTTACCACGTTTTGGGTCCTTCTGGTTGCTTACATTCCTTTCATTGCAGGAATGGTATGCACAACAAATTACCAGTGGAGAGGCCAAAGATAATGCTAATTTTCAGCCTCTGGGTGGCGATTGGTATGGAAACCTAAAATCTTATTTTAACACATTCTTGAGGCGCAGTAGGGATAACATTACTCTTAAGTCCAACAAAGTTTGCTTATATATAGGACTTGTTCTCTCACATGCATGCACTGAGGTATACATGGAGACACAAGTTTTATATCATATCAAATTTCATGTGATGCGATAGTTTTGTTTCATACAGGCGTGAGAAGGTGAGGAGAAGAAAAGCTCAATTAGCCCGTGAAGCTGCAAAAACAGCATCTGAGACACCTACTGATGGGAACAAGCAGCCTGATCTGACTGAACTTTCAAGGGATCTCCCCTCTGGATGGCAGGTATATGTCTTAGACTCTTAGTGGGAGCATTGTTTATGACAAGGCATTGTTTACTAGGCAGGAGTTGTACTCTTTAACAGTCTGGATTTCTGCTTTTGGAAAGGGTTGCTTATTAACATTTCTGTTTAAGTTGATCTTGGAATGAGAAGGAATTGAAACACATTAAAGGAAATCATTTAACGGCAAATTGCATAAGCTATTAACTGATTGTCTTTCATGCTTTTACGATGAGCAATTACTTTTTTCTTAATGGCCTAAGACAAGGAATTACTTTTGTTGTACAAAATCTGATTTTCTTCTTTGCTTCTTTTGACTTTTTCAGGCCTACTGGGATGAATCGTCAAAGCAGGTTTATTATGGAAATACGGTGACATCAGAAACGACATGGACCAAACCAACTAAATGAGATAATTTCAAATTTTGATAGATTTTGAAGTTAGGTTTCACTGTATTCGATATTCGTTTCAAGTAGATAGGTTTCATTGTATTCATGGTTATCACTTACCTTTTGATGTGCAAGAGTAGCTTGTCCCCATGGCCTATTTCATAAATCTAAGCCAGCTTGTTATCATCATTCATCATGCAGGGTATTGCCAAGTGGAATAATCTATCTTAAGCTACGATTATAAAAAAAAAAAAAAAAAAAAAAGGATAATTATCAGTACCAATTAAATCTTGGGTGTTGAGCAGAGGTGTACAACGGGTCGGCCCGGCCCATTTAAAGTTGGCCCATTCGTGCTGTGCTTGGGCCGGCCCATTTAATAATCGGGCCGGATCGGGTCGGGTCGACCCAATTATTCTAAACCTTAAGTCTAGTCTTGCTCATGGCCCATCCAATAATGGATTATGCCGAGTTCGGGCCGGGCCTGATTAATTATTTTAAGTTTATATTATTATTTAATAAATCAAATAGTTTTTTATGTCATTTCATTTTTTATCAAATTTTTTAATTTTCTATTACTTTTATTTCATTTTCTATTAAATTTCACCACCAAAACTAAAATTAAAAATTAAAACAAGACTAATAGTAAATTTAAAAATACTAGTATAAACGGGTCGGCCCAAACCCATAACGGGCTCAAACTGGCCCAACAGGATAGAAAATATTGACCCAGTCCGGCCCATGTATGGGCCGGGCTCAACCCAAAATGGGCCCATACGCTGACTCCGGTCCATAATGATGGTTTAAGATTCATAAAGAACAATCAAACAAGAAAAATCGATGTAGTGTCTTTTAAGATTGTAATTTAGGATCAAACCAAATACCAATTTAGTTGATAACTGCCAATGCTCTTTAATAAGCTGTGTTGTTGATGCCAAAAAAGCCGTTCTTTTAAGTATAAAAGTTAAATCATAGTTCATTAAAAATACAACCGAAGAGACCTTAAACTACAATGCAAAATCTCCAATATTATGTCCTCTCAAATCCTTCCATCACCTTCTCCTATTGTCCCGATAAGAACCCTCACTTTCTTTATCCTTTAAGAAGCTTAGAAAGAGAAGAAAGCCAAAAAAGGCGAAGCCTCCTGACCAGTTGCCTCCACCACCACCTCCACCGCCACCACCACCTCCACCATCATTAGGTGGTAAATCAGGCCCATTATCATCTAGCTGTGGGGACTTCTCCTTGCCTGTAATTTCGTTCAACTGTTATATGATTTCTGACATTACCTCAGAATTTCAAGAAGAAAAATTGAAAATGCAAAACATGTAGAGTTCCAAGAGAATTTCAAATAATTATCAGCTATTAAGACCTTGATAGAGAGGGCTATAGAAGAAAAAAAGTTAAAACAAAAATGCTAGACACTCATCTCCCAGGTTTCAAAACGAGTTTTTTTCACAGTATATAAGCAATTAACACCAACTAGTCGCTCTTACCAGGAAGATGTGTAATTGTTGGAGACTCGCGTAGAACAGTTTGGGTTTGCTCTGCACCCATTGTGGCATTCTGCAAAAATAAAAGACAAAAATTAAGATTCTGTTTCCCCTTTTGTTCCTCAATGGAGGAAGTTAGGGATCAATTTAAAAGGAGACAACTAAAAAGTTATTACTCCATCAATTACCTATATATTTAAGGGTGATGCAGAAATATAAAGTTCAAAAAAAGTATACAATACAACTATGATTGCATAATTTCTCTGCCAAAATGAGCATTAGAAGAATTTGAAGAGAAAGAAAACACAAGAAAAGTAAAAGGAACCAGATGATCAATTGATTAAGTGTCAAATTCCAGGCATATTGATTAAGTTAAAAGAATTTTTTAAAAAGACACCCATATCTTCCGTCCAACTCTTTTTCGGAGGGATGAAATGGGAAATGCATTGGCTTACATACAAAGTCACCATTCTCATAATTCAAATGAATGGGTTTACTGATAATTAATCAAAAATGACTTCAAATGAACCATGATTTAAAATTGCTACAGGAGAGAAATCTAAGAGATAATGTTCCCGCATGCAACAGATATTCTGTCACCATACAAAGACAAGGAAATCAGGTAAAAATGATACAACATGTGCAAACAAAAAAAAAACTAACCAAAGCAGCAGCACATATTACAGAAGCAGACTGCATTCGACTAGACCCGGCGATTGGTTTTCTTCTCTCAAGAAGTGAAAATCGTGCACCAAGCCCCACTGGTCCCATCCGAAGCTTTGCCATTCTTCCATCAACCCATCTTGGACCAGACCCAGAAAGCACAACCTGCCCACAGCAATGACCCGGAAGTGCTACTCGCCCACGGAATTGACCCACTGTATCCAACGTATACAAAGAAAGATGATAACCGTCATATATCCTAAAACTCAAAACCCAAATATCATCAAACTGAAAATCATAATAAAACAAAATTCCAACCACCAACACAGTTATGGGCCTTATGGAAGAAGTTCTTCCAAGAGACTTTTTGTTGGATAAAATTCCGCAGTCATGAGCATGTAATTGCATTCAACAGAAAACTCAAACTCACATTTCCTACAACCTAAATTAGGTAAAAAAGCATATTCCCATTTCGCAAATATTTAACACAATCTAATATAAACTGAATCACAGGAATTTAGCAATGGATACACATAACAATACCTGGTGGCAATAGAGTTGGCTTAATTGAACTTGCAGCAGTCAACATTGGCATATTGATGATAAAGATCACCTGAAAAACACAACTCTTTGCGCATTATGACCACAAAACAATAGAAACATACACATATAAATATGGAAGGCAAATTATGAGGAAAAATATATCCATTGAAACCCAAATTCCAAATTTCTTTTCTTTTGGGTGGTATTTGTCAGAATCAAATCTCCTTACCAGAGAAAGACTCCTCCTTTGAACCTCAACCGCAACTGCAAAGCCAGAACCAGCGAACACTTTTGAAGGGTATAGTTATCAACTTATCACTGCAAAGCCTTAACCCTGATAGTCTGCATGTCCAAAATTGAAGGAAATTTTGATGATGTTTGTGGGGGTGGAGGTGGAGAGGTTGAGGGTGGGTTTATTTCGTTGAGTAACGCCAATTGAAGGCGGTGAGCACGCCCGCAATGCGAACGGACCAAACGGTGTCGTTTTGTGTTTGGTGTTTTACGGCTTTGCCCTTGTTACTGTGAATGGGCCAATGGGACAGCTGGACTGGGCCTAAGCCCACAACAAGGCCGACATTCGCTCCAATGTGTTTCTAAAAATACACCCAGCCCCAAAAAGAGAATTCCAATTTTACCATGTGTACTGATAATTTCTAATGGCCATTGTCCATTGAGATGAAAATTGCTTATGTTATGAACTTATGACAAGTTGCTATGTAGATTGATGGGAATAAACTGCTTTAATTTTTTTAAAGTAAATATAAGATACAAAGAAGTTATTCGCCTTGTATTTTTTTTTTTTTAATATTAGAGATATATTCAGTTCAAATATCTTATTTTAAAGATGAAAATAAAGTAAAATTGAGACGAAATATTCATATGTTTTCTTTTAATCATAGATAGTTTATGGCTATATGTTTTCTTTTAATCATAGATAGTTTATGGCTAAATGGAACATGGAGCCTTTATAACGCATTTATGGCATGTTTGAGTAGGGATGTTGAAATTCTTCAATCCAATCCGTCAAAATTTCGTCAGTTTTGACGAATTCATATACTTTTCAATGTAATATTTATTCATCAAAAACAAAATTGAACAAGACATGATCCATTATATATAAATAATAGATTGATGGATAGATGCCTTACTTCAAAAGTTGAAATTCATTATGTGAGAGGAAATTATGAATACAATAACAATTACCAAACCAATAACACTACATACATCAAAAGTAAATGTCTATCAAAATTTAACATACCAACCAATATTACACGACCGAATTTGAGATTTTAAAAAGGTAACAATGAGATGAAAAACGAAGGCATTACAAGTAATTAACAAACACCTTTATGTGATATCAGTTGGTATCTAAAATGTAGCATTATTTTTGTGAGACAAGATGCCATACACACACTCAGTCTCTCTCAACGTTGCATGAAACCCCAAGTGTACTTTATGAAGGGATGGTATCGAGCTTGGACAGAGTCATTAATGGAACTGGATTTTTCCGGGTCAATTCGGAGAGGTTGGAGCCAACGGAGCCTCCGGCGCGGTGGAGGCCCCCGCCAACACTCGAGTTTCTGTGGTGTCTGCAGCGGAAGGATCCAACATGGGTGGTGGGGGAGCAGAGGCAGTTCTTCCACTTTGGTTTTGCAGCATCTGATGAAGGTGTTGGTGAGGTAAGCATGTGAGAATGCTTCTTGAAATCTTCAATGCTAAATTCTGGGACTGGTATGGTTAGGTTTGGACCCTTGATCCACGGGCTTCGGGGTTTCTGCTCCACCTTTTCAGCCATATTCTTCTCTCTGTCCAAACTTTAACAACAAAAACAAACAATAACATTAGCCACTAATTCAAGAATAGTCATAGAATCCCCCATACAAATTTGAATCCCAAATATAATGTCACAATAGATGAGCTTCAAAGCAGATTAAGATATGTATCTATGAAACACTGTCACATGATTTGAGATACAACTTGGAAGATCCTTATCAGTACTCTTAATTCAAGCTGCAAGCATGGCTTATGAATATAACATGTTTGAATGTTATTTGTATTTTTCATTCAATGATCATGGCATTGGAGGTCTTGAACAAAAGAGGAAGAAAAAAAAAACCCAAAAGTTGATATTAGAAAACTTTGACAATGAAATTATGTTACCTGGAGAATACTTGGAAATGGCAGAATTTCTCCCCCAATTGCCAGTAATGGTTTCTCTGGCTTCTAGCAAGGAGAAGGGTGAGATGGTCAGGAATGTCTAACACATTTATTTTCCTGTCCACACCCCCTTAACACAAAGAGGAAAATATCTTAAAAAGAAATATCAACCAATTTTGACATCAGTAACTTCTAGCTGATTTTTTGGTTTGTAGTTGCGGATTTGTGGTAATTCCTTAGTCAGAAGTTTGTAGCCACTAATTTCCATTATTTGGGCCTCTCTTATATTTTTGTTCCATTTAATTAAAACCACCCCCTACTTGTCCAAGAATAACAGCATTCTAAGCCAAAATTACCATTGGCTAATACACTTGTACAACTCAATATTATTGTCAATAAAAATAGACAATCTTCATTCCATTCCAAAATTAACCAAAATAGTTTCTAATTCTCACTATTTCTAGAAGGAAAAAAGAGAGGGGGCATAAAAGAAAAGAAGATAAAAAAAAAACCCTGAATCTATTAATAAAACTGATAATTAAGCAGAAGAAGCTAAATTAGTAATGTCAAAATTTTAGACATCGAAACTCTTTAGCACTGAATACGGAATTTTGAGTGTTGAAATCTTAAGTGCTGAATTAATTTTGCAAATGAAACTTAAGTACAAATTTTGATTCTTTGACCAAAAAATAAAACTACAAATTTTGATTAATAGCTGCAGATAATTATAGTAACATATTTTGATTAATAGTTGGGTGTTTCTCTAATGGTGACAGTGAAAGTCTGATGGTAGTAGTGCGTATGCGTGCTAACCGTGGCTTAACTTGTGTAGGCCTTTATTTACCAGACACTCCATTATTAAAGTCGTGATATGTATCTACTTTTTAATTTTAGAGCACAATAGAAAATACAATGTTAATATTAGAGAACAATAGAAAAGTACAATGATCACACAGTATATAGGCCTAAATTCATTTTTGGCCAAAAAACTGAAATCAATTTTACAATTTTAAACTATAAAATATCAAATAGTCACCAAAAACTTGCAAAGTTTGGGCTAACCAATTGAGCAGGTCAGTTTTTCATGGGTGAGCCAAATCAGAACCAAAAGAGATGGGATACAAATACATTATGATCTTTCTTTATTTTTCCTTTTCGCTGTCCTTTATTAGAACCAAATAGTCACATTATGCTCTGTTCTTTTGCTTTGTCTCTGTCCCTACTTCTGCCTCTTGTAGATCTTTGCCAGGAATGATTTCAACACTGCCTGTACCGCTTTGCTTGAATGAGCTTCAATGGATTTTATAAGTTTCTGGTAACTGCTGCTCTCATACTCAGCAAATACACCCTGCAGACCCCAAATTTAATGTAACAATGTTAAAAATGATTTGTTCCAACTCCAGAGACATGCACAGGAAGCAAACCCTTGATAGAATGCAAAACGATGCCCATGCTTAACGCCTTGGGGGAAGAAAGGGAAAAAACAAAAACACAGAAAATGTAAACCAGAAAGAGAAGGCAGGGTGAGTAACCTCAAGATCAATGACTTTATATAGCTCCTTTACTTTTGCAATACATGCTTGGTCATCTTTCCCATAGTTCTCCTGGTAACATAACACAAACATAGAAAAATGTGATCAATAACTATAATACAGGGACATAGTATACAATATGTAGGAAAATGATTTTTCTTGCTTACATGTAATAATTTCTTTTGTTCCTCATTGGAAATTTCTAGTGCTTTCACAACCAACCAAGAGCACTTGAAGTCTTGAATATCCGTCCCAACCTAATATTTTAAATGACCGAGGATTAGGACTCTCAAAACTCTATGTTGGTAGGGAATTGCATGATCAAAGGCCAAATGAATATAGCTTTGACAACATACCTTGCCGATCACTTCAGGCTCACCAAAACAATCCAAATAATCATCCTACAAAATACATTGGTGTACCATTTAGAAAAAAATAAAAGATTAAACCAAAATACTTAGGCAACAGAGATGTATGCTTGTTTGATTGCTGAGAAGTCATAGGAAGGAAGAAACAATTTGTGGTCATAGATTGATCTTGGAGCTGTAGTTGTGGCATTAACACAGGAGGATTTCTTAGTCTTCCTACAGTCTATCACAGGAGGATTTCTCTGTAAAATTAACAATTACCTGTACTTGAAAATAGTTTCCCATCTCAATAAGAATATTCTTCACATTAACGTGGCTTTCAAGATCTTCACCTGCCATTAGCAACGCACATGCTACCTGATTGCATAGATTGATCACAAGCAAGATATGTCAAAGAATATTCACTAAACCCTGGCATGAACAAGCAAAAAAATCACTCTTCTCTGAAGAGGTATTCAGTTATGAATGCATAAAAAATAATTTGTACTCACTGGAAGGTAAAATGAGTAATAAGCAGTTTTGTACTGAACAATGCGGCGGTGACTGCATGACAACACAACCATTTGAGCGTTATAAACAGGAAAAGGAAATAAATTTAATTGAAACCAATTGTATTAAATCTAAACCATCTCAATTTTCACTTACAGTGCCAATGAGTACTTTGATAGATCTTTCTCTCCTTCATGAGTGGTAATTAAATCTATCATTTGTCCATGGGCTGTTTGAAATTCCACCTGCATATCAATGTTGATGATTGATACATGGTTAAAAGGAAAAAAGCAACTTAGTGACCCTGGTCTAAAGTCTATGTAAAGAAAACCTTACCTCATTAAATAAATCCAGCAGATCCACATAGTAAGGCTTTCCCTTAAAATGCTTTTTGAGAATTCTTGGGATTTGGTTGCGAAGTATTATGCCATCATTCGCAGCAATCATGCCAATCTAGGATTAACAATTATGGAAATTAGCATTTTCAAAGCAAAAGAGAATTGCACAGGGAAAAGGTTCACTCTCATTAGAGGCTCATACCTTTGGGAGTCTGAACCAGCAGGGCTGACCCCTACGTGTATGAGAGCCATCCATGATATCATCAAGTACGAGAAAATATGCTTGAAGCTGCAAAACGCAATGAAAAGGGTCAAAATTACATTGCAACAGAGCAGAGGTGTGGTAAGCATCCCGATTGATATTGCAAAAACAGAAGGAGTTATTTTGCGGCCATACCCATTCAATACACCAACCAAGTGCACTTGCATGAAAAACTTCATCATCTGTTAATTCCTTTCCTTCCTTAAGTAATTTTAAGCTGTCAACGACAGATAGACCGCGATTCAGCTTTCCTGCCAACAAAATAAGTAGTATGAGCAGAAGCTCTATCACAGAAAGGTCAAAGATGAATTGGAAATTGTAACATTTCTATCAACACCTCCTGGCACATTGTAGTCCAGCATCTGCAAAAAAAAAGGCACACAAAGATTCAATTATGATGCACAAATATCAGGAAAATTGAGCATAAACTTGTGCCATTATCTAGTGCACAAAAAAAAAAAATTATGCACATGGGCCTTCAAAACCATATCTGTGCGCACAAGGACATAACCCAAGTTCTATTGGAACTGATACAAACCCACACAGACACACACGTACAAAACATGTGCATGCTATATACATGGGCTTATTATATATTTACAACTGCTATTTTGGTTGCATTACCAACATGCACAACTCATATGGAAGATAAATAAATCGTGTATATGTGCAACTAGAAAAGTCTATACGAAAACCATATATATGCATGCTATAAAAGTTCAGGCAAGGCCATAAAAATAAAAAAAATCAAAGCTTTCAGCCCACTTAGGAATTCCCAATCATCCCAATACCAACATTCTCATAAAAATCTTTATCTCACCCATCTAAGTCTAACAAAAGTATCCCATCAAACTTCAGTCAAAAATAAATTTGCCTCAATCCGAATAATTTAAGAAAAATATTCCTTCGAAAAGCCAAACAACACACAAGAAAAAAAACTTGAAAACTTGAAACTAAAACTGAATGTAACAGTAACAGCACAAGTATAAAATAGTCAATCTTTGAAAGCTACGCACATTGAGATTACAAAGACAATAATGAATCGAGGGAGAGATGGAAATACCCGGTCGACCCATTGACGAGAAGCGTCGGTGAATTCGAAAGCAGGGTCATTGAGGAGCTCCGATTTCAAAACAGAGTACACCTCCAAGAACTTGGACCTTGAAACGCTCATTTTTTCACACACAAGTTGACACTTGAGAGAGAGAGAGAGAGAGAATATGATGCGAACGGCGATGGAAACAATGTGAGCTTTAAACGCGAAAAGAGTAAGAGAGAGAGAGAGAGAGCGTTTAAATAATGAAATAGTAGTAGCCGCTAGTTTTGAACGAGTGAAGAAGGAAGCAGAGTTCGGCTGACTGACTCACTTGGTGGTGTAATTAGTCCACAAAGTCAGATCTGGTGTTCTACTTCACCACAAAAACTCCGATATTCCTCTTGTGGTGACCCACAATCGCAGATATCTGCCGTCTCACACAGGCTGTTATAGTGACGTGGTATGAATATTATATCATATAAACTAATCTCAAATTTCAACGTCCTAAACCTCTTTTCTCATGTTATGTTACGCGGCTTACCCACTATAACAGAAATAAAGTAAAGGAGTTTTTCTCCTACTTCATAGTTCTAACTTCTACGCCAACCGTGTTTGACTACTTCCTTTAGTTCTAAACCATAATCTCAAAATCAAAAGCTGTATTTTTTTTCTTTTTTTAAATCATTGGATTAGCCCAAGTGGTGAGAGTGAATAAGGTGGGGTGAAATAGTAGGGGTTATGATTAGATTAGATTTATGGTTCGATTCCTTCCAATATAATAAAAAAAAAACAAATTTTTTTTTTCTATTTCAATCAAATATTAAATTCAAATTTATAAATTCATAACACATAATTTTTTAATTAAAAATTAAAAGGGCTACCATTTACAAAAATCATCTAATGTGAAATGACCAAGAAGTACATAAAATAAAATAAAAAATAAAAAAAATGGAGCCAACTTAGCTCACACCGTCGTTGATTGACTCTTCTCCTCCTCCCTCTCTCTTCTCCTATTTCTCTCTCTTTTTCTTTCTCTTTTTCTCTTCTTTTTCTCTTTCCCTTTTCTCTCTCCTTCTCTCTCTTTGCACTCTATTTATCGAATAAAAAGGAAAAAAATTATTCTATATAACCGCTATATTGACATGTGGTATAGTCAATCTATTTGTTATAATATGAGTGTATGTTATTAATACTATACCCTACTAATATAAACAAATCGTCCAATAATATCCTTATACGTTACATTGGTTATATCACATAGCAGTATATCGGTTATATCTTATAATTTTTTCAAAAAATAAGTACAAAAAAAGAGAAAGAAAAGAGAGATAAAAAGAAAAAGAAAATAAAGATAAAGATAAAGAAAAAGAGAGAATGGCATGAAGTGTGTCGCGGTGTAGCAAGTAAAGGGTTTGACTTGTTAGGTGATAAAAACAAGGGTACGCATATAGCAGCCCTATCAAAAAATTAATTTTCACCGATTCAACCTAACATAGATAAAGAGCATTTACCCTACAATCGAAATACCGACTTAGAATCCCTACCCACCCAATATCATTTGTTTAAAAGAAAATCTAAATTGGATAATCTAAGTATATTCCTTTTGAAAACCAATTTATTCCTTATCAAAAAATTGGAAAACATAATTTTGTTGTATTTGTGAAAAAGACATCAACGCCATCGATAATTTCTATATTTGATCGAAAAAAGAAGAAAGAGACAAATTGGGGGACAAGAGTAACATAATATAACATTTTTTGTGACTTGTAATGCTAACCAAGAGTCCAATACGGAGTGCCAAGTGACTTTGGGCATCTCACCAACCTCAGGTCCTGCGTCACTTGTCAGAGTATGGGAGATTCGGAGCCATATCTTTCTGCCACGTCATTAAGTCAACAGTTTACATTCTCTCCATCCAAAACGGCGCCGTATCTATAGTTGATTTGCATGGGCTCAAATTCCGACCTAGTTTTAATAGGGTAAAATAAGGACTACGCTGACTCCGGCCCATAATGATGCTGGGCTTGACCATCCGCCATGACTCACTCTCTTTAACCAAGCCTGACCCGTCTACATATATGATGCTGGGCTTTACTATCCGCCTGGGTTCGAACTTGGCAAGTTGTTTGTCATTTGCTATTGAATATTTAAATTTTGGAAGTCTTGAGGTTAGTCTATTTGGTCAGAAATGGTGGTTGGTGGAGTGATGCTCTGATGGGTAGGATTATATTAGGTTAAGGATTTGATTTCCTCCGATGTAACAAAAAAATAATAATAATTTGGAATTTCAAAATCAATATTAGAGCACAACAAAAGTACAATATATTTAAAGCAAATTTGTTAGATATATCAGGCTCCTTTTATTGAGATATACCTCAATTTATTTATGTTGTGGTATATCTTATTAGGACACGAGTCGTTTTGTGTAGATCCAAACCGTTCATTTTTTACATCTTCATTGATAAATTATCCTTACAAAAAATTAGCCAAATCGAAAATCATTTGCCTATCTAACTTTGATCAAATAAATGGACAAACTAAATATTTTCGATGAAACCGTCCATTTGTTTTTTCAAAGTTAGATAGGCAAATGATTTCCGATTTGGCTAATTTTTTGTAAGGATGATCTATGAATAAAAATGATCCTTGCGAACGGTTCGAATCGACACAAAACGATTCGTGTGAGCCCCAATAAGGTCATACCTCAACATAAATAAGTTGAAGTATACCTCAACAGAAAGAGTATATCATATTACAAACGTTGATGCATTATTTAGTCCATATATATATATGTGTGTACATGTATTCTACATATTAATGACATTCTAAAGAATATGTGTTTTGGGTACATGTAGAGGAGAATCATTCTCTTGCTGTTTGTATATTCAAAGATTATAAAACTTTGGTATGGTTTGGTTACTGGTGAGCAATAAACTCACTCGAGTAACCACGTAAAATCACACACAAAAACAAAAGAAAATAAAAAGAAAAATTTTAAAAAATAGCCTCAGCCAAATTGTTGTCCTCTGTTCCTATCTCCGTAGTTCTTGCTTACAAAGAGGACAACAAGAAATAATCCTAAGCCACTGATCCACACACTTGAGGTGAAACATATGGGAACATGGCAACTGCCTCACTTCTTCCTTGTCGCTATATTTGGCCAGGCATATACAACAGTCCTGTCAATAAAAGCAAAAGAGACAAATTAATGGGCTGTATATGGTTATTGGCTTGACATTTTACATGTTAGATAATTATTAGACTTCAAAAGTGTAACTGAGCAAAGTCCTTCTCTTTTCATGAAAAGACACATTACAAATAAGTGGGCAGGGAGTTAAGGATTTCGATTCAAAATCTTACCAGACCCTAAAAACTTAAGCTGTTAAGAAATAGACCAACAATGTATATATTGGACAGTTAAGACTTAGAAGAGAACCAGGCCCTAAAAACTTAAGCTGTTAAGAAATAGACCAACAATGTATATATTAGACAGTTAAGACTTAGAAGAAAAACCGAGATCTAGTGAAAAAATCCCAAGCAGGACACATATGACATATCTATATAACAAGACCAAATTAGATTTGTATTATAGTATTGACTTACTGGATCTTCATTTGCAAGGTCAGAACTGCAATCACTTCCAAGCTCTACTTTGGTGTTAACTTCTTTGTATCTCCAGCTGGGAAGCTGAGAGATTTGGTCATCAGATGCTCCTCTATCAATGGACCCCATGTTCATGTTGTATCCAAGCAGGCTGCTAACTAGGGGTACACAGCAACATAGCAGCACAAACAGTAGGAAGGGAAAAGAGTAGCTGATGGCATTCCAAGCAAGCAGAGAGATGCAGAGCACATGGAGTTTTGGGGCTCCAGGAAAAGAGCTGAAGCGAGAATCAAACACCCAAACATTACCCATTACAAACCATATTGCAAAGAACAGCTCAAGCGAGGTTCTACACCTGTTCATCAAATGTGTGATCCTGTATGTATATATATACACCAGATATCAAACTCTGAGTTGTACAAAAATCCATATAAAAATACAGACCCAAATTTTTCATAGTCTGCAATGATTAATCACAACCATAATAACTAAAAGGAAGTAATTGAGGGGTATAAAAAGTACCTGGATTCTTCAGTGTTTCTCTGCTGTTCCATATTAGAGAGGTTGAAACCATCTCCTTGAGTCAGATATAGTAGCCTGTAACGCCCAAAGAGTACCAGCAAATTGAGAATACAGCCAATCTCATACCCAACAATCCAAATTCTCATAGGCCACATTGGCTTCTCCTTCTTTGAAACAGCCAAAGTAACTGTTGTGATGCTTATTTGAACAACCAAAGCTATAAATTCCAGCATCATCCAAGTGCTGGAATTGAAAGGGTTTGACCCAAGATCAGACCTTGATCCATTTTGGTAGTGGAACACTCTCCTTAAGAAGGTGAACCACCTTGCTCTAGATATTCTCATAGCCATTCTCATCAAGAATGAAGAAGGAGGAGCTCTGGAGGGCCTGTTCCTGACAACACTAATAGCCGTACGATCATCTCCTGGAGAACTTGATGAAAATGAAACCGCACTGCCAGAGTTACACATGGACACTGGTGGATAAAGGTAACGGGTATTCATAGAAAAATGATATCTATTGGCCACTATTTATATATGGAATTAGAGAAGGGTTATATGGTGTGAACTGAAATGAGGAGACTAACATGAAATATATGAGACTTGTATCACAAAAGTTGTGCTGGGAATTATCACAAATATGGGGATTGCAGTTGGTTTGTTGATGGAAAGCCTTGTATTATGATATTCATGTAACTTTCATGTTTACTTCAGTAATAGTCATGAGAGTTGAATGAGGCAAAGGTGAAAAATACCATTTGGGTTGAGCAGCCACAAGCAGTGGATCTAGACGTTTGTATCATGCTCCAACTTGTTTACTGCAGCAGCTCAAAAAAAACCCATTTCTGAAACCAACTCTCAAATATCCCAATCCAAGAAAGCAAGATTGCAGCTTTGTACTGTGAAACCTCAAATTGAACAACTTTATTGGAACATACCAGAAAATTAATCACCTTTCCACCAAAATTTTCAAAACCCCAGAAAGCCAAAAACTTCCAAGGCTTCAAGCCTCTCACCCAAAAGCACAAACCATGCAGAAGAGGCCAAATGCTTTAATGGGTATCCAGAGATGGACCTGAATATGAACAAAATAAAAAACAACTAAACTGTATAAAAGGGGGATTGGGCAACAGAAGCAGCAGGAGATGGGTATGAAGAGATTGTCAGGAAGGTGAGGGTTGGGTCTCAGATGGTGACCAAAAATTCAACAGCTAAAGGGGTTTGCTTTGATTCCAAGTGAATCAGAAGGTTTGGAGGGAAGCTAACCGTTGGCCTAACTTCCCTCCTGCTTTTGTTTATTAAGTAAGCAAAGCTGAGAGCTACTGCTTCTTCAACTGCAAATCTCCATCTTTATCCTTTCTCTAATAGAAAATTAGAATAAAAGCAAAAAATATCTATTTCTTTTTTAACTTTAAAGCTGATAAATGATAAATCTGGTTTTGAAAGTTAATTGGATGACAGATAAAGTGATATTTTGACAATTACGCTTAGTAATTTGTGTCTAAGCAGTTGTTAATTTGAATTCTGGCGGGTACAGTGCCTGTGACAATTTTTGTGTTAGCAGTACCAGTAGGCCACCTAATCCAATCTGCAGGTGCATTATTTTGGAACCTCCATGGCCCTCTTGGGATATTGTTTTACATGTAGGCCACGCCATTCTGGCCTTTTGTGCCACATCATATCTTTCTAAGTCATCAGCAATCCTTGATAGGTCATATTTATGAAATTTCAAAATATGGTATATTGTCTTATGCTTTATTAGTTTATTTTGTGTTTCATTTCGATTCTGTCAAATGTTTTAAACGCATTGGTTAAAATTAATAAAAACTTCAAACAACGTAATTTTGAATATAAATGCATTATCAGCACATAAGCATCAAAAAATTATTAGATAAAGATACAGCATAATGTGGACTTTGAATCTTTCTGAGTCATACAACATCACATAGTATACAAAAATCAAAATGATATCCAACTCTCTCGCATTCTTTAGGAGCAAGACACGTAGCATTAGCTTCTCTATAAGACCATTTTATTTTTAGTAAACTTTAAAGCTTTTCCCATACATAAGAACCAAGATACCTTGTAGAATCTTCAAAGGTCGAGGTGTTTTGTCAAACATTTTTTCTTTAATTTATTAGTTCATTAAAATTGTATTGGATAAGTAAAGAGTTGAACCACATCTCATGAATAAACTAGAAAGATAACCATTTAAATCATTTTTATGGTCCAAATTAACATTCAATTTTGAAGTTAAAGTTTTTGTAAGCGAGCCTCACATGTGATCACCAAAAATTGATACCCTTGGTGACTTGGTCTCAATGTCTCATTAAGTATGTAGCTGATATGTGGATGGTACCATGACAGTGAACATACAGACCCATTTAACATGCTTCTCATTTATGAATTAGAATCTAGAAATAGCATTTGGGCCATTAACAAAATTAAATTTTGAGAACGGTGGCTCTGACATTATTTGATGATTTTGATCATAATTTTATAGAATTTTTCTATTTTATGTAAACTATGTATCTATAAGCTAATAATTTACTAAAACTTAACTGTTAAATTTTTTGATTTCCACGCAATGAATGAATGAAAAACAATGACCCATATATGCACTAATTGATTTACTCTTTGTAAAGAAATGAGAGTCATCTCACACATGAAATGCAAATGGAAAGAGTAGTATTGGGCAATCCAAAAAGATATATGGTATACATAAGAATCCACAAATGTAAGTTTTACTCTATTAACTAATATAACAATGAGATTTTAAAATTTCAAACAATTAAGTTATGTTAGAATCTTTCTCAAATGAGTTGATGACATGACCCATATATGTTAAAGAAATATTTCATATACTTGGTAAAAAAAGAAAGAATGAAGGCTAAGCTAAAGGGATAGAAAATTAAGAGAAATAAAATCAAGCTAGATATTTCGTAATTGACTCAAATTTGACATTCTTTAGCCCTGTAATTTGTGGCAACGTGTTGATATTCATTTGTGATTTGCAAGGGAGAGTAGTCCTATTCAAGAGATGACTCATGAGCTGATGAGCATATATGGATATGATGTGAGCATGTTGGAACATTCAACTTTAGAATAATAGCATCGTCGTACATACTCAAGCTTCTAAAATACCCCTTGGCCAAAAAAAAAAAAAAGCTCCTAACATACCCTGAAAGATTGTTGTATTATTTATTTTATGAAATAAATATTTTAGTTTTTATTTAATCATAAAGAGAGATATTCAAATTTGAGAACTCTTTAATAGTGTGCAGATATAATACTATATGATCTGCAAGTTGATAATGAGAGATGAAAATTAGAATTTTAGATATTTTTCAATTTCGTTACAATTTTAAATAGATATGAAGGGTATCCCCATGGGTGGTCGGTCATGGTTTTTTTTTTTTTTTTTTAAACAATATTTGTCATTTTCTTTTTAAATTCTGATCACTGCGTTTAAGCGTATAATTGAAATTTTCAATTTTTTTTGTTATCTGGGTGAATGGATCAAATATTCAAAGGGGGGGTTGTTCAGACCACCCTAACCTACTAAGTTGACCACTCCATTCAATTTTTGCCCATTCTTGCCCATTTTGCCCCTACATAAAAAAAAACCCACACCTCCAATTTTGGCTGGCCACCACTCCCCCCCCCCCCCTAATATTCAAATTACATGGGTAGAAGTCTGGAAAACAAATAGTGTTCCCTTGAGGGCCCAAACCGAAAGCAAAGAAAACTCTCAAAACAGCCCACAGGACAGCGTAGACTACCTAACCATACAAAACAACACGAAGCCCAAACCCAAAATCCAAAATTCAACCCAAGAGCGACTGATGTTTTCTCTAAAAAATTATCAAACTGAAAAATCGGATCAGTATTTGTACACGAGAGTCAAATTTGGGTTGGACTGTTTTCTTTCATGCATTCTTTTTGAAATGGAGAAAAGGTTGTATTTATATTTTATATATACCTTTCTTCTTAATGCCTGAAAAGTTGTATGGTTTCCTTTTCCTCACACGTATAATTGATTTACACGTACTTTGTAAAGAAATGAGAGTCATCTCACACATGAAATGCAAATGAGAAAAGTAGTATTGGGTGCAATCCAGAAAGAAAGATATATGGCACACGTATGAATCCACAAATGAAAATTTTACTCTAATTAACTAATAAAACAATGGGATTTTAAAATTTCAAACAATTAAGTTATGCTGGAATCTTTTCTCAAAGGAGTCGATGACATGACCCATATATGCTTGCAACGTGCATGTTAAGGAAATATTTCATATGCTGTTAGTAAAGTACATAGATTGAAAATTGTCCTATTCATGAACATATATGAGTCAGATAAGTATTGGATTATTAGTACGTTGAGTTAAAGTAGGGATTTCGGTGTTTGGTGTTTCCGAAGTTCAGCAGGAAAAGACTGGTTAAATTTCCGCTAATCAAGTGGGTTGTTGATTGTACGTGCAATGTAAGCTTTCTTTGCATATGTGAATTTTGGGATTGGATTTGGAGATTTTCTTCACAAAACCAGCTTAAATGTATACATGTTCTGACATGTATATTCCCCTTAGGCCTTGGTTAGAATCACTATCATCGTTCAAATTTGGGAACTTGTGTACAAATTTTTTGCCTTCTTTGTAAGTATTTCATTGAACTTGCTATTCAATTTTGTGTTGTTTTGTTTGACATTTTTTGGGTTGGTTAGATTTTATGGATACCTATAATTCGAGGCCTCCACAAGTCTGCGGCAAAGACTTGTCGACAAGATGTAAGTGCCTCTTCAAAAAAAAAAAAAAAAAAATCATAATAATAATAATTAATGGATTGAATTGTTCATCCTGAGCTCCAGCCTTGATGGTCAATAACTTGTTAAATGTATTGCTTGTAAAGAATGGATACATTGAAGAGGCATCTTCCCTTCAATGTAAGGTTTGAGCAAAAGGTTTGAGGAAAAGATTTATACTGCTGCCACAAGCCAGGTACCTCCATAACTCTTGGGGTCCTAATTTTGCATGGTACATGTAAGCCTACTTAGATATGTACCCTTATGTTACATATGTAATTACTTACACAAATATTGTCTGTGTTTCAACTTTAATTCTTTGTATTGTGGCTAGAAATGTGTTCTAAGTTTTGTGTGGATCTCTGTTTCTAGTCAGATTATCTACGGAAAATTTCTCTGAAGATGCTCACCATGGAGACTAAGTCTCAAAACACAATGACCAATTTACCATCCAATTCTACAATGGCCACTTTACCATCCAACTCCGCTGGTTATAGCTGCATGCATTCCTTTTGAAATGGAGAAAAGGTTGCATTTATATATATAGCTTTCTTCTTAATGCCTGAAAAGTTCTATGGTTTCCTTATTCTCACATCTCTTATCTGAAATGATTCAATGTTGATACCTGTATTGGTTCGTACAGTGAAAGTTCGAGACTGGAGTTGGTTTTACTATATTTTTTAAAATTTATTTTTTCAGGCAAGGGATCAGATGATTAAGAATATGAGGAACATAAAGGGGCATTTATTATTGTTTCAACTATTATTATCATTACTTTTTCTCATTGGGTTTTTATTCTTTTCTATTTTTCTTGAGTAGGGTCTTTTGGTATGCAACCCCAAGTCCCCAGTCAAGAGCAATCACTATCTACGACATTGTCAACTAATCAATCTCAAGCATGCCAACAACTCTTATCACAGAACAACATTTCGCCTGTTGGAGTTCAAAGTTCTGCAAGCTTATCATCTGCAGTTCTGCACTACCTCCTGCTTCCGGTTTAACCCTGCAGACTCCTTTCCAAGTATTGTTGGACAAAATCCAAACATGCAAAATATGTCTGGAGCTTCACAGAATTCATTAGGGAACGCTATTGGCCAGGGGGTACCCTCCAATATGTTTGCTAATTCTCAAAGGCCAATGCAAGGAAGGCAACAAGTAGTTCCCCAACAGGAACATGCTGCAATCCCAATATTCCCAGCAATATATGTACCAGCAACAACAACAGTTAATGGCTTCGCAAAACAACCTCTCAAATGTGCATCAGCAACAGTTGGACCCTCAGAGTAATGTTACTGGATTACAGAAACAGCGGCACCTTGGTACTCAACCGTCAGATCTGGTATCAGGATCCATGCTTCAACTACCAAATGTAATGGATCAGCTAAAGCCATTATATGAATCTCAAAAGAGCCCTTCCTGAGACATCATCAAGTACGCTTTTTGCAATTTTTCAGTTTTCTACCTTGTGCATACATAATCCTGTTTGCTTCAATTGGTGTATAGATAGAGAGTTTTTGGTGAAGCTTTATCATTATTCTGCTTCGAGGGTATGGTGGTCTCTAGTTAAATGTAGTTTCCATGGCCGTACTATCTACAGTCTTGTGCATACATAATCCTGATTATCTTTTGCTCATAGCGTGCGCTTAGACCATTCAGGTTTTATGAAATGATATTTTACTTTAAAAAAGGAAAAAAAGAATATCTGTTTAACTGTTTTATGCAGGTTAGTTTTCCATTTTTCTTGATTGATGTTCTGCATGTAATGTCCTCATATAAGTGAATTTTTTATGATTTTATGTGAAAATATTGATGTGTATTTCTGCATATTTTGTAGCATCTTTAGATTCCACAGCCCAGACTGGACATGCAGATGGGGGTCCATTGGCAAGAGGAGGTATATCAAAAAGTAAGATACTAAGATGTCCTGACTTGTTTTCCTTAAAATGAAGCATATGATGTTAGATTAGAAAGAAAAGGAAGACACAGTTTTGGGGTTTAAGGATTATATACTGCATTTATTGGGAATGTAGTTAGCTGCAGTAGCAACAGGAGATAATGGTAATGAAGTAGGAATATGTAAACTTACTTTTTTCAGTAGTAGAAAACAGGACATAGTGGGAATAAAATGATTAATTAGTAGGGACAGGGGCGGGAATAGCGCCACCTAAAAAGAATTATTGTAATGCCAAATTACAGTGAATAGTGATGGCGAAGAAAAACATTCTAGTTAAGATTCCTTGTGGAAGCTGCTTCATTAAGCTACCAATCATCAGTTGGGAAGGTAATCAAAGCTCAACTTCATTACATACAAGCATACATGAATTCGTGCTTTCTGGACGCATGGTTGCATGCATGAGCTCTTCTCTGTTGGCACTGTTTTTTTAAAGCATTTAACACAATCTTTAATAGATGCATCAAATAATGAGCTAGTAAGAAACAAAGAAATCTAGTGATATTATGGTGTCTGCAAGCATGTTGGTGCAACAAAGTTCTTTCTAATAATATTTGTCTTGCTGACTTTGATTTGCAGATCAAAGCCATGAAGGAGATGTACTGCCCCGAACTAAGTGAAATGTACCAGAAACTTGCTACTAAACTTCAGCAGGTATGTAAGCACTTCATTTCTTTTGGATGCTCAACCTTAATTTACTCATTAAGCAGCCTTTCCCTACAAGGTTATGGTGGTAATGATCTGTGAAGATCCCTCCTGATAACTGGATCCCCTTTCTAATTATTGCAGCCATGTAGACTGTCTACATGGGAATTTTACTACTCGAACAATGCTAATAACATTAATATTAGTCTACAAAGTCTTGTTACTTATTTTACTGCTATTATTTTACTTATTCACTCGCGTCTGCTGTTCCTTCTCTTTGCCAGCACGATTCTCTTCCACAACAACTAAAATCTGAGCAGCTTGATAAGCTGAAATTGTTTAGGACCATGTTGGAGCGTCTAATAACAATCTTGCAGATTCCCAAAAGTAACGTTTCACCTGGTATGAAGGAGAAGTTGGGTTCATATGAGAAGCAGATGATAAATTTTATTAACACAAATAGACCCAGGAAGCCTGTTTCTTCTGTGCAGCAGGGGCAGCTCCCCCCACCTCATATGCACTCCATGCAGCAGCCACAATCTCAAATTACTCATGAAAATCAAATGAACCCACAGTTGCAATCAATGAATTTACAAGGTTCTCAGCAGAACAATATGACGAGCCTGCAGCAGAATTCTATGTCTTCTTTATCTGGGGTGTCAACGGCACAGCAAAACATGATGAATTCATTGCAGCCTAGTTCCAATATGGATTCAGGGCAAGGGAATGCACACAACTCACTGCGGCAGGTTGCTGTGGGATCCATCCAACAAACACCTGTCAGTGCTCCCCAGCAAGCTAACATGAATGCCTTGTCATCACAGAGTGGGGTTAATATGCTGCATGCGAACATCAATTCCCTTCATTCAAATCCTGCTATGCTTCTCCAGAATCTTAAGCAACAGTTGCAAATGCAGCAGCAGTTACAGTCGCAAGTAAAGCGGCAGCTGCCGACACAGCTGCTTTCCCCACCTCATATGCACTCCATGCACAAGTCAATGTCAAATTACTCAAGTGCAGTCTCATGAAAATCAAATGAACCCACCGTTGGGTTTTCGATTTTATGTGAATTGTAAGCTTTGTTTTTGCACATGTGACTTTTGGGAGAGCATATGAGGTTTTGGGAGAGAATGAGAATAAAATGAGGGCTCAGACTAGCTCTAGGGAATCTGACGGCAAATGATTGAGGTGGAAAATAAAAGGACAGATTTTTGAAAATTCAAATCATAGTTTAAATTTTGAGTAAATTTCACTTTGCACCTCTCTAGTTTGTTCTGATTGTCAAGTTGCTTTCTTACGTTTTAATTTTGACAATTTAAAACCCAAGGTTTAAAATCAAAGATAATATGGTCCCTCAGTAAGTTTGACTATTACGTTAAATACTTATGTGACACATATGAGATTCACAATTAATGTCTGCAACAATTATAAGGGCAATTTCGAAAATGTTCATCTTGCAAGTGCACAAAAAAGGCAAAAGATTATGTGGTTGATCTTGTTGGTTTCATGGGTTGTGATGGTAGTGCTACTTTATTGTATACTTAATGGTCGTATATATTGAATCCTTAAGAAGTCAACAATTGAATTTATTTGAAACAATTAACCATATGAATCTTACATATGCCACATAAGTAATATTTAACTTCTAACTATTGAGAAATTATTTTGTATAACCGCCATATTGATACGTGGTATAACCAGTCTATCGGTTATACCCTATAATTTTTCCTAACTATTAAGTCAGATTTACTGAGGGGCCACATTGTCTTTGTTTTAAAACTTGTGTTTCAAATTGCCAAAATTGAAACTTGAGGGCTCAACTTGACAATCTGAGCAAACCTCAAGGGTGTAAAATAAAATTTGCTCTTAAATTTTCATGAACAGCATTGAAACGTGGCAGAATTGCAAGTCAAGCTATATGGTTGTGTTACATTTTGTTAGAGCATTAGTGACAACAATTAATCTTTCTTTTTTGTTTAAATGAATTTAATCTATGAGATTTACTTTAGACAAAACAAAAATCTATGGGATTAACAAAAAAAAAATTTATAAAAGCATTTGGAAACGTTTTTTGGGGCCCGTTTGGCACTGCTTCTTAAAAGTACTTTTATTTAGTAGCGCTTTTATCAGAAACGCTTATGTTAAGAAGCACATATAAATTTTTATAAAACTTATAAGTTGTTTATGCAAAAGCACTTGAAAGTGCTTCTTGAGAAAGCACCTGTCAGGTGCTTCTCAAAAAACCCCTTAAAAGTGCTTTTATAACTCAAAAGCACTTCTAATTATTTTTGCCAAACGCTATCAAAAACGCTTTTACTAATTTGAAAGCGCTTTTGACAATTTTAAAAGCAGTGTCAAACGGGTCCTTGGTGTAGTAACTGTAAGTGCTTATTTAGGAAGCGCTTCCAAGTACATTTACAATGAGCATTATATATTTTTCAAAAAAATTGATGTTCTTCTAACAAAATTAAAGCGCTTCTAAACAAAAGTGCTTACAAAAGCACTTCTAGACAAATCCTAAGAGTGCTTATATTTTCACCCCTCTTGTCTTATTTTCCCACCCATTTTATTTTTACACCCACCATTAAATTTGAAAAAAATATATATAAAAACATTTTATATCTCCTATTATTTCTATAAAAAGAGTGTTTTTATATTATTTTCAAATTAATGGTAGGTGTAAAAATAAGGTGGGTATAGAAATAGGATAGAGAGTAAGAATATAAACACTATTTACTAATTTGTCTTTTTTTATTTTTTATCATCTTCTAAAATTATAATTTAGTGAACATAAAATTGATCTGGGCGATGTATATACATTTATCTCAAGACCCACCATAGATTAATAATTGCTCAATTAGAAATGACTCGAATCAACCAGTAGCTAGAGAATTTTAAGGTGCAGCCTTGTTTAAGCCTTTTTTTTTTTTTCTTTCTTTTTCTGAGAAGTTTGTTTAGGGTAAATATTTTTACAAGTACCAATTCAGCCTACCAAGTTTAGTATGAGTTTTCTTTCCATTTTTCTCTTAAAATTTTAATTTCCATTTTGAATATCCTAAAAGTCTAAAACACCCTCATTTAAAAAAAGCTGTTATAATATGATATTAATTAAATAGGACTAGAACAACAATTTAAAAAGTTGTAAATCGTTTATCAACTCTATTGGTTAGTGCCAAATAGGAAAGAACTTGTATTTATCTTGTTCTTTAGCTTCTCGACATCTTCATGGTTTTTATAGGAGAGTTTTAAGTACATCATGTCCGAAGTGTGTGAAATTTAACGTAAGTACTTTTTTTGAATTAATTACATTTACATCTCTTAAGGTTTATCGTCTTTTCACATACACCCTCTGGGTTTTAATAATTACACATACACCCCTTGAGATTTCAAAAATGTTGCATATAACCCCCTACAAGAGAAAAAATAAATAAACAAAAAAGAAAAAATTTGTATTGAGGTTGGACCTTACATCTTGAGTAATCTTATTAGGCAATTTCACCCCTTAGCATGTTTTTTTGCATAATTTCTCATCATTTTTTGTCTCACTATAAGGAGTTATATGCAACAGTTTTGAAACCTCAGGATGTATATGTGTAATTATTGAAACCCTAGGGGGTGTATGTGAAAAAAAATATACTTCATGGGGTGTAAGTGTAATTAACTCACTTTTTTTTTTATAAATTGGATGTAATTAGTGTTACAAGAAGAAATAAAGAAGACAATATGTAACTATTATGAGTGGTCATAGGTTGGGTTGGGTCGGTTTTGGGCCTCAAGGCCCACCAAAATCGAGAGAAAATGGGCCTCCATTGAACCAACCCAATTGCTAACAGTGTGGGTCGGTCGGGGGTCGAGTTTAGGCCGACTCACTGGAGATCGCTGATTCTTGCACAATACAACACCATTCATCACATATTCAATCCAATTCAATTGTATAAGGTTGTGTTTGGCAATTCAAAACCATAGATCCATAGAGAAATATCAATAAAGGAAGCTTGAAATTCTCGATGAACCTTGTAATTGGGGTCGAAGAGGTAGAGAGCGAGGAACTTGACGGCCTGGAAAGGTGTGGCGGCAGAGGAGTTGATCTTATTAACAACGAGCTGGTAGTTGTCGAGGGATATGTAGGAGTAGAAGACAAGGTCGTCATGCTCAACGGCGTTGTCTGGGGAGAGATTGGGGAGTTCGCTGTTGTTAATGGCGAAAGTGAGAGTGAGACTATGAGAGTGACTAAGAGATAGAGAAAGTGAGAGAGAGAGTTAGAAAGAAGGCTGAGAAAGCTTTGTTTGAATTGAAAGTTTGAACTTGAAATGAGATGGTAGGGATTTTATGGGCTAAGGATTCAATGCACTAAGGTGCATGGTTGCTATGGTTGGGAAAATAAAGAGATGTAGGTTGGTCGGTGTTTTTCGGTTATTGGGCAAAGTAACATGTTCAAAACCGTACTATATATTGGGTTGAGTCGGTATTAAACTGACTTCTCCTATTTTCTATGTCATAATCAAATCAGACCACAAAATTTCGGTCGGTGGGTCAGGTTGAACCGACCCTATGCCCACCCCTATTAACTATTGTATTTTTTATTAGCAACAAAAAAAAAGGTTATTGAATTACTCTTTTTTAATTATTATATTATTTTTAGTTTTATTTCTAACATTTAAATTAAGGCATTACTCATTAGTAAGGTTTGATATAATACTTAAAAAAAAAAA
>QANW01009690.1:1713525-1750115 GCA_003254865.1 Dryas drummondii
TGTGCCTGTCTTAGTAGGAATTGTATTCAGGCTCTATCAGGACTGTCAGTAGCTGCTGGAGTAAGAGTTGATAATGGTAATAAACTAGGAATGGATGGGAATGATTTTTTTTTTTTTCGTAGAGAATGAAAACTTCTATTATTCTCAGAAGAAATAAATTCAAAAACCAGAGACTAATATGCTTTTATGAAATTCTTTATAAATTAATTTACAGAAGCAGGGCCAAAAAAAATCTACTAAAGAAACTTCTTGGGTTCCTGAAAAAAGAAAATACCTAAAGTCCCTCAACATACAGTTATAAAGAAATAAACGAAACTAACTTTACAATAAGAAAAAAAAAAGAGTGGTGTTATTGCCCCTCCTTTCTGTTTCCCCACCCACCCTATTTTCCCTCCACCAATACTCTCAAACTACCCTTACTTCTTTCTCCTTCCCTTAACCCTAGCACTAAAAAAAATTGCATGAAAAAAGGAAAAAGAATTTGTGGCTTGCCATGGCGATATGGCCATGGCTTTGCCACCTAGGTATGGCCCGATGTGGCTATGGCAGCCAGAAATTTTTTTTTTGCAATCTTTTATAAAATTTATTTTATGGCTTCTAAAGTATTCCTTTAAAGTAATTTAATGTAGAGACCAATTTTTAATAAGATGATTAGTAAGGACTAATCTTTGTCTTGCTGACTTTGATTCACAGATCAAAGCCATGAAGGAGATGTACTACCCCGAACTAAGTGAAATGTACCAGAAAGTTGCTACTAAACTTCAGCAGGTATGTAAGCACTTCATTTCTTTGGGATGTAATTCGTTACTCAACCTTTACTCATTAAGCAGCCTTTCCCTACAAGGTTATGGTGGTAATGATCTGTGAAGATCCCTCCTGATGACTGGATCTCCTTTCTAATTATTGCAGCCATGTAGACTGTCTACATTGGAATTTTACTACATGAACAATGCTAATAACATTAATGTCTACAAAGTCTTGTTACTTATTTTACTGCTATTAATTTACTTACTCATGTCTGCTGTTCCTTCTCTTTGCCAGCACGATTCTCTTCCACAACAACCAAAATCTGAGCAGCTTGATAAGCTGAAAATGTTTAGGACCATGTTGGAGCGTCTAATAACAATCTTGCAGATTCCCAAAAGTAACATTTCACCTGGTATGAAGGAGAAGTTGAGTTCATATGAGAAGCAGATAGTAAATTTTATTAACACAAATAGACCCAGGAAGCCTGTTTCTTCTGTGCAGCAGGGGCAGCTCCCCCCACCTCATATGCACTCCATGCAGCAGCCTCAATCTCAAATTACTCATGTGCAATCTCATGAAAATCAAATGAACCCTCAGTTGCAATCAATGAATTTACAAGGTTCTCAGCAGAACAATATGACTAGCCTGCAGCAGAATTCTATGTCTTCTTTATCTGGGGTGTCAACGGCACAGCAAAACATGATGAATTCATTGCAGCCTAGTTCCAATATGGATTCAGGGCAAGGGAATGCACTGAACTCACTGCAGCAGGGCTCTATCCAACAAACTCCTGTCAGTGCTCCCCAACAAGCTAACATGAATGCCTTGTCATCACAGAGTGGGGTTAATATGCTGCAGACGAACACTAATTCCCTTCATTCAAATCCTGGTATGCTTCAACACCAGCATCTGAAACAACAGCAGGAACATCAAATGTTTCAGAATCAGCTCAAGCAACAATTTCAACAGCGACAGATGCAGCAGCAGCAACTGTTGCAGAAGCAGCAGATACTGCAACAGCAACAGCAGCAGTTACAGCAGCAAGCAAAGCAACAGCTGCCGACACAGTTGCAGACACACCAACACCAAATGCCACAGCTTCACCAAATCAATGATGTAAATGACTTGAAGATGAGACAGGTGATGGGCGTTAAGCCAGGAGTCTTTCAGCAACATCTCTCTGCAGGCCAGCGTGCTTATCCCCATCAGCAGTTGAAATCAGGATCTCCATTCCCTCTGACCTCAACAACCCAACTCCTTCAGGCTGCATCTCCTCAACTTTCGCAACATTCTTCTCCCCAAGTTGACCAGCAGAATCTGCTAACAGCTATCCCAAAAGCTGGAACCCCTTTGCAAACTGCTGGTTCACCTTTTGTCATCCCATCTCCTTCAACTCCCATGGCTCCATCCCCTATGCCAGGGGATTCTGAGAAACCTTCCTCACTCTCACAGGCTGGGAATATTGGACATCAACAAACAACTGGTGTCGGATCACAGGTTCAGTCCCTGGCCATTGGAACCCCTGGGATATCAGCCTCTCCTTTGCTTGCTGAATTTAGTGTTATTCCAGATGGTACTCATGTTAATAATGCTTTGTCAACTATTTCTGGAAAGTCAAGTGTTACAGAGCAGCCTCTTGAACGCTTAATTAAAGCGGTTAGTAAAGCTGATTCTTTTCACATCCCTCTCTTTTGTACTGCTTAATGATGTTTCAATACATGGAACATAATACTTGAAGGTCTTATTTTCCTTAAGTCCCCCCCACCCTAGTTTGTTCTTAAAGCTTGTTCTTGCAATAAGATATTCTGTAATTGTAACTTTCAGGTAAAATCAATGTCACCAAAGGCATTGAGTGCTTCTGTCAGTGACATTGGTTCAGTAGTTAGCATGATTGATAGGATAGCAGGGTCAGCACCAGGTAATGGATCTCGAGCTGCAGTTGGTGAGGATTTGGTTGCCATGACAAAGTCTCGTCTGCAAACAAGAAACT
Source organism: Dryas drummondii (assembly GCA_003254865.1). Lineage (NCBI taxonomy): Eukaryota > Viridiplantae > Streptophyta > Magnoliopsida > Rosales > Rosaceae > Dryas > Dryas drummondii. The sequence continues at coordinate 1,716,263 of QANW01009690.1, forward strand.
TCATGACTCATGATGGAACAAATGGGACTAGGAAAATGAGGCGATACACAAGTGCCATGCCCTTAAATGTTGCGTCATCAGCTGGCAGCATGAATGATAGTTTCAAGCAGTTGACCAGTTCAGAGACATCTGACCTGGAGTCAACTGCAACTTCTCGTATCAAGAGGCCTAGGATTGAGGTATTATTCTTTTTCTTGTGGCATATACTTCTTCTCGAGAAATGAAAGTTGTTGTTTTAAAAAGCTGCGATTGAGGCAAACTTAAATGCTTAAATAAGAATTTTACACCAAAAAATGAAAATTTAAGCAAGACTGAAGCTAGTGGTTGTCCTGCATACCTGCACCTAAGCACACACTTTTTGTGTGCTGAAGTGCTTTGACAAATTCTGAGATGAGACATTTTCCTTCTTGGAATACATTTATTTTTATTTTTTATTAGAAAAGATGGGCAATAGAAAAGAGAAAGGGAGAGAGAGAGAGAGAGAGTCATCATTGGATCAAGAAATTGTTGAATCCTCCAACACCAATTAATAGCATACGTCCTTCATTGCAGGTCTTAACCGAGTGTGTATTTGAGTTATTTCCCATCTTGGAGTATTTCAATTTCTAGTCAAAAGGCTTATCCCTGCTTCTTTGTCAGAAAACAATTTGTGGCTTCTGTTGCAGGCCAACCATGCCCTTTTGGAAGAGATAAGAGAAATAAATCGGCGACTTATAGACACAGTTGTTGATGTTAGTGATGAAGATGTTGATCCAAGTGCAGCTGCTGCTGAAGGGGGTGAAGGAACCGTTGTCAAGTGCTCTTTTGATGCTGTGGCTCTCAGTCCAAACTTGAAATCGCAATATGCTTCTGCACAAATGGTGGGCTCTGTAAAGTTAATGCAATGATTTGTTACCTGTCTGCAAAAATATTGATATATATATATATATTTTTGTATTTAATATGGTGCAGTCACCGATTCAGCCATTAAGACTGCTTGTTCCCGCAAATTATCCCAATTGCTCTCCAATACTTTTAGACAAGTTACCAGTTGAAGTCAGGTGAGGAATAAGGATTTTCTGTACTTATTGCTGCAGCTGTTGTTACATAAACTTAAGAGATGTGGAATCTCCCATTGGAATCATTAGCCCCGTGGCCTTGTGTCCTTTTTCTTTTTCCCCCATTCTGGTGAATGTTTCTTTTCACCAGTTATTAAATGCATGCTCTAATTCACAGTTCAATTCTTAGTTTTTGCCAGTAAAACTATGTGGTGGCTTATTGATCAAACAAAGAATTTTTTCATTGTTTCGTTCTCTTTTGAGTTTCTGTGCTCATTTTTCTTTCTTTTGTTAAACTTAAAGGTTCTAATTTAAGGATTAATTTGACTCTAATGTTCTACTTTAACAGTAAGGAGTATGAAGATCTTTCTGTGAAGGCAAAGTCAAGGTTTAGCATATCTCTACGAAGCATTTCACAACCCATGTCCCTTGGGGATATAGCAAGGACTTGGGATGTTTGTGTACGTGCTGTTATTTCTGAGCATGCGCAGCAGAGTGGCGGAGGCAGCTTCAGCTCAAGGTATGGGACATGGGAAAACTGCTTGAGTGCTGCTTGATCATCTTCGGATACCTAAAGAAGCTATTCCAAGGGTTGTTATGATAACCATGATGCATAATTTGCTACAATTGTTTTGCCATGATGATTGAAGCAGTTTTAGATACTCTGTAGATAGGCATATTTATAGGAGGAACTTACGGTATTGTATATGGTGAAATTTTCCAAACTGAATGATCTTGGGGTGGTTCTGATGTGTTTATCCTAGGTTACACCTGTGTGTTATATGTGATACTGTAAATAATCTGTCTGTATGATCACGTTGGGCTGAAAATGCTGCACTATGCAGTATTCTGCTGTCTTCTGTTTCAAATTGTATCAATTGTCCCAGGTTATTCTATAAGATATATACCTCCATAAAACTTCATGTTGACGAGCACTTTCTTGTGGTTAATTTAGAGATTACAATTTTAAGCAATGCAGAAATAGGTCAGATCATAAGGTTCAATACCCGTTTAGCTAAGATGTCACTATTTTCATAGGAGAGCTGTTATTTGTACCCATTTTTTTTTTTTGCACACCTCTTCAAAAAAAAAAAAAAACTCAAAGAAAAAGACCACTTTGGCCCTCCCCTCNACAATACAACAATAGTGACCATATATAAGAGAATCTCTAGTTCTTTTTCTATATTTTACTCCAATTTGATAATAAGTTAGAAAAAAAATAAAAAAAATAAGATTTGAGGAAGGGTACTCTACTGCTAAAGTTGAAATTTTCTCTAAATCTGTTTTTTTTTTTTTTTGGTATGAGTTGATGGGGTATGGTGGGTGAAGGGGTGTGTTGTGGTGATAAATTTTGTGAAATGTATAAAATATGGGTATTAGGGTAATTGAAGGGGTGTGTTAAAGAGAAATTTTAAATTTTAGGAGAAAATAGAGAATGTGTAAGAGAAAAGTGTGAGTGAAAAAAAAAAAAAAAGTGTGCAAATAATAGCACTTTTTTCTTACTCGTACATTGATAGGAATACTAAACCAAACAACTTCAAATAAACCGACGCATCCAACTGAAAGCTGGGCTAGGAAAAGTTTGGATTTGAGAACAGCTTCCAGAAAAGGAAAATAAGGATCAGTGGGCAATTTTCAATGAAATTTGTTGGACTCTACTTGGCTGGCGCGAGCATATAAACAAATAAAATATTGTTATATTAGTTTAAAATAGGTAAATAGAGATTTCCAATGCATGAAATAGAAATTTTGGAACAGCTTTTTTTTTTTTCCCTCGTTAATTTTTTGATGAAATATCTTATGAAGTAAAGGCAGTTGGGAGAAAAAGCCTCATCTACTTATTTTGACTCCAATTTAAAAATGAGTGAGGCTATGCAGACCACCCTAACATATTTTATCCAACTTTTTACTTATTTTACCCTTTATTACAAAAACATGATGAAATTACTCAAATTCATTTGGTGGTTGTCTACTGAAACATCCACTAATGTTCGGCAGATAAATATCGAATAAACACAAATATTTCGACAGATAATTGTCGAATATCATTTTCATTTCCATTTAATGGTTATCCACCGAATAATCCACCAATGTTCAATAGATAAATGTCGAATAACTATAAATATTTCGGTAGATAACTGTTGAATGATTCGACGAACAAAATTAAAATTTTTTATTTTAAGAGTAAAATTGAAAGAAATTTTAGTTTTGAAATAGAGTGGTCAACTCAGCAATTTAGGGTGGTCGAAATAGAACTGGCCTTTAAAAATAGCAACTTCTAGCTTTTTTATTAAACATTGTTGGTTGAAATTTTTTAAAACAAACTATTTATTTTGACCACACCTAAATTCCAAACTGGCTTTACTTATGTGTCTTAAGCAAGGAATTAAATTTCGTTTTTTTGGGGTGTTGAAATCGAAACACATGTTTGATAATTTTTCGGGAAAATTTCGCCGAAATTTATCGAAATTTACCGAAATTTATCGAAATTTTCGAAATTTTCATATTTTCTATTTTCTCCAACTTCAGAAATTCACCAAAAATAGCTCGAGACTCCAAATAATTCACCAAAAAATTCTACGAACTCGTATTGATGAGTACTAATTTCCTATAACCTTAAAATAGTCAAATTGCTTTCAAAAAAATTATGAAAAATCCTACTCTTATAATTTAATTCTGAAAAAATAATAATAGTGAAATTCTTGAATTTTCATTTTCTAAAATTCATTTCCACACAACTAAGCTCTAGAATCACAACCAAATATCTAAGTTAGTTAAAATAAATTTAAAGAAATTTATAATTCCTTTAAACAAACCTTAAAACAAATTTGAAAAATTTAAGTAACAAAATTACCATAAGCCAAAATTTGGGTTATTACACTTAGTGAAGACAAAGCTTGGCTAAGTAAAAGACACGGAAAAAAAGGAAGGAAAGATAAAAAATAAAAAAAAGACCGAAGAGAGAGACACGGGGAAAAAAATGAGGGAGGATTTGGGGCCTTTGGGCAATTGGAAAGAAGAAAAAAAATTTGAGATTTCTTTTAGTTATTTTAAATCTTAAATTTTAATACATTTCTATATAAAAAAATAATTAAAAGTATCCTAAAGGGTTTAAAACCTAATATCTTAAAAAATATAGAGTATATAGGGTTTAATGTATAGATTATAGAGTATAAAGAGTATTAGGGTATAATGAATATATAAAATATTAGAGTTTAGATTTTAGTGTATAATTAAATTATAGCGTATAAATAATATACTAATTTTGTTTATTCATTATACTAACTTTATTTAACAGTATTTATTTCAGCGCGCATTATATTCACCTTATATCACATGAAACCTATTATATAATTTGATTTCTTCAATGTTTTTTATCAATTTAGTAGATAATATGTTAAATAAACATATAGAAAAGTTTCATTCAAAATTTTCTTATTTTGATAGCAATTTCCGTCATTTTCATCTAATTTATGTCGAAATTTAAAAATCTTCAAAATTTCCATCGAAATTTCTTCGAAACTCGAAATTTTATTCCTTGGTCTTAAGTCAACTATTGAACATAACCCAAAAAAATGCAGCTATAGTTCATAAGCCCATTGGCCCACGGGCAACAGGCCCAACCATGGACCCAAAAAAAACCAAAGAAGAAGAGGTTGATTTGTTTTCCAAACCGACCCGGAGATCCGAATCCGGATACCTTCTTTTCTTATATTACATGTATGTACAGAAGTAGAAATTGCTAGCTTCTCCCTGGGTCGAATCAAATCGTAGAAGGAATTTTGAGAAGGTAAAACCCTAGGCTCCCTCGATTGAAATTTAGAACCAAATTTTATTTTATTTTTTGTTTCTGCCAGTTCTTGTAAATTTGTACGAAGCACTCTTTTACGCAATTAAACCTCAAAAATTCTAGGTTTCCGTTTGGATGTCGAGAAAACCTAGGGAGAAGATTTTCACACCTTGAAAGAAAAGTCGAACCAGAGGGTACCTCAATGATTGATTATGAACTTGAATTTCAATACTCTTTCTCACGCAAATATGCATTTGTTGTATATTTATGTGCTTGCTTTACACTCAAATATAGATAAATATGTCATATTTCTTTATCGAAGAGAATGTATATTTCTTTATCAAAGTGTGAGTATATTAATTTTTTACGTGTGATGAATAAGTAGTCTCCAAAGAGGACTCTATGAGCATATATATATATATAAATATTTATGTACATGTGTAATTTTTGTTGTAGGCTTGTGGACGGTGTTTATGGTTTTTGAATTTCATGTTTGGTTTGCAGTTACTGCAAAAATAGTGAGAAGACATGACGACGGCAGCTCGACCCACATGGGCACCTGCAAAGGGTGGTAATGAACAAGGTGGTACTCGGATTTTTGGCCCGTCCCAGAAATACTCGTCAAGGGACATGGCAGCCCATACGACTCTAAAACCCAGGTTTATCTTTATCTTTGTTATCAACATTGATGTGTATTGTTCAAATTTTTGAAGAATGTGTTTTCCACTATTATGTTCAATATCTTGGTCTTTCTTCAAATTTTTAATGTATATGTAAGTGGCTCTCCTTGGATGCTGAATTCTGAACCATTGTGTATCTTGGTATGTGTACCTAACAGAAAGGAAGGACAGGACACCCAGGAAGAATTGCAGAAGAAGAACCTCCAGGAGGAGCTGGAAGAGCGTGAGAGGAGGCATTTTTCATCAAAGGATAAATCTTATTGTATGATATCTTCCTCACTTTTATTTTGGGAAGAGGGGGGGGGGGGGGAGGTTAATTCTTTGTCTACAGGTGCTGTGATGTTACCTGTTCATTAATTGATATGTGCATTGTGCAGATGACAGAGATCGTAGGAGAGGAAGCCAGCTTTTGTTGGAAGGTGTATATTCCAGCTTGTATATTTCATATCTTAATGCAGCAAGTACAGTAAGTAATTGCTCAGTCTACTAACTACATAATTTCTGCTAATAGGGGGCAAAAGGGACACTGAAGACCGCATTGTACCACGTAATGTAGATGCTGATGATTCTGATGTGGAAGTCAAAAGTGATGATGAAAGGTTGGTATTCTGTGCAGATATATCTAAATTAGAATTTATGCATGATTCCTGATGAATTTTTATCGTTGGGGTTTGAATTATTAGAATTCTATAAAATTTGTTGTCGCAAGGCATGCTTGAATATACAATGTATAATGGATGAGTTTCTAAAGTTTGGAAAAAATTATTGCTCATAAGCCTGTGTCTATCCTGAACTAGATTAGCGGTGTTCCATCTTTTTGCATCTTTGTTCTATTGATTTCCAAACTGGAGAACCAACACGCAAAATGTTTTTATCACAATCATAATATTGTTATCTATTGATTAGTGGCCTTCAGCAATTATTATGCTGTCTGCTTGCAGCTTAGTTGATATTTCTCAATCTCGGTATATAAATATGAGTAGTGATGGGGGGATTGGGTTTGTGTAGTTATGCAACTTTTGGGTTGCCAACTTGCCATCTGAATTGATACAATATTTGAAGCTGAAAAATGGCTGTGTACAGAATGTTAACAAAATACATCATACATGCTTCATTTGTTGGTAAATAGTTTCCTTTGCTTGAGTAGTTCAGTCCTGCATCTGTGTTTTGCAGTTAGAATGATATTATTACATTGATTTGCTAATGTATGTGGAAACAAATTTTTCTTTTGGTGATAGTGATGAAGACGATGATGATGAGGATGACACTGAAGCTCTTCTTGCTGAGCTTGAACAAATAAAGAAGGAAAGAGCAGAGGAGAAGCTACGAAAGGTGAGCTTTCTATTAAGTGCTTCAACATTAGACCTCAAGGTTATCAATTGCTTTGGTATCAGTGATTGTAACCAATGTACTTTATGCTTCCACAGGAACGACAAGAGCAGGAGGAAGAGCTTAAAGTCAAGGAAGCAGAGCTTCTCCGAGGAAACCCGTTGCTTAATAATCCAACATCTACTGCATCTTTTAGTGTGAAAAGAAGGTTAGTCAAGAAGATCTTTTACTCCTGACTAGATCTGTTATCAATTTAGGATTTTTCATTAGGTATATTCGGTCACTGCCCTAATTGCACTGTCCATTTGCATCTTTTGGCTCAGATGGGATGATGATGTGGTGTTTAAAAATCAGGCCCGTGGTGAAACCAAGACTCCTAAGCGCTTCATCAATGACACTGTCAGGAATGACTTTCACCGCAAATTCCTGCATAAATACATGAAGTAATTTTGTAATATTGAGATAGAACCCCAACTCAACAGAATCTTTATTGTTGTCAAGGATTGTATGTACCGTTATGTTTAAGTTTAATTCACTGTGCTGGACCAAATGTGGATGTTTTTACATCGCTTGTATGTGAATTGTGAAAAATGGGTAAAATTTTGTTATAGTTCTCCTCATTGGTCCACATTCGTGGCCCAATACATAATTGCAACTTGGTAATTAATGCACTATATATTCAATTAACGGTCACACCTTTTATGAGGTACCAAGCTTTTGATTTACCGGGGATGTAATGTTTGGTTTTGTAAAACAACAAAAATAAGATTGTAAATTGCTTGTTGACTCAGCTAATGTGGTACTAGGGTTAATGCACACAAGGAGGAATAATAATTTTTCACATGTTTCAAACATGACAAGATTACAAAAATGAAAATTTACAAATTTTTCATTGCACTGCCAACAATTGATAGGATACACACTGCCACCAATCTAATCTTACAGAGAAGAAAAAGGAGAGGTACAAATGAACTCATCTAAATTTACAAAAAAAATGGGAAGATGACTCATTACTGCCTGATTCAAATGAGATAGATTAAGCACTCAAAACAGATTGGCAAAGAATAATGTACATGCAGTTCAAAGTAAGCTGCAAAACAATAAATGGAGACTGCTGGATAAGAGAACATGCTTTCTACTCAGCTTTATCCTTGGGTTCATCCAGAACAAATTCCACATACAAATCCTTGAGAGCAATCACAACAGTGGTTATGAGCGGGCCCATAATTGCACCCTGGGAAGAATACGAGTCCAACAAACATCACTAGCACATCATGAAATCAATGGATAAAGGCAACTGCAAGTACAATTATAAATACAACAGATTGGACTGAGCATCATCATGTTTCCATTCCATTAGAAAATGTAAGAAAATCAGCAGAAGAAAGAATAATTGAGGATGCCCAAGTTGAAAGTTCATGTGATGTGGCAAAATGCATGAATCGTTACATATCTGGTTATCAAAATATGCATTGAAGATTGTTTTAACATTTTTGTTTCACAATAAGTAAATTAAGGTTTTGAATTGTACAAAGAAAATGACATCCCAGAACCCAATTAAGTTCCAACTCTTCAACTTATTTTCTGTTATCATCAGCATTATAATGTACATGTGATTTAGGAAGGAACAAGTTTGAGTTAAGAAGAGAAAATGTAATCTATTTTAATGGAACTTGAAAAAGGCACTAAATTTACCTCCAGTGCAGATGGGAACAATGTCATTCCACCAATGATGCTGAGTCCTGTAAGATATTCACTATGACCAGGTATATCCTCCTGGATTTCGGATGCACCATAATCCATAAGTACAAGATGAATAGTGGACAAGATGAAGGCTACTATATATCTACCTTCCAGCACCAGTTGAAGAGCTGCTGGAATAGTTGAAAACCATGATGGAAAGATAGGCAGCAGAGAGCTGAAGATTGCAAGAACAGTGGACATGTACACGAAATGTATTTTGTATAGTCTGAATAAGAGCCACGTGAGACATCCCTGAAAAATTGCAATCTCAGCTGTAGCCAAAAGAACACCGGATATGGCATTATCAAGAACTTCTACGCATCTAACCCTTGCAGGCTTTGAAATTGGAAGCATACTCATTACTTGTTCAGTGACTCCACCAGCCTCAGATGTGATCAGATAATACAATACCCAGAAGAAGACCATTAACTGAGACACAAAATTGAAAACCTCAGCTGCTCCAGAAACAATGGAACTACCAATGGAGAACATAAGTTTGGCACTGCCTCCAAGAACCGATCTACTACTAGCAAGTATTTGTTGTGACACATCCAATCCACGAATGGCAAACCCTTTTGCCTTCTCAACTAAATCCTCCCTGGTGATTACTAATTCTCTAACAATTGCATCAGCCTCTGTGTAAATATGTCCCCATTCCCTATTACTGATCCGACTCTTCAAACTCAAAAATTTTTCTGTGTACGGAGAGGGAGTAGCTAAAGCTGTTGAATGCTCTGAAGTATTAACAGACTGTCTTACTGCAAAATGCTTAATCCCAGTCGCCAATTCTGTCATATTATACTGCATTGCCAAACTATCTAGCTGCTCCGACACCGTCTCATACAACTTGGAACTGTACCTATCCACAATTCCAGGCACGTCATTCTCATCCATCCACTTCTTAACACCAATCTTCTCTGTGTAATTGCTCTCTTCCACATGTAATTTCAATGAAATCACTGCGTCTTTACTCTCAACTCCAATCTTATACGAAAAAAATATGACACCAACCACGAACCCCACAATCATAGTAAACATCAACCCAATTGCCACAATGGTTTTCAACCTTAACAATATCCTTCGGGTGAAAAAGGCGCTAATCGGGCTACGACGAAAGCTACTGCACCGTAAAGAGGATACAGCAGACATTGTGGAGTCCACGCCTTTAGCACTAAACAAAAACCCCAATCCAAGAATTGCCAGAGACCCAATACCACCAATTCTCTCATAAGCAAGTATAAGTATCCAAAACGACACTAACCACCTTAATAACTTTGAGAATTCACTCTGATGCCGCCTCCGATAATCGGATTTAGGCCTTCGGAGGAAGACCCGGAAACAAACTTCACGAATTTCAACCAGGGTACCAACAAAAACCCGAAAAACAGCGACAGGGATAGCCAAAACAGTCTCAGTGAGGCCAAGTCTTAAAGGTTCAGACCAAAACGCCACAATGGTTTCCTGTATACCTCTGAGAGGAATTGAACAAAGCACAGCCCATTGGATGGGCCTCAAGTATTCCTCCAAGAGCTTGCCCACAGCGTAAAGTATAAAAATGGTAAAGGCAAGGCCGGCTTGGGCCATGGTTATGTAGAGGGCTAAGCGTACCTGGGGATCGCCGGAAAGGGCGGTTTTGTGATCCGGGTGGACCGGGTCGTTGAGTTTTGGTGGGCCCGGTGGATGCGGCTTGTTGGTTCCAGGCGCCTGGGGTTCAGGGGTTGACGAAGAGCGGATTGAGGCTGATCGGAACATGTCCTGCCATGCAGGGCTTGACGAGGTTTCAGAGCTTGGGTCCGAGTATGGAACTAAAGCCATCTTTTGAGAAGAAGCCATCTTTTGAGAGAGAGAGAGAGAGAGAGAGAGAGTGTGTGTTAAAGTTTGAGTCCTCCGAGGGAGAAAGAAACTGTCGAAGTTTGAATCTTTGCAGCTCTAAAACTTTGCTGGCACTATATTATATGCAAGGAAATGTTGGGTTTTTGTTGTTGTGCTGAATTGGACAGAGAGAGAGAATCAGAACTGAGTGAGTCAGATGAGAATTGGGGAATGGGCAGCTGAGTGCACGAAGGAGAGAGAGAGAATAAGATTCTAAAAATGGTGAGGATTTTGGAAAAGCTGAAAAATAGTGGACTTTTGAGAATTGATGATGAAGTGAAACTCTGTCTCTGTTCTGGCTTTATTGGGGGCCTGCAAAGAGTAAAGTTGTTGTGTACTTGTATTATTGTGTGACAAGGTAGTCATTTGCAAAAAAAAAGAAAAAAAAGAGAAGGTCGTCATAAAAAAATTAGGGATTGTGCGATGACCAAATAGCTCTATAGCCTCTAGGCCCTCTATCACATTTTTCACTTTATTTGTTTTGCCGACATTATTTTTTCCACGTCCAAAATTTAGTCTAATTAAGGATTGATCTAAGGCGGAGGGTAAGTAATTGATTATAGTTATAATTTTTTTTTTTAAAGTCCAGTTCTCAAATAAAGTTGATAACCATAACCCAATTCACTTCTTACTGAAATCTCTCCGATGCACTTTAATGAAATGCACGCGACACGAAATCCATCAAGCACTTTAATGTAACTATTTGAAGTTGCATAAAAATGATACTTGTTGATATAACTTATGTATTTTCTTACATAAATATGTCAAAAACTAATAAAACCAATATAAAACACACAATACAAGCTTATAAAGTCATATCCACTCGTATTATAACATAAAAATGACTATCACTAATTGTCATTATCTGACAGTGACAATTGGCCCATTATTAAAAAAAAATACCCAACAGAGTGCTCGGCTCCAAAAACACAAAAAAATTAAAATGTTGACTTATTTGTAACAAAATGAGCCTATTTACATTACAACGTTTTAGGTGTTTTTAGTTATTATTAAGAGCCCAAAAGTGGACTTTAGAATCATTAAGTGTATAATGAATCCAAGATTCAGTAATTTCAGGTCATTCTTGTTTTTTAATCATATTTTGGATTGTAGGAATCTCATACAAGAGGCTCATTAAGTATTTAACTAACTTTCTTCCAAAGTTAAATTTTCTTATTAATCATTAATTCAAGCAGTTGGAAACATATGCTTTTATCTCTTATCCAATAATCCATGTGCATGCAATTAGACCCATCACGTGAGGAGCACATGCTGCCAACACTTGGATTGATTACCAATCTAACTCCTAGTAGGCAAATGGGAGTTATTTTGTATCTTTGAGTTTTACTATTAAATTCTAAGTCATACAAGAGAATTCTTAGATTTGTAGTAACATTAAAAAAAAAGTAGGGCATTCCTTTGTAGGAATTATACATAGAGCTTAATTTCTCAATGTATTCCAGAGTAAATGGAATTCACATTCACATATTGCTTATGCTAATTCTTCTACGAAGGCAAAAGTAAGCACAAATCCTGTAACCAATTGCCATGGCCAGCAAAACCCATACTTCTTTCATGCCACCATTCAAATCCACCATGTCAAATGTAGGTGAACTCTGCAGAGTCCTACACCCTCCTTTGCTTTCACACTCATATAACTGGTCTCCAGAATACTGCACTTTCAGCAGAAGTCTGAAGCCGTAGTACATAAACGACAAGTACTTCAACCACTGCACAAATTTTGGTATATGCTGCAACCAAAACAACATGTTTGAGTGAAAGTTTACTTGTGAAGCTTAATAATATCAGTTAGCAAATCAAGCACAAGTAATGCAATGAAATATGGTATTCTTTTTTTGAGTAAAACTGGATAACAAATTGGAGTACCTGCACATAATAGCCTCCAGTGAGAAGAAACAGCATTAGTATCAAAGAGGCAACCATCCCAGCCCTTCTAATACTCAGAACTAGAGCTCCGAAAAGTTCTCCTGCCCCCTAATTAGGGAAAGAGAGAAATATGTTCATTTAATTAAGCATCAAACCAGAAATAGCTAAATATTGGAATTAATGTTTTGATGACTTACTTGGCTTGTGACAGCTACCAATAATATGGCAAACAATGTCAGGAAGAAGCAAGGAATTGTTCTCGTAAAGCCAGCCATGAAATACACAATCACCATGAAAAATGTGGGATAGAAAACATGTGCCACCATGTCACACAGAGTGCTGCACGCATAGTATACACTTAATCTGTACATGTCTGCTTTCCTTTCTTTGACCAAGAAGACCTTTTCGAATGGAAACACATATACTGCTCCGAAAATTGATGAGGATGTCCAAAAAATGCAGATGTAGAACATCAGGCCAACCTGCATAAACAGTATATTTGGGCTGTTTATATATTTGATTCATTTTTGTAAAAAGGGTCATGGAAGTTTACCTGATCTCTGAGCTGAGCCTCAGTGTCAGTGTTGGATTTCCACCAAAGAAGACCCAACAAGACTGCAACTCCAAGTGCTTGAACTAATCTTAGCTTATCAAAGTAGTCCCTGCACCTTTCTCTAAATGTTCTCTTTAGCAATATCTTGAACTGTTCCCACCAAGTGATAGTCCAGTCTTTCTTAACCTGAATAGCTAGTCGAAGATGTTCCGGTGCCTTTGTTGTTCGATGATTCTCTTCTTTCTCTTTTGGCTCCAGCAGAGTTTTGTATTTGAGTTGTAGGTACTAACATAAAATATAGAAACAGATGTTGATCAAGAGGATGATACAAAGAGCTTATGTACTTTTAAATTTTGATGTCGTTCTTACTTTGATCACAGCCTTTTCAGAGTCAAGGGTCCCTTGCCCTTGAGGCACCAAGAGATCTTCAGGAATAGTAATGTCATTAACTTGTCCAGTGGCTAAATCAAGCAAAAACTCTGCAGGATTCATGGGTATTTCCGGGTTGAATCTCAAAGACGAAAAGTACCCCAAAGACTCTCCTGCCTTTCCATAGTACACAGGGTAGCCTTCTGATATCATCAAAATTTTGTCAAACATGTGAAACATTCTGCTTGATGGCTGGTGGATAGTTGTGATTATTGTCCTTCCACCCTGTAGATCATCCAATGTGATTTTTCAGCATTTCTTCCACTATATATTTGGACAAGGAGCATTCTGTCACATTGTCATATCAAAATGAAGTTTAACTATGTTACCTACCTTAGCAAGTCCTTGAAGAATCAGAAGAAGTCTATTAGCTGAGGTAGAATCAAGGCCCGAAGTGGGTTCATCAAGCAACAACAATGAAGGATCTACAAGAATTTCATAACCTATACTGGTTCTTTTCCTTTCTCCTCCTGATATTCCTTTGATAAATCCTCCACCTATTCTTGTGTGACGACATCTATGAATATATGAGAGAAATTTAGGAAATAAAGTAAAATTCTGAGGCTTGAGAAAATCTATTGCAGATATATTGTATATTGTAGTTATGTATGCTCCTCAGTACATACCTTTCAAGACCAAGCTCCTTCATAATCATCTCTACTCTTGCATATTTTTGTTGTCGGCTCATGCTGCTTGGAAGCCGTAAAAAAGCAGAGAAAACTAAGGTTTCTTCCACTGTTAATTGTGGGAACAGCACATCATCTTGTGTCACAAATCCAATCCTTTTGAGGCAAAAAAACAAAAAGTTAATCAGCAGAACAACATTACCACATCAACTACACCATTGGAATGAATATTGTATGCAATAAACAAAGTGAGATGCTTCATAGAGTTGGCTAACCTCCTCTTAAGAACTGGATTATATGGGATGTCATTATAAGTTATCTTTCCTTTGACATTGTCTAGCAATCTTCCTCCTATCACTTTCAACAATGTTGTTTTCCCGCTACCAGAAGGACCCATCAAAGCAAGAATCTCCCCTGGCCCAATGCTTCCTGTTATCCCCTTTAAAATTTGCTTGTAGTTGCCTTCCATGTTCAGTTGTGAGGCTACCTTTGACACCACTGCTTTCACTGTGTTGCTGGAAGCCTTGCTGTGTCTCACCTTAAACTCCACATCTTCAAACTGCATTGTAAAGATAATAAGCACATGAAGATCATAAGCAATACAACACATGTATTAAAAAGAGCTAATTATATACATGGACTCCTACCTTGAGAAAAATTGGAAGAGGGCAATCTTTGTTGGCCTTAGAAGTCTCATCTTCTATATCAATCTCTGAGTACCTATTTCTAAGGTATGCTTGAGACATGAACTCTATGTTGTGACCAAAGCCACTTCTCCCTGCAATCTGCATAGACCCCATTGTTGGGGGTGACATTGACATGTCCTCAATTTCATCCTCCCTCCTAATTTCCATGTTTTTGACCACCACGCTAGACCAAGCTAGCTAGAAGCTCAAAAACTGTTTTTATGGGGTGTGAATCAACTGTAACAAACCAAAAGCTTGCCTACATAGTTTTGAGGCAGGGTGTGGTTTGGTAAGCCACATGCTTTCAATGCCTAGTGTTTAGTACTTAGTGGAAAGCTTGTTTTTAGTTGTCCACCATCTTGACATGCTTGGTAAACATGCCAAGGACATGATTAGGAATTACCTCTTTATCGGCTCGTTTCATTCTTTAGGTCTACATCCACATGACTAGTAGTACTAATTTGTGTGATCTTATATTAACTGGTCTACATAAGCGTGGATGAAGACACATTTTCTTTATATCAAAGTGTGAAAATTTCTTTTATACTCATGGTCAGAGTTCAAGAGATATCCTTTGATACGAGATTCAAATGTGGGAGGTGATAGAGCATTAGAGCGTTTTAAAACGTTAAACGTTTGAATGCTCACACATCTCCATATTGGAGAAAACTCCAAACGTTCAACTCATCTTTCCCCTTCCCTAAATTACAACATTTTTTTACCATATAAAAATCTTAAAAATTCTATTTACACCATCTAACTTAAACATTTATTTAGGTCTCATAAAAAATGGAAAAGATTTTTTTTTTTTTTTTAAAAACTTAATCATTTAGGCTTCAAAATGGACTGTGGCCCGTCAAGGAAGGACTTGGTCGGGTCGAAGCCCAACTAGTAATTTGGCTTTTACGGTTTTACCACCGCAAAAAAAAAAAAAAAAAAAAAAAAAAAAAAAAAATTTAAAATCAAAGTAAGATTCCAAAAGGTCCCTTCCAAACGACGCCGAATTGAATTCTTCGGGTAAAACGAAGAGAAACATACAGAGCAAAGAAGCTCCGAGTCAACCAGAACAACACTATACTCAAACCCAGAAAATCTCTATTTCATCGAATTCCCCCGTTACAAAAAAAAAAGGGTGAATGAAATGGAAGAGTCGCGGGAAATACTGCTGAAGTCGCTGGACAGCTCGGGGGTTTGCGTCCCAAACGACGTGTCGTCGGTCGGAGACCTCACGCCGGCCGCCTTGGTCTCGATCTGCAGCCAGTCTCTCAACCTCATCGGCCGAACGTCGCCGTTTCCCTCCACCCTCCCTGACTCCTCCGTCGCCGACCAGTTCAAGCTCTGTACGGACATCGCCTCCGGGATCAAGAGCCTCGGATACCTCGGCGAAGTGAGCTTCCACCAGGTAAGAATCGTATAGTTTAGTTACCGTGTATTGGTGTTTGTTTTCTGAGAAAATGCGAGAAAGTGAAACCAACCAAAAGAAAGAAAAGATAATGCTTTCCAATTTAGTGTTAAAATAACAACTTTTCAGCTTAGTTTAACTGAAGTGAATTAAAATTGAATTTTGCCTGTGAATTATAGGTTTGTAATTATGTCTATATGAATAATGGAATGTAACTGTGCTAATGAAAAATCACGACAAAGTTAGCTGTTTTTGTTTGAAGGAAAAAGCTTTTCTTACTAAAAATGAATCTATAAAATTGTATGAGATTGCTTCTTATTTGATTTAAGATTTCTGTGTGTGTGTGTGTTCTTTTGCTTGTGATTGTAGTTCTTGTCATTCTTGTTGTTCTGAAGTTATGCTTAGAAACATACTATATGTGTTGCTTACGGCAGTTCTTGTATCCATCTGAAGAGGACTCGTATAAGTTGATAAGATTCTTGGTGGAGAGGTTTTCAGAGTCATCTGAAGATGGAAGCAAAGCTAGTCTCAAGGGTGTCAATCATATAAGGAAAGTGAAAGAAGATAGCTTTGAAAGCGATTTGGAGGACCGCAAAACTAGTGACGAGGGACTAGATCTTGGTTATGACAAATTTGGAGCCATATTTGACGAACTCACGATGAAGGGTGAAGTGCCTGAATTACTGAATATCAAGGGTCACGATGCCTCTGTCAGCAGGTCTGGTGAAAGTGTCATTGGAAATGAAGAACTGGCAGCTCCGGGAGATGATAAACATGCTTCATTATCATCTAAAGCACAGTCATCAAAGGCATGTTCATTTCATATATTTTTCCAACAAAAGAAAATTGAGGCTTAGATTTAGATAAAGACTGAAAAGTAAAAATTTTGCGGATGCTCTTTTTGATTGATGTTTATTCTTTTACTAGATAAGATCTGAGACTGAAAAAATGCAAAATCAGGAGAAACTGCTCATGGAGGAAGTTACTGCAAAGACTTCAGAATTAAAGCACCTTGAAGAAGAGTTGGAATTGTTAAAAGAAGCAGTAGATATGGCATTTGATGTCCATCATCCCATTGAAGTTTACCTTGAGAAACTTCATGAGCAAGTGGATGCTCGAAGGCATCACCTCGGGGAGTTGAAGTCACAGTGGTAAGATATAGATCTTTAATTTCTCATGACAAATTTAATTGTATTGCATTATGCAAGGACATCTTTGTATGGGTCCTTTTCCAATTATGGATGGGCACTAATATATATGTTTCTAAAGTATAACCACACTTTAACAGCATATGTATGCATGCGCAAGGAATATACATTTGAAAAATAACTATGTTTTGCCAGCATATATGTATGCTATTGTTTATTTCATCTGCTTCCGATGTTTCTTCACAGGGAAGTAGTCAGAAAGCCTTTGGAAGAGAAAAAGAAAAGTCTTGAAGAGTCTCTGTATGCAGACAATCCAGAGGCTCAGGAAAAGCTCCAAAAGCTGAAAGATCTTGAACTGGAAAAGGAATCCATCTTATATGAAATTCGAAAAAGGTATATTTCTGTAAATGAAATGCATGTATTTGCTGGGTCATGTTGTCTGTGGTCCTGCTGCCTTCAGAATTTCTGTGATCCATGGTTTGGTTTGGGACTGTTTAGTTTTTGGAAAAGAGTGTTTTGTGAAGGTATAAAAATGGATTTCACAAAATAATAATAATAGTAATAATGTACAAAAATGGAACAAAAAGTAAAAAATAAAAAAAAAAAAATAAAAAAAAAAACACTTTTATAGATTGTGAAAAAAGAATTTGGAAGAGAAAAGCATGCTATAGGTTGATTGATTCTTTTTCTCAATTATTGGTTTCACAACTTCTATAGACGACTGATGTCTTGTCATTCTGTAGGGAGGAGGAACTTTCTAAACTTTCTATGAATATAGAGAAGCAGCCCAAACTGGCATCAAGGATATCCTATATTGAAAGGGTCAAGGAGATCACAAAGAACAGTCGGAAGCAAGATGCTGACATAGAGCAGATCATAAAAGACACCAGGGAGCTTCAGTTAGAGAGTAATTCTATCCAAGAACGTCTTCATCGAACGTATGCTGTTGTAGATGAAATGGTTTTCAGGTACAAAATTCCATTTACCCACAAACTGTTAAAATTTAGTTATGATTTAAGTTAATCATGATACGATTTTGTCATTCAAACTCCAACTATTGTTATGGGAGAGTCATGTATCTTATGAATCTTATTTGCAGGGAAGCAAAGAAAGATGCAGTAGGGAGGCAGGCTTATAGGCTCCTCACTAGCATCCATGAGAGCTTTGAACAAATTTGTGAGAAAATCCTAGCAACTGATAGAATACGACGGGAAGTGACTGAACATGAAAAAAAGCTAGCAGCCATGGCCTCAAGAAGCTTAAATGTAGACAAACTACAAGCTGATCTTGATGCCATTAGGAGGGAAAATGAGTACCTAGAGAAATGTCTCCAGGATAAATAAATTAGCGAACGCCTTGTAACTATAATCCATTATTTCGAGTGCCAATGTACATTATTTTGGTTGTAATTGTTCTTCAATTTTGAATTTATACACAGTAAAATTACCTGATTGTATTCATTTGTTACTCATTCTCATATACCTTCAGCAAAATAAGATTTTACTCAGGAATTTGCAGTTGCTGGGATTTGTTAGAAAGAAACCAAGGAGACCCCAGAGGGCCAAATTCGCTCTTCAACAATGATTCCTTGTACAAAAGAAATTTGTGTGCAAGGAGTACTAAAAGCCTCACTTGTTGAACTGATCTGTCATGACACATGAAACAGGTTTGGGATCGAGGCCCAAGCAATTTTAAGTACCGGCCCATGTCCAACACGGTCCGGCCCATTCAAAAATAAAAAAAATAAAAATTAGGAAATAGAAACTTAGGCCACAATGATGTACTCAATGTGGCGAAACACAATAGGTTTTGCATGGTTACCAAATATTGGCAGTGGTTACCAAATATTGGCAGAGGCCCACAAGTGAAGTGGGGTGCAGCGTCAAATGTGAAAATGGTGCTGCATATGTTTCCTAACTACTTATACTTTGGTGGTTGGAAAAGCTGAAGAAGTAGGGACACATCAACTTATCGGTTGTTCTGTTGGAACTTCAATTTTTGGGATGGCACCATCTCACTTTCATTGCATTTGGATCTATGTTTGGCTCCAAACCATATGGTACATGTATATCAATTGAATTCTGTTACGTAATATTTGGATCTTGTAATTTGTTAAGCCCACAAGTGACTCATGAAAATTAGTTTATGGCTACCATATCAAGTCAAAGTCATTACATGTTGTTTCATATTCATTGAGATTTTGCTAGCGTCAACGATCTGCATGTTGATTGATGTAAATTTCACACTGATTAATGGCTCACAGTTGCTTACACATCCGTGATACTTTTGCTCCTCCCTAGAAATGTTGGGATTTACATCAAAATTGTAGTTTAAGATATCATATTACACTATCATTTGGCTGAGGGAGAAAAAAGTTCCCATCTATCCAAAAGATTCATACTAATTTGGATTAAAATGTACCCTTCAAGACCCATTAATTTATTTATAGACCCCAAATAAATAAAATAAATTTCTGGACCTTTGCTGCTTTTAATTGTCACATGAATTTCTCATTAGGATTTATGGGTCATGCTAGCTAGCTACACTAAATTACTATTTATATTAAAGTTGCTGATAGTTTGATGAGTAATAACAGTGACGTGTCAACAAATCAAATGATTTTCTAGGATATACAACTCCTAACGTATACTTTAGTCCATGAGATTATGATCACTCGCTCTAATTCAAATGAGTAATGTGAGCACATGGCGGTCACTCTAGCACATGTCATGTATGCATCTTGACTATTTCTTGATTATAGCAGATGTTTCCTTTTTTTTTTTGGCCAAAAAAATCGATGTTTCCTTAACTTCCCCGGAAACCTACATCAATTGGAGTTTTACACCCTTCAAGACTGTTAACTTCACCCACCTGTCCACCTTGGGAGCACACAAACATTACAACTGAGAAGAAAGCCTAAAACATAACATAACAAACTTCTTTTTCTTTATTCATTATTTTTTTGTACTTTTAGTCTTTGAGGGATTGAAGGACTCTGTTCTCCATATAGCAAGCATTTGTTTTTGTTGCATACCAGAACAACCAAATTTCTCCTTCTTCACATCCATATAGAACTTTTTTCATATTCTTTGAGAGCTATTTTTGATGGGTTGGTGTTCAATGTTGATGTTGTTAGCCATGGCCATTTTCATTGCCACATGATCCCATATATGCCTCTGTTGGGTTGGAATGGGGCTGTTGGATTCATTGCTTGGAAATGGAGCTAAAAGGTTTGTCAAGAGGAAAGACAGTGACGCAGGAGAAGCAGGTTTGACAAACTGCATTCTGAGCTGTTGCATCACCATCACCATTATCATTATATGATTATATTTCTTATGTAATTGGGATATGCACATTTTTTTTTGGGTATCTGTGTTTCATGTTATATGAATTTTCCTTTTTGGTGTATGCATAGTTTAACTACTGCTGGTATACACTGTTTGTGGACAGTGGAGTTGTTCAAACTGAACTTGTTTCATTCTATTTGTGCTGTAATTACCATGGATTTTCTGATTTCTTTTGTTGATAACGATTTTGATGGTTTACTTCAATACTTTTCAAACCTCTTGTAATTCAGGCTAATAGACTTACCATATATATATATGGTCAATAAACAGGTCTTTAATTTGTTTGATAGAATACAACAAATTGTTTTCTTTTTCTCTCTCAAATATTCCTCCTTGAGCAACTTCAATCAATGTGATTACTGTTAACAATCTGCATTCTCATTTTCTGCTCAATAGGCAATATGTTTTGCTTTATTTTCTTTCTTCAATTCCTTTAAGCAAATTAGTTAAAAGATAAAAGTAAGGCAAATTTGTGTGTTAGACCTTTCTAAAAAACCACAGAAGCTTATTTCCTCACAAAGGAAAAATGACCTCTTCTACTTCTTGAAGTTCTTGTAGTTCTCATATTCCAAATTATCAGGTCGTGCACTGGAAGAACTCAGAGGTTCTCTCTACAATGACCTTCGAACTTCAGAAGGCGCCAAGCGCCAACAGCAACGATTGTGTGGGCCAGTCGTGGCCATGTCCTTCAATTTCGTGGTCTCCGTGGGCATTATAATGGCAAACAAACTAGTTAGAGCCTTTTCCTTCTCTTACCTTTTTTTTAGTTAGTATGCTTTAGCATTTTGCAGGTTCCACAGGTTTTTGTTGTGAATATTGTCCCTTCATTTTAATCCTTTTGTTTAATAATCTTATATGTGTAGTACTATTTCTGCTTCCAGGTAATGGGGAAAGTTGGATTTAAGTTCCCAATCTTTCTCACATTGATCCATTATGTGACAGCATGGCTACTTCTTGCCTTTTTCAAGGCACTCTCAATTCTTCCAGTTTCACCACCTGCTAGAACTACTCCTTTCTCTTCTCTCTTCTCCTTGGGTGCTGTCATGTCTTTTGCCTCTGGTCTTGCCAATACCAGCCTAAAGCATAACAGGTTCTTGTTGGGTTTCTTTCATCTTTTACTAACTTGTTACAAACTTATGATATCCTGTTTCCTCACCATTCTGTTCATTGCAGTGTTGGTTTCTACCAGATGGCTAAAATTGCTGTCACTCCTACCATTGTTTTAGCTGAGTTTGTTCTCTTCAGGAAAACCATTTCTTTTAAAAAGGTGAGTTAAAAACCTCTGCCCCATTTATATTTCTCAAGTAGTTCACAGGATTTTTTATGTTAACCATTTCAATGTAAATCATTATAAGTCATGCTTGTGCAGGTTTTGGCTCTAGCTGTTGTCTCAGCAGGTGTGGCAATAGCAACAGTAACAGATTTAGAATTCAATTTATTTGGTGCTGTAATTGCAGTTGCATGGATAATCCCAAGTGCCATAAACAAAATCTTATGGTCTAATCTGCAACAGCAAGGCAATTGGACCGCTCTCGCGTAATAATTCTCTCTTTCAATTCCTCCTTGAAGATGATTAATTAAGCAAAATTAGTCAAATAGTACCTATAAAGTTTCAATTTCAATTTCTGATTGCAGGCTGATGTGGAGGACTACCCCAGTCACAATATTTTTCTTACTAGCTTTGATGCCATGGTTGGATCCACCAGGAGTGCTACATTTCCAGTGGGATTTCAATAACTCAACTGCCATTCTTGTATCAGCAGTCCTTGGTTTTCTCCTCCAGTGGTCTGGAGCTTTGGCACTTGGGTTAGTCTGTTGTCATAAATGCTTGGACTCATAGTTTAGACACAGTGATCTTTTCCTCCTTTTGGCTTGAAATAACTATATATTTCTTGTTTGCATTTATACAGGGCAACCTCAGCAACTTCCCATGTCGTTCTTGGACAGTTTAAAACTTGTGTGATATTACTAGGGGGCTACCTTATTTTTAATTCAGATCCGGGGTTTGTGAGCATTTGTGGGGCTGTTACAGCCCTGAGTGGAATGTCTGTTTACACATCACTAAACCTGCAAAAGTCGCAAGACCCAAAGCAAAGCCTACCTGTGTTAAAACCCAAAATTATTGACCAAGAAAGTGTACAGTTAGAAGTAAAAGATACGATAAATGTTGCCTGATGTACCAAGCAGATGGCTTACAAACTTTTTTCTGTGTCCTAGAGTGAGAGAGAGAGAGAGAGAGAGAGAGAGAGAGAGAGTTCAAGCAGAAGAGAGTAATCACACTTGTTCAGATTTACTTAGCCAAAGACCATATTAATTGATTTACAATGAATGTATGTCCCAAGCCCAGGACAGACATAAAAGTGTATTGGAATTTCATTTGGCTGCTAAAGACAACATTGTGGGAAGCAGCATGCAACATTCTTCACTAGTATTAGGAAGCTCAGGTGGCAGAAGAGTGAGAATATAAATCAATGAAATATGTATGTATCAGCTGGAAGCTTCCGCAGGCCTGGAACCTCAGCAGCTTCTATTGGTTTGAGGTTTAGGGAAGGACATTTCACAGTTGTGGCCTATTCTTTTCTTCTTTATTATGTTGAAACGATCGAACCCTTAACCTACTCTAATTTTTTAACCAATTTCTAAAGGAACATGAACCGTTTCTTGATTTATACCTTTCATCCTTGCGCCGGGACCATACTAACTATTCTAATGTTTGTTTTTTTACTATCATTCCAATTTTATTAGATCTTTCCTCTGTATCAGTCAATTGTTTAATTCTTTTTACTGTATAAGGTCCAAAGATTATATAGTTAAAGCAAGGGAAACACAGTGAGAGGCAATACGTTCAGAAGGGAACACCATTTTAAGACAATTTACTGAGTAGAAATTATACTGAGTACAGTGTTACAATGATAACAATTAAGAACCGAGTATAGTCTTTCTAATTTTCTTTTCCTTTTTCTCTCTTTATTTTAGAGCCTACAAAAGTCGCTATTGTAGTATTTTCGAGAGTAGTCACTATAGCCATTTGAAACTTGTATATAGGATGTGAAGACGATTGGTAATCTCTTGAACATGAAAGTACCAACACAGATCTCCAGCGGTTAGTTGAGACAACAAAAATGCCAATTTTCATATACCAATCACAACTGTATAATTCAACATTTGTTGCTATCATAATATACAGGTGAGATATCAGAAAGGAAAAATTGGAAAATCCCACCTACTCTATCATCCTCTTACTTTCCTATAACATCTTAAGGAATAGACTTAAGTGCAGTAAAGCCTAACTTTCAGCCTTGCACCTTCACTTCAACCCCTCTCCTCTCTCTGTTTGTCTCAGCTCCTCACTAGTCAGTCAGCAAACTCTAACTACAGCTAATGATCAGTTCATTGCAGTTTCAGTTGAGCTCAACTACTTTTTTGAACTTTCCGTAATACTGTCCTGTATTTGGTGTAGTGCTAGCTTACAAGTTTTCCCAGTAGTCTATTTTGGCAATTTATGAAAATTGGCAATGTATATTATGTATATGAACGTAACCAGGATCAATATATATTTGATATATTGACACAACACTTCTTTCACTCATTCTATTGAACGCACTACGGGCACTAACTATGCGGCCAAATTTGGTATTTAAATTCAAATTTGAACCAAAACTCATTTGTTATTACATGGTTGTGAACCAAAAGATCGACCAAGTCTTTCTGCTCGTTCATCGATGCAGAGTTGCAAGATATTCCTATTCAAATTCATCGTTCATCGTCTAAGTGAGTTGGGTTGGAGAGAAGGAGTCTCAAAGCTTCTTGATGTTGACCCCTTCTGCACAACGCTTTAATATGTGATTTTTTGAAAAATTATTTTACATATGAATTATAATACGAGTGAATATTATTAATATTATATTCTATAAATATAAACATGTCGTACAATAATATTTTTATATATTTAAATTGATTTCACAACGTGATAATATATCGATTATATCTAATAATTTTTATAATTTTTAGTAGTAGTAATAGTAGTATACAGTGGGGTATGTCATTGTTTGAAAGTTCGTTTATAGTTTTTGTACGGAAACCGTTGATGGCTTTCAGTTTGGGGGGACGCCCCCAAGGACTAAATTAAATAAATTAATTAATAAGGGACAGAGCCAGCTCTGGGTTGGGCCGGTTGGGCTGGCCGTCGAAAAGGAGAAGTTGGGGCCCAATCTTCATGAATTCCTTTGAAATCACATTTATAAGACTAGTAACACATTTCTGACCATTGACCAGAAAGGAACATTTCTTTCTTAATAATTAAAAACGACTAAGAGTTTTTAATGACTACTTGGCCCAAAAAAAAAAAAAAAGAGTTTTTAATGACTAAACAGAGTTGTTTTTGAAAGGGTCTAAACTAAAGAAAGCTGTTACTTGTTAGTGGCCAAAAAACAAAAACTAAAGAAAGCTGTTAAACCTCGGGAATTGTAAAAAAATACTATAATGAAAAAAGTGGTCCCCCGATGCTTCAACTTGCTATGCGGATGTAGCCTCTATACTAATTAAGATAAAAGATTTTGTGTCATAATAGAACAAGATTTTTTTGCCCTAATATGATGTGACAAAAATATTTTATACACATCACTATTTATTACCACATCAAATTAATATTATTATTGTTAAAATGTCATCTTCCCTAATATAAATCTAATGGTTGAAATTACAACTTAATTAATAAGATATGTTCGTTTTATATTCTTTATTATCTCCTTATGCAAATACAAGTGTCCAATTAAGTCGAATGTCTTCTTCTCTAAGGACTTAAACTCTTGTACTTCTTTTCTTCAAAACTCCAATCTCAGTTTATTCTATCCAAAACTCCATCCCTTGCTTCTTTTCTAACCTTTTTCTATACCTACTTCTTCTCTTGATCATTTTGTTTCATGTTTGATTTCTTAATTAATTAGGTGAATTTTGAAAGAGGTTTATACCTTGATGGAGATTGGAGGAGTTCTTTATCATTTAAATTGGGTTTAAACCGTTTAATGTATAGCTTTCTTAATGTGATTATCTAAGAAATTTTGAGCCCAAGACTAATTGGAGAGGACTGAGTCTAAATTGCTAATAACCAAATACGTAATTATATATACAAAGAGTGGTGGTCTTGTTAATAACCAAACATTACATAGTGCCACTAATCGCGACTTTGAACTTGGTGAATTTGCAGGTAGGAGTTTAGTAAAACTTACCCATGTGGCTAAGGAAGAAAGGTGAAATCTACGAAAAAAGATAGAAAAAATGGTTGAAAGTATTTTCTTTTGTAAAGAAGAGAGATTTGAATAGACCAAAACCAAAGGAGGAGGGATATGAAGGTATATGTAGAGAGTTTAATTTCCTAGTTTCAATCTCGATCATCTACAATATTAGGGTTTAGTAATTTGGGATTTTGCATTTTGTTTTTTATAATTTAGATTTCTTAAGATTTATAATAAAGGTTATAATAGTCTTTATATAACAAGTGATTAATGAGATAGATTCAATAATATTAATATTTTAAATGACAGGGCATTTCCATATCATTAGGGCACGTGCCCTAGTAGGGCACTCTAGCATTGCCCTTAATTAAGTGATTCATATCTTCTAGGACATGTTTACTAACATAGAATGGAAGAGAATAATAATGAGAGTGAGAAAGAAAGAGGGAGAGAAGAAATTAAATTGAGGATGAGTAATTCTTATTAAGTTGTTTACTAAACATTTATTATAATGAAAATGAAGTTGATTCATACTCTTGTGTTTACTAATGATCATAATCGGAATAAAAACTAGTTTAACTACTAAAATATTTGAGGGTTGTTAAGAAAAGTTTTATTTTCTTTATGGGTGTTTTTGGGTTTTAAAAAAGTGTGAGGGTAGTTTTGGTATCTCTTGTGTTTACTAATGATCATAATCGGAATAAAAACTAGTTTAACTACTAAAATATTTGAGGGTTGTTAAGAAAAGTTTTATTTTCTTTATGGGTGTTTTTGGGTTTTAAAAAAGTGTGAGGGTAGTTTTGGTATGAAGTTATGACTCTATGTGAAATGAGAATCAATACTAGATCCCCTCTAAGAAGTGAAGTTGCAGGTAAAAGAGGAGTGTGATTCCTAAATTTGAAGTGGGTCATGCTTAATTTTTTATTCTCCAATATAAGCAAGGAGTTAAATTTCGAAATTTTCGGCGAAATTTCGTTAAAAATTTCGTTTTTTGAGTGTATGAAAATTTTAACACTAGTTCATGAATTTTTCGCCGAAATTTTCGAAATTTCGCCAAAATTTCGTTCCGAGCAACAAACCCACCATTTTTATGTCTGTCTTCTCCTTGCCAGTTACAAACTCAGCCACCGTGTGATTGGGGAGGAAGGAGAAAGAAGAGATAAGAGAGCGGGGAGGGAGAAAATCAGATCGGGGAGGGAGAAAGGGAGATCGGGGAGGGACTTGGGAGAGAGAGTGGCGCTGGAGAGGGAGGACAAGAGTAGAGAGAAGAGAAAAATGTTTGATATTATACCATATGTTGAGTGAGGCTGGGAGAGAAGAAATGAAGGGAAGAACTGAAGAAGTGAAGAAAGGTCACGGGATGGAATTATGGAAGCCAGGAGGGAAAGAAAAAAAAAAGAAAAGGAAAGAAAAGAAAAAAAAAAAGTCAAAAAGGAAGAAGAAAGGTTCTGCTCAATGCTCACGCCATCCATCATGTGGAGAAGTGGAAGCAGGATTAGGAAGAAAAGAAGAAAAAAAGAAAAGGAAAAAAAAGGAAAAAAAAAAAGAAAAAAAAAGAAAAGAAAAGAAAAAAAGAGAAAAAAAAAAAGTTTAGGGTCAATTAGGATTTGAGATCTTTGGGCAATTAGAAAAAAAAATTTGGAGTTTCGTTTGATTCTTTTGGGATTTCGTTTAGTTATCTTTAAACCCTAAATCATAATACATTTCTATATAAAAAATAATTAAAAACTCTAAATGGCATAAATCTTAATATTTTATATCATA
This sequence comes from Dryas drummondii, assembly GCA_003254865.1. Classification (NCBI taxonomy): domain Eukaryota; kingdom Viridiplantae; phylum Streptophyta; class Magnoliopsida; order Rosales; family Rosaceae; genus Dryas; species Dryas drummondii. Next base: position 1,743,790 of record QANW01009690.1, read on the forward strand.
TCTTAAAAAATATAGAGTATATGAGGTTTAATGTAATATTATGACATATAAAGTATTGGGTTTAGTGTATAGATTACAGAATATAAAAAATATAATAATTTTATTTATTCATTATATTAATTTTATTTAACAGTATTTACCTCCAGCGCGCATTATATTCATCACATATCACATGAAATCTACCATATAATTTGGTTTCTTTAATGTTTTTTATCAATATAGTAGATAATACGTTAAATAAATATATGGTAACATTTCATTCAAAATTTCCGTATTTTGATAGCAATTTCCGTAATTTCCGTATAATTTTTGTCGAAATTTAAAAATTTTCGAAATTTTAGTCGAAATTTTCATCGAAATTTTCTCGAAACCTGAAATTTTATTTCTTGAATATAAGTAAGAATATGAATAAAGTGAAATATAAATAACTCATTTTCGTTCCACTCATTTATTGTAAATAAACGTGACAACTTATTTTTACTTGACTTTTAATTTTAATTATATGTTTACTTTCTTATAATAAAGAGCAAAAGATAGGATAAATTCGTAGGATTTTGTTAGTATGACAGAGATGATGCAAATATTGAATGACAGAGATGATGCAAATATTTTATGAAGCTTAAAAAAAAAGTTGTGATAAACTGCGTGTCTCATGACTCACATCATTAATTTTCAAATGTTTTTTTGGCCAGCCGCTAGTTGACCTTTACTTTTCGAAGGAGATTTTGATAGTTAAAAGTCAGACACAATAATTAATTGGTCATTGCTTTACACTTTTACATTAAGTCATTAACCAGCAAAGAATTTCCAGCCAAGCTTTCTGATTTGGCTTGTCACGCCGCCATTAATGGCCAGCTGCAGTCTCAACTTGAACTTGGTGCTGATCTTCCTGCTCAGTTTTTCAAGCCTGTGGACTTCTCCTGCTGCGAGGGACACACTGAAACCAGGTGACACTCTCAATTCCTCAAGTACCTTGGTCTCTGCAAATGGCCAGTTCACTTTGCTTTTCAGGGTAAGTGATCACACTTCCAACTCCAGCTACCTAGTCATAAAATGGGCAGGAATTAACAACTGGGCATGGGTTTCCAATCCCTACACACCCATTTTGTACCCTTTGGGAATTCTCACCTTGGACACCAATCACACACTCAAAATCACTCACAAAGGGGGTGATCCTGTGCTGCTCTACTCAGCTCCAGAAGCTGCAAATAGTGCTGTTGTGGCTACCCTGTTGGATTCTGGGAATTTTGTACTAAGGGAAGTCAACTCTGATGATGGGTCAACAAAGAAGGTGTTGTGGCAGAGTTTTGATTATCCAGGGGACACTCTTCTGCCAGGTATGAAATTGGGTGTAAACCATAGAAATGGTCACATTTGGTCACTCTCATCATGGTTTACTCCCATCAGTGCTGTGCCAGGGGCTTTTGCACTTGATTGGGACCCCGGTGAACACCAATTGAAAATTAGGTGGCATGGGGTTGTTTATTGGAGTAGTGGAGTGTTTAGAGATGGCAGATTTGAATTCATTGATGAATCCATGTACAATTTTAGTGTTGTTTCAAATGAGAATGAAGACTACTTCACTTACACTAGTTCAGAAAATTCAGAATGGTTGCTAAGCATTTATGGGAGACTGTTTGAATTTAGAAGTAAACATGATATTGCACAAGCAGATAACTGTTATGGGCATAACACTGATGGAGGGTGCCAGAGATGGGAGGACCAGTCAATTGGTTGTAGGGATTTCACTGGAGAAAGATTTGAGCAAGAAAAGGGTTACTTTAATCCAATAACTAGTAGCAGTTCTAATATAAATTCTACAACAACGAGTGATTCAAATACAAGTCTTGGCCTTAGTGATTGTAAAGTTGCTTGCTGGAGAAATTGTGACTGTTTTGGGTTCAGCTCTCTGCTTGACAATCAGACTGGATGTAAATTTTGGATTGGAAACTGGGAGTTTGTTCAAGACCACTCAGGTTATAGTTCAACTAGTCCTTATTTTCTAGCAAAGTCATCGAGCAAGGCCCGCAGTTGTAAGTCTACCAATCTTTCGAGCTATGAAATTTTGTTCTTTTTTCTTTTGTGCAATGTCTGCCCTCCTTTAGATTAGCTATCAGGTTTTACAAGATCCTATCTTACACCAATATTATCCTCATAATTGGGTGTCCTTTTACCCCAAAGCTCGGTGCAACATAGAGAGATGCCCTTTTAATTTACCCAATGTTAACCTTTTGGCTTTGGTACTAGGGGTGTGTATGGTTCGAAAAACCAAACCACAAATAAATAATCGGAACCAAACCAACATTTTCGAATGGCCAATCTGAGAACCAAAACTAAACCAAGTCTAGCCTTATCCGACTGGTTTGGTTAACCGTGAATATTGGTTTGGATGGTTTGGTTATCTAGAAACCAGATAACAACTGGACCAAAATATTAAGCCTAACTTTGTGAGTTTTTTGGATAATGGCCCAATTTTCAAGCCTAATTTGACTAGCTAAAGACTCATTTTGACAATCTAAGCACTTTTTAGAAATCCAAACACAAGTTACACAAGTTCTAACAAATTCCAACACAAACAAACAAGTGACAAGTTTTAACCAGTTACACAACATAAAAAATAGAATGAACAAGTGACAAGTTCTTACCTTTCTATAGTTTAAAAACATCTATAAACTATAATAGGAAATTTGGTTTACTCTATAATTAATAGGTATTAAAATCATATATAAAACAATTAATATATAAAAATTAATACATATTATCAGTGGTGGTTCGATTTGGTTAAAACCGAAAATTTTCATATTGAAAACCAAAACCAAACCACAAAGTTCGGATTGGTTGGTTTAATATCCGAAAACAAAAACAAACAAAAAAAAGACCAGACCAAACTGATCTAGTCGGTTTGATTTGGTTCGAAACTCGGTTTTTCGGTATTTTTGCACACCCCTATTTGGTACCACTTGTTGGTGGCCCATATCTTTTGGCCCCCAGGTTGCACTAATATTGTCCATGTAAGCAGAAAACAGTGAACCATATATATGATAGTCCACCTAACTGAGAGAAGAAATTGTATGATCTTCCAAATGTTAGGTCTTACAAAAGTTGAAATTTCACCAACACTATATTATAACTAATGATAGCTAATTGTAATTCCATATATGCAGCAAAAAAGTGGATATGGATTGGCACTGCTATTTCTGCTGCTCTATTGCTTTGCACCGTGTGTTATCTACTGATTAGAAGAAGAAACTTTGTACTTTCAGGTACTTTTTTCCTTAAACATTATGTGTATGTTTGACAGAGTTTCACATTTTTGACAATTGTTCTCGCCAATGGAAATTTTAATTTCTATAATTGTAACCTGAATAGGCCAGAATGGGACAAAGATTCAGGAACTGCTTAACTTGATGAAATATAATAGACCTAATGGGCTTCAAAATGATGGAAATATGGGACATCATAATTTAAGCGTATTTAGCTATGCATCTGTCCTGGCTGCAACATGCAACTTCTCCATGGAAAACAAGCTCGGAGAAGGGGGATTTGGAACTGTTCATAAGGTAAGAGTTTAATTAATTAATGATACAAAGTATATTTTCTATTTATATCAATAGATGAGAAATATAATACTTTTTTTCTTTTTTTTTGAGAAAATTGAGAAATATAATAGTTAATGGAGTTACATATTATGGATTATCAATTCAGGGAAAGTTGGTAATAGGACAAGAAATAGCTGTGAAGAGACTTTCAAAATGTTCAGGGCAAGGAACGTTGGAGTTTAAGAACGAATTGATACTCATATATGAACTTCAACATACAAACCTTGTTCGGCTTTTTGGATTTTGTATTCATGGTGAAGAGAGGATGCTAATATATGAGTACATGCCAAACAGAAGTCTGGACCACTTTATATTTGGTTGGGAAGACTATCACCTTAATCTTAACTTGATCATCTATATTGTTCTAGAAATGCATATATCTATTCGTTATCTGATTTTTAATTGACTACATATTGGACAGATTCAACCAAATGCCAGCTACTAGATTGGAAGAAGCGGTTTAGTATAATTGAAGGAATTGCTCAAGGATTGCTTTACTTGCACAAATACTCAAGAATGACAGTAATTCATAGAGATTTGAAAGCTAGTAATATTCTACTTGATGAAAGCATGAATCCCAAAATTTCAGATTTTGGTATGGCAAGGATTTTCACCGCTAATGAACAGGAAGGAAATACTAATACGGTTGTTGGGACATAGTAAGTTAATAATGCACTTTTTATAATTCTAACATGTTTCACTTTTGGCGGCTAATTGCTAATCCTTTCACCTTTTTTTTATTTATTTTTTTATCCATTTGATACAGTGGTTATATGTCTCCTGAGTACATGATGGGGGGATTTTTTTCCATAAAATCTGATGTTTACAGTTTTGGAGTGTTAATGCTTGAAATCATAAGTGGTAGAAAAAACAGCAGCTTCTACAATGTTTGCGGCATGCGACATTTAGTAGGACATGTATGTCAAACAAATCTCTGCAGTTATGATTTAGTTTTTCTTCATTAAGGTGTGAGATTCAATCTTTCTGATATCCTAAATGATCACATTTAATCTTGCTTCATCAGGCATGGGAGTTATGGAAAGAAGGTGCATGGGTAGAGCTAATGGATCCAAAGTTAGGTGATTCATGTAATGGAGATCAATTGTTAAGATGCATCCATGTTAGTCTACTATGTGTGGAGGAAAATGCAGCCCATCGACCCACTATGTTAGATGTTATACCTATGTTGACAAATGAAAGCATGGCATTACCGATGCCTGCAAAACCAGCATTTTGTGCAGAAAGAAATGCTGTCACTACTGGTGTAAGTGGAATGATATCAGAAAATCATATGTCCTATTCCGATTTTAGTGGGCGTTAAGGAGGCGTTTGTTGCGTCGGGATAGACTGAACTAATTTTTCAAACTGTAATTAATACTGTCCTGTATTTGGTTTAGTAATTACAAGCCACTAGACTATATTTTGCAGTGTATGTAATTGGCAATGTGTATTAGGTGTATGTAATTGGCAATGTGTATTGTGTATATGTACTTAACCAGAGTCAATATATATTTGATATTTGGCATATTTAATTGATCTCCAATATATACGTACAAGTTTCCTAAAATGATTGAGACTGATGTCCAGGGTAGAAGATCCTGACAATAGGACACCTGCAGGTACTTGATTCCCACACAAAAGGCCAACATGATCCACAGATCGAATCCTTAACCTACTCTAATTTTTTAACCAATTTCTAAAGGAACATGAACCGTTTCTTGATTTATACCTTTCATCCTTGCGCCGGGACCATACTAACTATTCTAATGTTTGTTTTTTTACTATCATTCCAATTTTATTAGATCTTTCCTCTGTATCAGTCAATTGTTTAATTCTTTTTACTGTATAAGGTCCAAAGATTATATAGTTAAAGCAAGGGAAACACAGTGAGAGGCAATACGTTCAGAAGGGAACACCATTTTAAGACAATTTACTGAGTAGAAATTATACTGAGTACAGTGTTACAATGATAACAATTAAGAACCGAGTATAGTCTTTCTAATTTTCTTTTCCTTTTTCTCTCTTTATTTTAGAGCCTACAAAAGTCGCTATTGTAGTATTTTCGAGAGTAGTCACTATAGCCATTTGAAACTTGTATATAGGATGTGAAGACGATTGGTAATCTCTTGAACATGAAAGTACCAACACAGATCTCCAGCGGTTAGTTGAGACAACAAAAATGCCAATTTTCATATACCAATCACAACTGTATAATTCAACATTTGTTGCTATCATAATATACAGGTGAGATATCAGAAAGGAAAAATTGGAAAATCCCACCTACTCTATCATCCTCTTACTTTCCTATGACATCTTAAGGAATTACTAAGTTTCAAAAATAAAGGCTAGAGAATAGATGTGGGAAAACACAAGACAATAAAGGCTGAACATGGGAAAACCCAAACCTATCTTCTTGCAACTTCAGATGGTCGATCAGCACCACATATTTCTATCACAAAAGATGGCGTTCGTTCGAAAAATTTCTGGGCAGCGTTTCATATTTATCTGCAAAACATAAACAGAAAGGCACTCTATTAACCAGTGCAGCCTAGGATAAACTTTATAAGAAAAACAAGTATAAGAACAACTAATTTGATCAAGGTTCAGATACATGGATTTTATTTGTATATGGATTTTGAAATGGAGCTGCCCTTCCATCCCATGAATGGTTATTGATTATTGTAGCACCAGCAGCAGTTTTTTTTTTTTTTTTTTTTAAATTTTTTC
>QANW01009690.1:1757873-1786716 GCA_003254865.1 Dryas drummondii
CGTGCGCTATTTTTTTTTTTTTTGGATATATATGTAACTTTTCTGAAGTTTATAATTTTGTCGGCCACTTGACCTTGTTGTGTTCCTTTTTTTGATAATGGACCTTTTTATGTTAATTTCAAGGGATTTTGGTAAATTAAACTGATACAATAATAATTTGCTTTATATCAGTCACAACCAACAAAAGGGAATCAATATCATTTGGAGGAAGTACACTCAAACTTGATCAGTTTTCAGGTGATCATTCATGGGTAGCAGCAGCATTCTAAACTTAATTTTCTTCCTGCTGATAATTTTTTCAAGCTTGTGGAGTACTAGTTGTCATGCTGCAAGCAACAGCAGGGACACACTGAGACCAGGTGACACTCTCAATTCCACAAGTTTCTTAGTTTCTGCAGAGGGCAAGTTCACTTTGGGTTTCTTTGTATGTGACAAATCCAATTCCAGCTACTTGGCCCTGTGGCGCATTGCAAGCATTAATCAAGCATGGCTTGCCAACCGAAAAACACCTATTCTATACCCTTCTGGAGTTCTTACCTTGGACAACAATAACACATTGAAAATCACCCACAAAGGTGGTGATCCTATACAGATTTGCTCAGCTTCAGAAATTACCAACCACAATGTTGTCGCTACCCTATTGGATTCTGGCAATTTCATCCTACAACAAGTGAACTCTGATGGATCAACGAAGAGGGTGTTGTGGCAGAGTTTTGATCACCCAACAGACACCCTTCTGCCAGGCATGAAATTGGGTATGAACCATAGAAATGGCCACATTTGGTCACTTTCTTCATGCTCAAGTCAGTACAGCACAGCCCCAGGGCCTTTCACTCTTGATTGGGACTCCAATGAACCCCAATTGAAGATTAGGCGACGTGGGTTGGTTTATTGGGCCAGTGGAGCCTTAAAAAACAAGAGATTTAAATTTATCTTAGCTGATGATGACTCCAAGTCTAAGCTACTGATGAGGAGATATAATTTCAGCTTTGTTTCAAATGAGAATGAAGACTACTTCACTTACAGTGGTGTGAATAATCAAACATCTTCTTCGTCAGAATGGTTGCTAACATCAATTGGGCGACTGCATGACATTGATGGAGGAGTTGATATTGCACGAGCAGATGACTGCTACGGCTATAACACTGATGGGGGGTGTCAAAAATGGGACCAGCCAATTTGTAGACATGTTGGGGATAGGTTTGAGCTCAAAAATGGTTTCTTTCAACAATTTACCAGCTCTGTTGATAATTCGACATCCATGAGCAATTCGAATACAAGTCTCAGCATTAGTGATTGTAGGGATTCTTGTTGGAAAAATTGTGACTGCCTTGGTTTCAACTTTCTGTTCGATAATCAGACTGGATGCCAATTTTGGAATGGAAATTGGAAGTTCATTGAAGACCTTGTTGGTGATACTACAAGTAGTATTTATTTTCTAACAACAAAGTCATCTCGCAATAATGGTGGTAAGTATACTAGTCTTAATTATGAGCTAAGAACCTGTGTCTACGAGTTTCCAGTTTCATACCAGTTCATGAGTTTTCAATTTAATTATGGGCTTTTGAGTTTCATACCACTTCATGAGTTTTCAGTTTCATACCTCTCCAAAACTCCTATATTGATAATTAAATGGCTAGTTGTTACTACTTAATGTAGATACAAAGAAAACAATCATATGGATTGTCATGGGCATCGCCGCTGCTCTATTGGTAATGGTGCTCTGTATCGTCTGCTATCTACTAAGAAGAAGAAAATATGCACTTTCAGGTAGATATTCTTTAAGAATAATGTGCACAATCACATCTTTAAAAATTGTTGGCACAAACATAAATTTTAATGTTCTACATTAATCTAAATAGGCGAGAACAGAACAAAGATTGAGAATGAATTGCTTGACTTAATGAAAGCTGATAGACCTACTGATGCCAATGGGCTTCAAAATGATGGAAAGATGGGGCATGATTTAAGTGTCTTTAGCTATGCATCTGTCATGGCTGCCACAAGCAACTTCTCCAAAGAAAACAAGCTTGGACAGGGGGGCTTTGGACCTGTTTATAAGGTATGATTTTAAATAATAAAAATTGTTCTGTTATTAATAGTTGAAAATTATACACGATGTATATATATAGCTGATGGGGTGGCATACTGTTGAATTTCAATTCAGGGGAAATTGGTGTCTGGACGAGAAATAGCTGTGAAGAGGCTTTCAAAATGTTCAGGACAAGGAGCATTAGAGTTTAAGAATGAATTGATACTCATATATGAACTTCAACATACAAACCTTGTTAAGCTTTTTGGATTTTGCATACATGGTGAAGAGAGGATGTTAATATATGAGTATATGCCAAATAAAAGATTGGACTACTTTTTATTTGGTTAGCAAAACAATTTCTTCAATCTTATTACTTGATTTCCTTTGTTCCAGCAATGTATATGGATCATTAATAAATCTCATTTAACTCAATATATTGACTGCAGATTCAACAAGAGTCATTCTGCTTGACTGGAAGAAGCGTTTCAGTATAATTGAAGGAATTTCTCAAGGATTGCTTTATTTGCACAAATACTCAAGAGTGAGAGTAATTCATAGAGATTTGAAAGCTAGTAACATACTACTTGATGAAAATATGAACCCCAAAATTTCAGATTTTGGTATGGCAAGGATTTTCACGCATAACGAACTAGAAGCAAATACTAATAGGGTTGTTGGAACATAGTAAGTAAACAAGACGCTCTTTGACCTTCATCACTTTTCATTCACTAAGCATGCATTTACATGTAGATGTACTACAAAAATTCTTTTCCCTTTGGTACAGTGGTTACATGTCTCCTGAGAACGCCATGGAGGGAACTTTTTCCATAAAATCCGATGTCTATAGTTTTGGAGTGTTATTGCTTGAAATCATAAGTGGTAGGAGAAACAATAGCTTCTACTATGCTGATCGTCTGCTCAATATAGTAGGATATGTATGTCGTACGAATCTCAGTTATGATTAAATTTTCCTTCTTTGAGGTCTGAGATTCTGTTATGACTAAATGAATATACACATGTCTTGTTTCAGGCATGGGAGTTATGGAAGGAAGGTGCAGGGCTAGAATTAATGGATCCAACACTAGGCGACTCATGCATTAAAGATCAATTTTTAAGATGCATCCATGTTGGTCTGTTATGCGTGGAAGAAAATGCAGCCGATAGGCCCACCATGTCAGATGTGGTTTCTTTGTTGACAAATGAAAGCATGCCATTAGCATTACCTACAAAGCCAGCATTTGTTACAGGAAGAAGTGTGGTTGAGGTTCATAGAAGTGGAAATGAATCAGGAACTATATCAATAACTGCCCCATCCATTTCCATTATCGAAGCGCGATAATGGTACTTAGTATATGTTTGGGTGCCTCAAATATTAAACTTACCTTACTTCCATAAGTATAATGGAATCACTTTCTTTGGAAAATCATATTTTCCAGACAACTTAAGTGGAACATAACTTGAGCTTGGCCTGTGTGGAAGAAGCTGTGACACATCAACCATAATTTGCTGATGGCCTCTCTGTGCTTTATGTTCCCTGTAAAAGAGTTTGTACTTTGTTATATAATATAAGTGTTAATAAGTCTGCAAAAATCAGTAGAATGTCAGTACTTGGTAGATGATGTGGATTTCTGTTTCTTGTTTCTTACTTTATATTTTATTAATGGCTTATTCATACCATTACCCCCTGTAAGATACACTTTTTTTCACTTTGCCCCCTGAAACTTAAATTCTCTCAGTTTGCCACCTGAACTTCAAACAGTTGTTGCAAAAAACCCTATACCGTTAACTCTGTCAATTTTTCTGTTAAAAAAGCTGATGTGGCACCTATATGACATGGGTGGAACCCTTTTCTATTTATGTAACATCCATGCAGACACTAAAAATTATAAAAAATATGATTATATAAGTAGGGGACGTTGCAAATTTCGAGCTTAATGTCAATTTTTTATAATTTTTAGTGTCTGTATGGATGTTACATAACTAGAAAAGGGTCCCACCTATGCCATATAGGTGCCACGTCAGCTTTTTTAACGGAAAAATTGACAGAGTTGACGGCATATGGTTTTTTGCAACAAATGTTTGAAGTTCAGGTGGCAAATTGAGAGAATTTAAGTTTCAGGGGACAAAGTGAAAAAAAGTGTATCTTACAGGGGCAATGGTATGAATAAACCTTTATTAATTGGTTCTCAAATATATAAAAAGAGCATGTGATTGTGGATATTAAGTTGTGAAGTGAAGATCAAGACCCAAGAGTGAACCCTCCAAATCTACTTTTTCAGCTTTTCTCTTATTCAAAAAAGAGAAATGTTTAATTAATTAATTAATTTATTTGTATATGGATTTTGAAATGGAGCTGCCCTTCCATCTCACGAATGGTTATTGATTATTGTAGCACCAGCAGCAGTATATTTTGATAAAATATGTTTCATAGTGATTGTTGGATGGTCCTCTTTTCTTGTACTCAGCTTTTAAAAGCTGTTTTTGTCAATTATTTTATGCGCACTAATGTAATGCACACAAAAAACATGATGTTAATGATGTTTAGACTTAAGTGCAGACCTAACTTTCCGCCTTGCACCTTCATTCCAACCCCTCCCCTGTCTCTTATTGTCTCAGCTCCTCACTAGTCAGTCAGCAAAATCCAACAACAGCTAATGATCGGTCGTTCATTGCAGTTTCAGTTAAGCTAATAGGTATTCTTCTCAGCATGCATATATATATATATATGTCTATGTACATATATAGGTATTCTTTTGACTAATATGTTTCTCTGTTTTATTTTTCTAGAGTTTTAGAATTGGTTCTATCTAAATGAGAAAATTTGATGGGTAATTTGAACCAAATATATCCAATTTGCTTGGAAAATTAATGATGGGATTCTTATATTTCTCCTTGACTGTTTTGCTCTTCTTTGTATCTAATTATTTGTTCCTGGTGAAAAGTTGGATTTTTGGTTGAAAAATCATAGGTTTAGTTCTGTGGTTCCAACTCTTTCTGTCTCTCTGTGTAATTTTAGGAACATTTCTTTAGTTTAGTTGGTCTTTCAGGTTAGATTTTTATGGATTTATTGATATTTTATTCTCATGATTGCAAATTGTGTTTTTTTCATTCTCTTAAATTTCTACCAGAATTATTGGCAGTGCTTCGAAGTGAAATTGGGTACTTTCCTGGTTCAGGCCTCTAAAAATTCTTGGTTCTTCCCTTGCACTCATGGCTAGCTGCAGTCTCAACTTAATTTTGTTCCTATGTTTTTCATGCTTAATGTGGACTAATTGTCATGCTGCAAGGGACACACTCAAACCAGGCGACACTCTCGATTCCTCAAGTTCCTTAGTTTCTGCAACAGGGAAGTTCATTTTGGCTTTCTATGTATATGATCACCTTTCAAATTTCGGCTACCTTGTCATAAGGTGGGATGATAGTAAAAATCATGCATGGATTGCCAACCCAAACACACCTATTTTATACCCCTTGGGAGTTCTTTTCTTGGACAAGAATAAAACGTACATTGAAAATTACACACAAAGGTTGTGGCTATACAGCTCTGCTCAGCCCCAGAAACTACCAATAACAATGTTGTGGCTACCCTATTGGATTCTGGCAATTTTATCCTACAAGAACTGAACTCTGATGGATCAACCAAGAAGGTGTTGTGGCAAAGTTTTGATTATCCTTCAGATACCCTTTTGCCAGGCATGAAAGTAGGTGTTAACCATAGAAATGGTCACATTTGGTCTCTTTCATCATGGTCAAGTATGTACAGCGCAGCGCCGGGGGCTTTCACCCTTGATTGGGACTCCAATGGGCACGAATTGAAAATTAGGCAGGGTGGGGTGATTTATTGGACTAGTGGACCTTTTAGAAATAAAAGATCTAAAAATGTACTACCTGATGAATCCAAGCTGAGGTATAATTTTACTATGGTTTCAAATGAGAATGAAGATTACTTCACTTACACTACTGTAAATCAAAGCTACAAACCAGAGTGGGTGCTGAGCATAATGGGGCGACTATTTGACTTTAGAGGAGTTGATATTGCACAAGCTGATTACTGTGATGGTTATAACACTGATGGAGGGTGCCAGAAACGGGACCAGCCACATTGCAGGCACTTCGGCGATATTGTTGAGCTAAAAAATGGTTACTTTCGTGCAGCGAAATCTGATTTAACAGTCACTAGTGATACAAATACAAGTCTGAGCAGTAGTGATTGTAAGGCTACTTGCTGGGAAAATTGTGACTGTCTTGGATCCATCTTTCTATTTGATAATCTGACTGGATGCCAATTTTGGATTGGAAACTGGGAGTTCATTCCACAAGACCTCTTTGGTTATAGTCCTACAAGTAGTATTTTGTCCTAACGACACACTCATCTCACAGTGGTTAAGTCTAGTAATATTGAAAACAGTAATCGTAAGCTTGAAATATCCTTTGTTCACTTTCAGGGGTTATAGCATGTTCTTTCCGAAAGCTCATGTGTTAACAATTAAAGCTAGTTGCTATTACTCAATGCAGATACAAAGAGTGCAGATATAACCAAAGCAGATACAAAGAAGTGGATATGGATTGGAACTGCTATTGTGGCTGCTCTATTGGCAATGGTGCTTTGCATCTTGTGTTACCTACTATGAAGAAGACTAAAATCTACCCTTTCAGGTAAATTCCTTAAACATAATGTGCACATGTTAGAAAAAGTTCACATCTTTGACAATTGTTGTTGCAAATGGATATTTTAGTTTCAACATCAATCTATTAAACAGGGGAAAGCCAGAAAAAGGCTAAGAATGAGTTGCTTGATTTGATGAAATCTGATAGATCTACTGTATCAATGGACTTCAAAATGATGGAAAGATGGGGCATCATCATGATTTAAGAGTATTTAGCTATGCATCTATCATGGTTTCCACAAGCAACTTCTCCACAGAAAATAAGCTTGGAGAGGGGGGATTTGGACCTGATTACAAGGTAAGGCTTTAAATAATAAAATGCTTTACATATTAATACCTGAGAAAATAGTTGATTGACTGAGATATTATGGATCATCGTGTTAGGGAAAATCGGTGACAGGACAAGAAATAGAAGTGAAGAGACTTTCAAGATGTTCAGGGCAAGGAAAAATAGAGTTTAAGAAATGAACTGATACTCATAACTGAACTCCAACATACCAACCTTGTTCAGCTTTTGGGGTTTTGCATTCATGGGGGGGAGAAGAGAGGATGTTAGTATACGAGTATATGCCAAACAAAAGCTTGGACTACTTTTTATTTGGTTGAGAAGACTATATAACCTTAATCTTAGTACTTAATTTCACATTTTCACTTGTTCTAGAGAAACATATTCCCGGATCTTAAGCAGACGTACGCAAATTTTTAAAAATTTCAGACCAAACTAAACTCCTTTCAGCATATATGGCTGGAAGAGTTTCGATAGGCTCAAAGGGTTTTGGTTTTAAAATCAAGGAAAGGAATTAATCAAAACTGAAACCCCTTGAGCCAACTAAAGGGGCTTCAGTTTCACAATCGAAAACCCTTCAAGCCAAATGGAAGGGCTTCTTGTGGACGTTTGTTTAAGAGAATTTTCGGGTATGTATGGAAGGAAATTACGAATAATGTCAATAAATGGATTGTCTAGATCCATCATTGATGCACAATAATCGGTCTTTCTTTATATGTAAGAAGTCATTTCTCATAATAAGACATCACATGCGCATGTTAGCAATATTTAACAAGTCATTGTACAATTTAACAGTTATTTTTGCAATATCACCGTTGTTAGCTAGCATGGTCTTATATGATTTATATCGTTTGAGTACCTTTGGAATATGTAAATATACAAAGTGTCTTTAGTAAAGCCAATGGATAATTGATAAGCAAACAAGCTTCCTCAATATCTCTTTCTTTGTAAAGCCAATGGATCAAACCCCTTTCCACCATTTCCTCAATATCTCCAAATTGAACACCTGCCTTAGTCCTTTCAACTGGGATCTTTCTTCTGCAAATGAGATACATGCACTACCAATGTTTTAAAACCCATTAATATATGATACATGATTCGTAAGAAACTTAATAAAGTACTGATTTCTGGAGGCATGGTATATGGTGGCAAGTTGGTGATTGATTATAACGTACCAATGCAGATACACACGTACAAGTGGATGTGGATATATTGGCAATGCCATCACGGCTGCTCTATGAGTAATGTGCACCAGCCGCTAGACAAATCAAGTACTACGGTTTCGACCCAAAAAATCAAGTACTAAGATTAAAGTGGTAGATTTTTCTAACTAATTAAACCTCAAGAACGACAGAAAAGAAACAAATGAGTCAATAGTCTATAAATTATAAATTATGGAAATGGGGTCAGCAATTGTCTACTTCTTTCTTTTTATTTTTTTGGCCAGGGAAAGTAATAATTCTTTCTTTAATAACGAAAGAAACGAGATGAATATATTACACAAAGTTATGTAGGCAAAAAGTAAAATTCTAGCCAAGGTTGGTGAGAAGACTCCTTGATTAAGTAACATAAATTAAGTTATAAGCAAGTCAAACCCTGTTCATTTCTATAGGGTACTTATCTGTCTGTATAATATAGTTATTTCAGTTAAGTAATAGGATAACGTCACAACACCCAGATAAAACAATAATAAAAAAAGTAAAAGGATAACACGTTTTTCATATTTAATATCATTGCCTCATTTGGATAAAAAGTAGAAATAACTTTTTTCATGTTGATCCGGTTGGGGGTTGCAGCCTTGCAGGTGCGTCATGGCTGCAATACATAATTTAAAATTTGAAAAAAAATGCATAAATCAAAGTTTTTAATTTGTTTTTATTATTTACTTCAGAGAGTAAAATAAATATTAGAAAATAAAGAATAAAAGTTAATGAGCTTAAAGATTGTTCTACTTTTTTTTAGAAAGCTTCGTATTAATTAGTACACGTTCTTTTTTTAGTTTTATATTGGTTCACTAATTTTATGACGTTTTTTATTGTGATCAAAATTGTCAAATTAGCACAAACGACCGTATATTTTAGTAATGTGCTGCGCATATGAGAAACTGTTATGGTTCACTAATTCTTCACTTAGTTCTATATTGGTTCACAATATCACAATTTCGCGTGCGCAGCACATGATTAAAATAAACGATAGTTTGTATTAATTTGACGATTTTGGATTACAATGAAATACGACACAAAGTTAGTGAATATGAAATGAAAAAAAAAACGTGAACTAATATAGAATTACATGAAAAATAAATGTACCAATGGTACAATTTCCTCTTAAAGTTAATAGGAATATTTTTTTTGGGTTGGGATCTGAAAGACCTTGTGGCCGATGAGGCACTACTTACTCTTATATACTCATCGAGAATTTTCATTTATAACAATCATGCATATTTGCATGCCAACTGGATTGAGATAATGTGTGATAACCGTACGCCCATTTTGTAGGGAAAAGACAAGGCAATGCACATGCAAACTGGCAATTATTGTTTTTTTTTTTTTTTTTCTTAAAATAGTAATCACATATATATGGTACGTGTATTAATATTGTCCTTACAAGTTTCTTTCATATCCAAATAACCCTTTAATCAGATAAGCTCCCCTTTAACCCTACGTTAGGTCCCTACATCCCTTTTAATTTTCTAAAGCCAGCTGGCCATTAAAGAAGGTGTCAAGTGCCTTTTGGCAAGTGCTTTTAAATCGCTGGTTTACATTTCCATTTCCTTAATATAACAATGCTTCAGCACTGCAACAAATACGAGAAAATTTATTTAGATTATAAATACAAAATTCTTAATCCATGACTACATGTCTACATTATTAACGTCCACCACAATCGGAATAGGACATACCATTAATTGATATAATTATTTCTGCTTCCATTCCACCTATACCAATCCTGACCACATTTCCTTCTTTACAAAATGCTGGTTTCGTAGGTATAGGCATTGACATTCTTTCATTTGTCAGCATAGATATAACATCTAACATAGTGGGCCGATGGGCAGCATTTTCCTCCACGCATAGTAGACCAACATGGAAGCATCTTAAAAATTGATCTCTATTAATATTTGAATCACCTAATGTTGAGTCCATTGGTTCTAACCATGCACCTTCTTTCCATAACTCCCATGCCTGAAATAATTAAGATTAAATGTGAACATGCATTTAGGATATGAGAATGATTGAATCTCACATTTTAATGAAGAAAAATTTAATTAATCATAACTGCTGATATTTGTTTGACATACATGTCCTACTAGATGGCGCACGCTATGATCATTGTAGAAGCTATTGTTCTGCCTGCCACTTATGATTTCAAGCATTAACACTCCAAAACTGTAGACATCAGATTTTATTGAGAATTTCCCCCCCATCACGTATTCGGGAGGCATATAGCCACTGTATCAATTAAAAAAGAACATTTTTTTAGTATATATATATATATATAAATAGATCCCACATCGATCTTTAATAGGATTCCACATTGCAGGATTCCAAAACGCCTAGCCATAGTGCCGTTTGAATACCCACCCAGGTAATTAAAATTTTGTGTTTTCGTTAAGGACTAATTAGGATTTAGGTTTTTGGTTATGAGATTAGGGTGTCCTAAAAGGTTCTACACCCTAAAGAACCCCTTTAACCCTGCTGATCGATGAAAAGCAACAAAATTTTCCACGAATATGAAAAAATTTTGTGTGGGCATTCGAATGGCCAAACATGGCGTTTCTACGCTAGTGGAATCAAAAGTGAAACATGTTATAATTAAAAGAATATACTATTCACTTACTGTGTCCCAACAACTCTATCTGTATTCGCTTCTTGTTCATTATGGGTGAAAATCTTTGCCATACCAAAATCGGCAATTTTGGGATTCATGCTTTCATCAAGTAGAATATTACCAGCCTTCAAATCTCTATGAATTACTGTCATTCTTGAGTATTTGTGCAAGTAAAGCAATCCTTGAGCAATTCCTTCAATTATACTGAACCGCTTCTTCCAATCTAGTAGTTGGCCTTTGCTTGGATCTGTCCAATATGTAATTAATTAAAAATCATATAACAAATAGATATATGGATTTCTAGAAAAAAATCAATACATGAAATCAAGTACTAATTAAGATTAAGGTGATCATAGTCTTCCCAACCAAATAAAAAGTGGTCCAGACTTCTGTTGGGCATGTACTGGTATACTAATATCCTTTCTTCACCATGAATGCAAAATCCATAAATTAAGCTGAACAAGGTTTGTATGTTGAAGTTCATAAATGAGTATCAATTTATTCTTAAACTCCAACACTCCTTGCCCTGAAAGTTTTGAAAGTCTTTTCACAGCTATTTCTTGTCCTGACACCAACTTTTCCTGAATTGATAAACCATAATATGTAACTCGATTAACTATATATTACATTTTTTAGTTGTCTCAAAAAGAAGAAAAAACTACTATATTTCTCAGCTATTGATAAATAAAAAATACTCTTTGTATCATTAATTATAACCCTTACCTTATAAACAGTTCCAAAGCCCCCTTCTCCGATCTTGTTTCCATTAGAGAAGTTGCATGTTGCAGCCAGGATAGATGCATAGGTAAATATGCTTAAACGATGGTTAATTCCCATCTTTCCATCATTTTGAAACCCATCAACATCTACAGGTCTATTATATTTCATTAATTTAAGCAGTTCCTGAATCTTTGTCCCATTCTGCCCTATTCAGATTATAAATTATGTAGAAAATGAAAATTTCAGCTTGCGGAGAACAATTGTCAAAGTTGTATGTCAAATTCTGTCAAACACGTACATAATGTTTAAACTGAAAGAATATATATATATATAATACCTGAAAGTGGAAAGTTTCTTCTTCTAACTAGTAGATAACACACAATGCAAAACAATAGATCAGCAGCGCACATGGCTGTGCCAATCCATATCCACCTACGTGCTGCATATATATATGTGGAGTAATTAACATTTAGCTATTAATAAGTTATAACTAGCCTCTTAGCATGTCAAGAGGCCTTTTCATATAAAATCAAAATAATAAAATATAATAATTTAAATTAATTAAATTAAGAAAAGAGATAGTTGGGGTGAAAATGAAAGTTGGGAGTGGAAGTTTGGCATTTCGATCTTTTTGGATTGAACATGGGAACACTCTCTCTTCCCTAGCCTCCACATTATTTTTCTCTCTTATTTTTTTTTTGTTTGCTTTTGTTCTCTTAATTATATATCCACATATGTTATAACATGGTGTATATTTATTAATAATATATTCTAAAATTAAGTATAAACATGTCATCAATTCATATAATAACACGTAGATTAGTAACATCTGACGGTGTTAAAGTCATATTACATGGTTAAATTTGATCAAGATATATAATATGAGTGCTAATTAACTTAGACATTTTTTTAACTCAAAAGATTCGTAAACTTACCACCACTGTGAGCCTTGCGCGATGATGTTGTAGTTAGAAAATAAACACTAGTTGAACTATAACCCGAGCGGTCTTTAACGATTTCCCAGTTTCCGATCCAAAATTGACATCCAGTCTCATTCTCATGCAGAAAGTTGAACCCAAAGCAGTCACAATTTTTCCAACAAGCAGCCTTACAATCACTAAGGCCAAGACTTGTATTCAAATCAGTCTTTGTTGTCGAATAATTAACACTCGAGCTGGTACTACTTATCGGATTAAAGTAACCAGTTTCCTGCTCAAATCTATCGCCAATAAAATCCCTACAACCAATTGGCTGGTTCTCCCAATATCTCTGGCACCCTCCATCAGTGTTGTTCCCATAACAGTTATCTGCTCGTGCAATTGCATCTCCTGATCCAAATTCAAACAGTAGCCCAGAAATGCTCAGCACCCATTCTGATTTTTCTACACTGGTGTAAGTGAAGTAGTCTTCAGTCTCATTTGAAACAACACTAAAACGGTACTTGGATTCAATGAATTCAAATCTTCCATTGCTAAAGGCTCCACTACTCCAATAAACAACCCCATGTCGCCTGATTTTCAATTGGTGTACTTTGGGGTCCCAATCGAGTGTAAAAGCCCCTGGCAGAGCACTGTGAGGAGTAAACCATGATGAAAGTGACCAAATGTGGCCATTTCTGTGGTTCACACCCAATTTCATACCTGGCAGAAGAGTGTCTCCTGGATGATCAAAAGCCTGCCACAGCACCCTCTTTGTTGACCCATCAGAGTTGACTTCTTGTAGTACAAAATTCCCGGAATCCAATAGGGTAGCCACAATAGTGCTATTTGTAGTTTCTGGAGCTGACCAGAGAACCACAGGAATACCACCTGTGTGTGTGATTTTGAGTGTGTGATTGGTGTCCAAGGTGAGAATTCCCAAAGGGTACAAAATGGGTGTGTCGGGATTGGCAACCCATGCAAAGTTATTAACTCCTGCCCACATTGTGACCAAGTAGCTGGCCTTTGAACTGGTGTCAGATACCTTGAAACCCAAAGTGAACTCTCCATTTTTAGAAACTAAGTAGCTTGAGGAATCCAGAGTGTTACCTGGTTTCAGTGTGTCACTCGCAACAAGACAACCCCACAAGCTTGAAAAACTGAGGAGGAACATCAACACCAAGTTCAAGTTGAGACCACTGAAGCTAGCCATGAATAGCCTGACCAAATGGTTTCTAGCCAAATCATAAATATATAAAGCAAATTATTAACCGACTTTAACAACCAAATATTCTCCTCAAAGAAAGTAAGATTAGGTCAACTGTCAGAAGGCCGTACGTGCGTGGGAAGTAATGATCGATAATGCTCTAGTAATAGTCCACATGTTAATTTGTATAATATTTCCAGCAGCTATTTTCTTCTAGTCATGAACCGCAAATGGCCGGTGGCAGAGATATTGTTGAAGTGTAAGATAGGCCGGTGGCGTGTATCTCATGAGATGAATGCCATACGCGTTGTGAATTGGAAGACGCTTTCAAGGAAATATATGGGTCCCGGCCAATTTTCTGTATGGCAATGGAGACATATATATATAGGCCCTTAGTCATATTTTGTTTTAATTCCTAAAGTGAATCAGCCCATCGGTTAGTGTAACACGATTTACAAAATTATTACCAAGACTTCAGCGAATACATAACTAATAGACATATTCAAGGGTACTTTATCTACTTTCATTCACATCCAAATAGTGCTACAAACTCATTTCACTATTTGTTCCCAACCCAAAAGCAAAAACAAGCAAAGAAAAAACAAATAGAGGATTTAGCTCCATATGATTTCCTACTTGTTTTTCTTTATTTGTTTCTATTCAACTTTTAATCTTATTTGTATGTTCAATTCATTATTCAACAGTAGAAAGCAAAATTTGAAATAGATTCATAATACTTCTGAATATGAATGCAGTTACATAAATTCTTAGATTTATATTGCATGAATTAGAATTATATATAACAAATAAAAACAAGACAAATAAAGAATTCAAATCCAATGACATGAGACTCGCGTGTATATATATATATATACACATGCATGCGAAAGGAAAGTCGGACGAGCTCATAATTAAAGATGTCCATAGGAGGAAAAAAGAGGAAGAGAAAAAAGTTCCATCCTTTATCTTTCCGAGAAAGACCAGACCATGAAGTGAAAAAAGGCATCAATATCCCTTCTTTAAATTTCCTTTTTCTGGGAAGGAAGGAAGTTACTGAGCAAGAGAAGGGTCTTGAGGGCAAGATTTCAAGAAACATACATGTACGACGTCGTTACGCTCCTGATCGACTCAAAGTATTCCATGCGTGTAGAAACGTCCTACTGCGTCTGTCTCAAATATCTCATATACGTACCATCCTTTTCCTCTACGTACCAAGCTCCAAAGATTTTGGACTTATTAGTGTCTTATTGATGATGAAATTAAATTGTGACAATTAAGGGTTGTTGGAGTGAATTTGAAAACCTGAAAAACCCAACTTAATTTACTTACTTAATTTCAGCCTTTCACATTATTAATTCACTCAAACCCTTCTCTCTTGGATCTTTTCTCACTCCATCGGAAAAATTGGTCCTAGCTAGCGCTACCACAACTAATGGCTTGATCGACTTAATTGCAGTTTCAGTAATCGCTAGCTAATTAAGTTCATTGCAAAGTGCTCACTCTTGTCAATATT
The DNA here is from genome assembly GCA_003254865.1 of Dryas drummondii. NCBI lineage: Eukaryota > Viridiplantae > Streptophyta > Magnoliopsida > Rosales > Rosaceae > Dryas > Dryas drummondii. Next base: position 1,773,050 of record QANW01009690.1, read on the forward strand.
TTTTGTTACGTACGTTAGTCCAAATTGAGACTCGATCACTTCAAGTCTTCTCCTCGATCTCGTTTTGTCTCAGCAGTCTTCTGTTGCTCGATCACTAATCACTCAGAAGAATCCTTCAACTCCTAAGGAGGTACATTGTAGTGTCATTGTGATGTAGAACAAATGGCAGAACGGTTCATGCAACAACTCGACCGCCAGAAGTCCAAGAAAAGAAACAAGTTTCAGCCCGGCCCAGTGTCAAAAATGGGCCCATGATATACCGATTCGAAGGGAACGACGAGACAAATTCCTTAGTTTAGGGCTTCAAATAAACAATTTAGTGTTTTTGAATAAATCTCCTAAATTGCACTTTATTTCCATTTTTATTTCCGTTTTGAATTTCGAACGTCTAGGGTTCTGAACGTATTTAAACAATCTTTTGGCTGTTTGTAAGTTTCAGTTTTTATTATTTTCGATCAGAAAAATCTTGAGATTTCTCTCATTTCTCTAGTGGATTCCAGATTCTTTCTTAGGGATTAACGCTGGTTTTCCCTAATATATCTTAATTGCGTGTTACGCTGCGTCACATTGTAGGAGGTACCTAGGTAACTTTTTTCAGCACACGTACACATATATAATCACTAACTAGAATGTATAAATTAATTATATTCAATTTTTTTTCTTGACTAATTTGTTTCTCTATAATTTTTGCGTGTTTAGAACTTTGGCTCCTTCTAAACAAGAAAATTTGGAGGCATTGGGTTGGACGTTTAACAACAAAAACATGATATAACAACATGCGAAAAATGTTGTCAAAGCCGTTTAACAACGTTCGAGTGCACGTTGCGTATCTTGAAGTTGTTAAAAGTTTTGCCCATTCAACAACGCGCCTTTCAAGTCGTCTAAAATGTTAATGAACGTTGCTAAATATTTTTCTACAACGTTCAAAGAACGTGGTATCTTATAACTACGTTTTTAAAACGTTGTTCTTTTATTTTCCAGAACATCTTGTGCATGTTGTTATTATTATTGCTTTTGACTACATGCTTTTATTGTTGTCATTGTTCTTTGCAACATAAATATGAATGTTGTTAAATAAAAATTTACATTTAAAAAAACAAATTCTTAAACCTGGTTCATAAACAAATTAAAGATGCAATATTTCCTAAATATCATTAACATACAAAATAATATAACCAATATGACTAATATCATTTATACAACCAACCAAGTACCTGTCAAAATACAAAAACCAACTATTTAGCACAAGTCAGCCATGTTAACAAACATACTAGCACAAAATCTAACACCTAAAATCCAATACAAGCTCCTACTGTGCCAAACTTTTTGATAATATTTTTTTCCCTTCTCCAAAAGAGCAAAATTTCATCCTTCAACAAAAATTTCTTCCTCAAAATAGCTAAAGTTTCCTTATCCAAAAGATCAAACATCCACCCTAGAGCCAAAGTTTCTTCCTCAAGACAGCAAATCCACTTACAAAAAGATACTTCTCTTCCAATAAAGCTTAGCTACTCTTTGTCATCACCAAATAAGGCTTCTATACACAAGTTCTGGAGCAATTCCTTTTCATGAACCTGCTATTTCAATTAAAATAAAAAAATGCATAACCAGTTAGCCTTGGTGGAAGGTCAACAAATTTTTAAGAATGCTCATTTTTTTGTTTAAACAAGTAAAATCAGCCTTTTAATTGTTGAAGGCCTTGCAAGTAATTCCCAAGCTCTCCCTTTAATTCAAAAGTCATTGACATTTCAGTAGGAGAAGGGCTCTCACACTACAAAAGCAATCTAAAAATAGCTTGGGACTACATTGGACAAATCATCTTCCAGGAACTATATATATATGATACATGTATTTGCCCTTTCATTGTTTTTGTAAGTGTCAACAGTTAAAATCAATCTTAATTTTGGTATCTGGATCTCTTATATCTCTTGTGATAATGATGCAAATTGGCAAAGTCCAATTTTAATTTAATTAAAAAATTAGCAAAGTCCAAAATAGAAATACATAAGCATGCATTAGTGGAGAAAAATACACAATGATGTAATAGCAGAGGTAAAGGTTATGTTCATATTGTCTTTGTGCATTAATTTCTTTCTGATTCATGATCCAAAAGTACCATTTTGTCTAAACATGCCTCTTTGTTTATCTATTAGTTACTACTTATGAAATGCATGGTCGATTATAGAAACATTACCTCTCTATAGAATTTTGATAGAGAGGTAATGCTTCTATAATAAGACAAATGAGCAAATGAGTTTGTTAATCAAAACTAAAGGAGTAAAGTAACTTATAGAGCTCATCTTCACTTGTTAAATTGTTCCAATAGGTAAAAGCTGTTCATAATTCAAATATGACTATATATATTAGTAACACCAAGAATTTTTACACATTATATATATCTTAGAATATAGCAATTTCAAAATTTAACTATCATTGTAACAATAGAACACTAAAAGGAAAGCTAAACAGAGCATAAAGAAAACTAAGACTATGCAAGACATCAAGGCTAAACAAACAAACTATAGCCCAAGAATACATATACTAATTTTTGTTATTAGAAGAAGATGATTATCACCATGGAAAAGTTATAATCAAATAGCACAAATACAACCAATCCCAAGAAACTCAAACAAAAGATAAATTTGACAAGTAACTTCATTACCAAACTACATTTACGGTAAGTTAAATACCATTTGACTTTTTTTATCACTCAAAGACCCACCCAGTGCCCTAAATTCCTTCTCTGCAGCCAAAACCAAGTTGATTGTGCCCTGAAAAAATTGAGAGATCAACAATGAGAATCTTATAATAGTAGACGTATCTGCTTTAAAAGCATACACAGACAAGAATCCACTATGATGCTATACAAACAAACATAAATAAAGCAAAACACATATATTACTAGAAGATAAAAGAAGGTACAATTAGCTCTTTACGTAATAAACTTAAAAAACTAACTGAAAATACAACAGAACTAGCCACCTCCATTAACTAAGCAAAGCAACAACTATGCTGAAATAAGCTTAATACTAGGATTGCTGAGTAGGCTTATAGCCTAACATTCATAAGTCATACCTATCAACTAATTATCAAGTAGAACTTAATTTAATTGGAATTGAGTATATATCACTCAACAAATGTAAAGCACAAATATTCATTAAGATGGTAATTAGAGATGTGTGTAGTAAGTAGCTACACGATGGTGCATTCACATTCTTACAATGTACTTTGAATATTACAACATCTTCTTGGTCATAAAAATTGACTTTCATGTTGTGGATAGAAAATGTGACTTCCTTGGGTTTTTTATTTTTTCAAAAAATAGAGAAAGAAAAAAGCAACAATACAAGAATATTGCATCCACTATCACTGACATGAGTTTCTCTTAAAATTTCCACAAATTGAATCCAGACCCTGAACTTTAATCCAAATTTATCATTTAACCAATTAAAAAAGAAAAACAATTGACTGAGTCTTTTTATCTCAATCAAACACAGAAACGAAAACCTAGAGTATTTACAGACAAGAAGAGCACACCATGTTTCTATATAGACAAACATATATAAATAAAGCAAAACCATGTTTCTAATTTTCAAAACATAATTTTGGCCTAGAAGATCCTAATACTTTATTCTACGATAGGTCAGTGACTTGAGTTTACATTTTGTTTTGATCATTATGGAAAAAATTTGGGTCTTTTTTCATAAAAAAGAAAAGAAAGGAAAAAAGCAACCGTACAAGAAGCAGAAAAAGAAAGAGGGAAGAATAAGAAGCAATCTGCACTTAAAAGGTCATCAATATAAGAAGGAACACTACTATAGAGCAAAATAATCATAGAGAAAGATAGAAAAATCCAATATCACTGACATGGGTTTCTATTAAAATCCCACAAATTGAATCCAAATTCCAGACCATAAACTTCAATCCAAATCCATCATTTAACCAATTAAAAAAGAAAAACAATTGACCTATTCTTTTATCTCAATCAAACACAGAAACTAAAACCTAGATATCCTAAAAATTGAACCCATTTTTTTTTCTCAATCAAAACCAGAAACTAAAACCCAAAAATTAAACTCATAAACTAAAACTCTAGATAAAATAAAGTATAAAAGAAAGATCCTAAGAATTGACCCAATCTCTTTTTCTCAATCAAAGTCAGAAACTAAAACCCATAAACTAAAACTTTGGAGAAAAGGAAGTAAAAAAGAAGACGCTCACCTTGTCGGAGTAGACGCGCCGATAATAGGGTAAGCAGAGAAATAGAAAGTAAGGGAGATGGTCTGAAGAGTGAGGGAGGTGGGATTAGGTCGACAGAAGAAAATGGTGGAAGAAGGAGAATGAGACTGACGTTTGATTTCTTTTTTATCCCAAAAATAAACCCAACGTTAATTTAATTATTTAAAAAAAAAAAAAACCAAATCCTGAAGTTTAGTTTATTGGGTTTGGAGCTGAAATGTAGGCACCAATTCTAGATATTTCTTTTCGGCGCCAATAATTTTAAGATATAACAACAATTTATGCATGTGGTCATTATTAGAGAATCCACAACAATAAACAAACGTTGTGTTTTCCTAAATAAATGACAACGAGCAGTTTCAAGTGGTCATATGCGAAAAAAATTCAGAACACGCACTCCATGTTGTCGTATATTATTTTAATAACGTATTGTGTGCACATTGTGAGATTAAGATTAATAATAGTGTACGACAACGGACACTTTGTTGCACATTGTTAATGACTGCTTTCAACAACATGCATTTTGTGCGTTGTCTTCTCGATGTTGTCATATCATGTTTTTCTTGTAGTGGACAAACCAGACTAGCTAACCTGAATTCAATCAGCACCTTAGGTAGCTTGGGTAAGAATTATAATTAATAAGTTGAGCATACACATTCATAATGTCATAATCTAAATTAAAATTTGGGAAAACATGAATTAAAGAAATCTCCAACTCCGGCTAGCAATCCGAATTGAAATTTGGGAATTAATTAATTGGTGCATTTCTGCTTAAAAATTAGGGAGAGAAATTTGGGGGCCATTGCATGTGTACTCTAATTAGAATATCTTGATTAGTATTCCTCAAATTGGTTTTCAAATTGAAAGACATAATATCCTCTTCTTCTTGGCTTTGAAACACTCCCGGCCACATCCCCTGTTTCAAAACTTTGGTTAATTCCTTCTAAACAATAAAATTTGAAGAGTAATTTTTAAATATATATATATATCCAATTTGCTTGGCAAAAGCCGCAAAATGATGGGATATTCGTATATTTCAACTTTGACATTTTATGTTTTGTTTACATGACTGCTTCTTAGAAGCGCTTATAATCAGTAGCGTTTTTGTTGGAAGCGGTTCTGCTCATAAGCACATACAAATTTTTATAATAAATCCAAATAATTCATGCAAAAGCACTTGAAAGTGCTTCTTGAGAAAGAGAAAACACTCAAGTGCTTCTCAACAAACTATTTAAAAAAGTGTTTTTATAATTCATAAGCATTTTTATTTATTTATATCAAACGCAATCAAAAGCGATTTTACCAATCTGAAAGCACTTTTGTCAATTCTAAAAACAGTGTCAAATAATTTATGTGCATTGATATGATTCCATAATTTAGAGCACTAAATTAGACCACTAAACGGTGGGCAAATCGCCTTCAAGTGCCCATAATGTGTCATGAGATGCCATGACCTGCGATTACTTAATTGCAATGACATGTTATGATGTGCTCATAATCCGGCCATTTATGCACATTTATATGATTTTTCAATATTTTGGAGCACCAAACAACAGTTTTTTTTACTTTAAATTTGGGTAAAGCGCCTTTGATGCGCCCATGACATGCCTATTACTTATAAGGTAATGTTCATTTAATTTCTTACTAACAATGTTTCTACTTTCTATGAAGAGAGAAATATGAATTTAATATGTCTTTTAATAAAGTTGAGAGAAATACTACGATGTGATGCAAGTTCAGTATTGTTGTTTGTCTTCTTTGTTTTTTTTTTTGGGGTCAGACAGTACTAGTACTAGTACTGTTGTTTGTCAATTATTTATGCGCCACTAGTGGACCCAAAAGAAAATGTGATGTACGTTTACTTTTTAGTGCACTCAACTTGTCTTGTCTTCTCTCTTTAAATTGGTCTCAGCCCTCAGTTGATCACTAGTCACTCGGAAAAATCCTACAACAGTTTGGAAAGGTTGATTGGAGAGTCTTTGCTACGAGGTTCATTGCAGTTTCCGTTTAGCTAAAAGGTATTTCTTTCATCGCACACGCACACACATCTATAAGTGTGTAATTATGATCAGTTGGATGTTTGTATAAAATTTTTCACTTTCTTGACTGGTTTCCTTCTAAACTAGAAATTTGATTGGTAAATTCAAATACATATCCAATTTGCTTGGGAAAAATGATGGGATATTCTTTTATTTCTCCTCCACCGTTTTTTTAGTAGAATTTCATTTGTATTCGAAATTTCGAATTTCCCCTCCAATTTGGGATTAGCATTTTTATAATATTTCATTCTTATTCAAGCTTTTGCTGGGCCAAATTAGGATCGGGTCATTGAGCCGTTTATGGTCTCGAAGATTCTCGGCTTATTATATCAAGGCCCATACCGAGCTCACTTTCTCAAAGTTTTTCTCGGCCCAGCCCGCTTATTCTTGGTTCCTGGTTCATGGCTAGCTGCAGTTCTTCTCTCCACTTATTTTTGTTGCTCACCAGTTTTTCATGCATATACTGGACTAATTGTGAAGCTGCTACAAGGGACACACTCAAACCAGGCGACATTCTCGATTCCTCAAGTTCCTTAATTTCTGCAACTGGGAAGTTCAATTTGAGTTTCTATATAAACGAATACATTCCCAAACCCAACTCAAGCTACCTAGCTATAATGTGGAAGGGAAGTAAAAATCATGCATGGATTGGCAACCCATACACACCTATTTTATACCCAACAGGAGTTCTCACCTTGGACAAGAACAACACATTGAAAATTACCCACAAAGGTGGTGATCCTATACAGCTCTACCCTCCTCCACATGGTCATCAAACTACTAGTAATGTTGTGGCTACCCTTTTGGATTCTGGCAATTTTGTCCTACGAGAAGTGAGCTCAGTGGACGGATCAACGAAGCGGGTGGTGTGGCAAAGTTTTGATTATCCGATGGATACTCTTCTGCCGGGCATGAAATTAGGTGTGAACAAAAGATCAAATGGCCGCAATTGGTCGATCACATCATGGTCAAGTGGGCACCGGCCAGTGCCAGGGGATTGCAGCCTTGAATGGGACCCCAAAGGACGCGAGTTGAAGATTAGGCGACTTGGGGTGGTTCATTGGAGTAGTGGAGCGTTTAGAGATGGGAGATTTGAATTTATATCACCAGATGATGCATTTGGGGTACGGATGTACAACTTTAGCGTAGTTTCGAATGAGAACGAAGACTACTTCACTTACAATCCTGTAAACCAAAGTTTAAAATCACAATGGGTGCTAAACGTATTTGGGAGACTATTTGAATATGAGTTACAATATGATATTGCACGAGCTGACCACTGTTATGGCTATAACACATATGATGGGTGCCAGCTGGTAACAAATTCATCATCTCCCCCTCCCAGTATTAGTGGTAATCAAGTCTACTAATCTTTTGATCAGCTGAGAATTAATTGGTCAATTTCACACACACACACACACACACGCACACATAACACATCAACAAGTACACATCGTTTAAATATATATTGTTCAATTTATCAGATACAATTAATGCAGATACAATTAAGAATGCAGACACAACAAAAAAGCCGATATGGATTGGCACTTCAATCGCGGCTACTTTATTGGCATTGGTGCTCTGCATTGTGTGTTTTCTTCTACACAGAAGAAGAATAAGAAAATTTCTACTTTCAGCTTCAGGTAGATTAATTATTTAAACACAATGAATATGTTTATGAATTTGTTAGACAGATTGAATTTCATATCGTTGTTGACCGTTGACAATTGTTGTCGCAAATAAAAAAAATTTCACCTCTAATTAAATAGGGGAGAACATGACAGCGATTGAGAGCGATTTTCGTGACGTAATGGAATCTGATAGATCAACTGATCACGTCACTGGGCTTCAAAATGAGGGAATGATGATAAATGATTTAAGAGTATTTAGCTATGCATCTGTCATGGCCGCCACAGCCAACTTCGCAAAAGAAAACAAGCTTGGTGAGGGTGGTTTTGGACCAGTTTATAAGGTATTAAGGCTTTATATCATTAAAGTGTTGTTCTTATTATTAATAACTAATATCTGAGAAAAATGCTGCTGATCGATTAGGTTAATTAAATACTATATGGATCATCAATTCAGGGAAAATTAACATCGTCTGAGCGAGAAATAGCAGTGAAAAGACTTTCAAGATATTCAGGACAAGGAACATTGGAGTTTAAGAATGAATTGATACTCATATCAGAGCTCCAACATACCAACCTTGTTCAGCTTTTGGGATTCTGCATCCATGGTGAAGAGAGGATGTTGATTTATGAGTACATGCCAAACAAAAGTTTGGACTTCTTTATATTTGGTACGCAAGATCTATCACTTTAATCTTACTACTTGATTTCATTTGTTCCAGCAATGTATATATCTATAATCTAGCTATTTGTGATATGCTGATTTTTAGCTAGTTCTCAAAATATCTAGATTATTAATCTTATTTAACTCTGTACAATATTGAACAGATTCTACAAGAGGCATGTTACTTGATTGGAAGAAGCGCTTCAATATAATTGAAGGAATTGCTCAAGGATTGCTTTACTTGCACAAATACTCGAGATTGAGGGTAATTCATAGAGATTTAAAAGCTAGTAACATACTACTTGATGAATATATGAATCCCAAAATATCCGATTTTGGCATGGCAAGAATTTTCACGCATAACATATTGGAAGCAAATACTAATAGAGTTGTTGGAACGTAGTAAGTAAACAATACTTTCTTATTAATTACGCATTTGGTCACTTTTGGATTGCTTAACATACATCAATTTATGTATATAGATTTACTAAAAAGACTTATGTTCTATTTTGTTACAGTGGTTACATGTCTCCCGAGTATGCCATGCAGGGTATTTTTTCCATAAAATCTGATGTGTATAGTTTTGGAGTGCTAATGCTTGAAATCATAAGTGGTAGGAGAAACAATAGCTTCGACCATGATGATCGTGTGCTCAACATAGTAGGATACGTATGTCATACAAATTTCTGCAGTTATATAATTAAGATCAAATTTTTCTTCCTTGAGATGTGAGATTTAATGGTTCTGATATTCTACACGAATGTACATACAATCTTGTTTCAGGCATGGGAGTTATGGAAGGAAGGTGCAGGGCTAGCATTAAAGGATCCAACTCTAGGCGACTCATGTATAATAGATCAAGTGTTAAGATGCATCCATGTTGGTCTACTATGCGTGGAAGAACATGCTGCCAATCGACCCACCATGTCAGATGTTATATCTATGTTGACAAATGAAAGCATGTCGACACTGACCTTTCCAACAAAGCCAGCATTTTTTTTTAGAGAAAAAATGGTTGAGAGTGGACAACTTACATCAGTAAATGGCTTGTCCACTACCAATATTATTGATGGACGATAAGAGGTATACTAGTTAATACATTTGGGTGCCTTAATTTTACAAACTTTGTTTGGAGCATCAGTACTTGAGTTTGAACCTGTATGTAGCTGCGGAGAAAGGTTGATAAACAGCCAAGCAGAGACGTACACGTACATTAGCTATATATAATTAGTCGATGGCCTTTGTGTGCTTTGTGCTGCCTAAAGGCTATAATTAAAGAGGTTGTCATAATTAAACACATATTTGTTGTGGATATTATACGTATACTGATGCAGAACGAATGGCGGAGAAGTTTATGCAACAGCTTGATCGTTGCAAACCCAAGAAATTAGGGAAATGATTTCTACTAGTCGGAGGGTTTGGTTTTGAAAGTGGTACTAATGCATATCGTTTCGAAGAGAATCGCGAGACGAATCAAACACATAGCTATGCTATGATGTATGGGCTTTTTCGGCCATCCGAGATCGTTTAGGGCCTCAAAACTGCATTCTAAACTTTTAGACATTTTATTTATTTTCGTTTATATTTTATTTGGGTTTGTAATTATCTGTGGGCCTTAATTATATGGTTGTTTGCGCCCTACGGTTTCGTTAAGCGTACTTAAGCAATTTTTACAATTGCTAGCGTATTATTCTATTATTATTTTTATCAAACTTATTATTAAGGTTTTCTCTCAATTTTCTGGTGGATTCCAGGTTTCTTGTTCTTTTAGGTTTACGTTTGTAAACCTTTGACTGATTGTACTGCATCATATACACTTATGCTCTAAATAGATGTCTCCACCTTTTTCTTTCTTCTTTTTTGGTTATAGATCATATAGGATGACATAATATATTTTTGTATAAATTAACTTTATACATATATTATACAAAAAACACGTCATCCTATATTCTATATGCATAAAAAAAAAATATGAATATCCGCACTTGAAAAATTTATATATATATATTCTTGTAACTTATGCAATGAGAGAGGGAGGGCCCACTCTCCTCATATGTCCCCCTAGTCAAATGCAATTGGATTGGACGTTGTTGAACCTTTTGTTACTTAATTAAACATCATTATCGATCATCATCCTCATTCTTGTTCTACACACACAAGTCGACTGCTAGTGAAATAGGTGAGGATGTAAAGCTTGATTAGGTGTATTTTTTTTTAAAATAATTGACTAGTATTGTTGAGTTTCATTTAAATAAATGTCATTTAGATCCAAATTTATTTTTAGATGATAGTTTTTGTATTAAAAAAAAATATTACATAATATGAGTGTTTTAATAAGTCCTGTAAATTTGATAATCCTGGTCCTTACTCGTTAGGACCTCGATCTCCATTACTTTGGCATGACCCAATTAGATATATATGACATGTGTTTTTTTTTTTGGTTATTTTTACACATGTTCACCCTCTCTAGTCAAGACCTTTCAATCTGATTTGTTGACGGGTGACCTCATTTGTTGAAGATCCCTTGGGAGAGAGCATCCGTATCCTATGAAGATGATCAGATCCATTCAATTAATTATTTTCTTTGAAAAACGTACGGCAAATCTATCAGGTCGACTTGAAAGTCTTCCATGCAAGATTCGCATAGAAACTGATAACATTCATATAGAACTGTTAGAAAGTAATAAAGAATTGAGAGAAAAGCATAGAAAGACATCAGAAGAGAGAATGAAAAAAAGGCCACATTGTATTAACTCAATTGAAATATATTACACACTAAATGAAACAGAAGGAAAGTATTAGTATATATATAACCAATTGTGACTAATCAAAAAAAGAAAAAACCAACTGTGATGAATTGGCCACACCAATTGGATTCAGTGGGTGAGCTAGTTAAATCACTCCAATGGTGATGCATAGATTGCCCTGTATTTTATGTGCTTGCCCCTTTCTGCACTCAAACTTGCCTTGTAAGGTCAGCTATGTTCCCTTGACTATCCACAGGAGACTTGGGATGTAGAAATATTATAGTCAAGTCATCCTAGCTAGTATTTTTTTTTTTTTTTCTCGGTGGAGAGTAGTAGTCTTCCCCTTATTCAATTGACCTATAGAATTTGAGAGCAATTTGCTCACCTCTTTTTAACTCAGATGTACGCTCACTTTCCATCTGAAAATGCTGCCATGTGTTTAAAAAATTAACCATAAGTTAATCTTTTGTATTTAATTATTTATGATGTTATAATTATGAGAGAGAAAAATAATTTGACAACTCTTTTCTACTTTTATCTTTATCTTTTATTACTCAATTTTTTTCCACTTTTTTATTACCTATTAATTTTTATTTTCTCTTTTATTTAATTATTTATAATAATTTTTGCTTCTTTTGTTTTTTTTGCTCTTCTCCAATACACCTCTAGAGTCTAGTATCCAAAAAACCACATGTATTTAATAATTTTTGCTTTTTTTTTTTTTGTTTTTGCCCTTCTCTAGTATGCCTCCAGAACCCAAAAACCCACATCCAATTTTTTTTTTGGGTCTTCTCATGTATACAGTACCTTTTATCTACTTTTTTAATTAATTAAAAAAATATTCTAACAACACTTTTTTTTTTTGCCTAAGAATTCTTCTTTCTTGTCTCATACATGACCTTTTCAGATCAAACAAATTCTTAGGTCAATCAAAGGTGTTGCAGCATTTGAAGAGAGAAGAATAGTTGCAACGACATAATTTTTTTTTTTTTTTGAACTCATGTAACTTTTTTATTGGATTTTTTATGTATGTAAATGAGTTGTTTTAGATTTTTGTTTGGCCAACATTTTAGATTAAACTTTGCAAAAATGAGTTTTTTGTTCGAATTGCAAATGTGTTGTTAGAATATTTTATTTTTTAATTAATTATAAAAAATATAAATGTGTATACAGGAGAAGACCCAAAAAAATGAATGTGGGTTTTTGAGTACTTGAGACATACTAGCACTACAAGAAAAACATATTTGGGCGACGACACTTTGGGCGACGTACATACATTCGTCACCCAAAGCAATTTAGGGCGACGAACAATAAAATTTGTCGCTCAATGTCATAAAGGTTTGGGCGACGAATAACAAGTTCCTCGCCCAAATGAACTTTGGGCGACGAACCCATCTCGTTGCCTAAACATACGCAACAAACAATTAATTCAAAAATACATTGGGCGAGGAATATACTTGTTCGTCGCCCAAAGTGTCTTTGGGCGAGAAAAACGTAAATTTGTCGCCCAAACTTACTTTGGGTGACAAAATATTTCGTCGCCCAAACTCATTTTGGGCGAGGAATATACATTTCGTCGCCTAAAAGGGTCTTTGGGTGACGAAATTATGTTCGTCGCCCAAACATAGTTTGGGCGAGGAATCTGTTCGTCGCCCAAAGGGTCATCCTGTTCTGTAATAATGGTTTGGGCGACGAATTGTGAGGTTCCTTGCCCAAGATCACTTTGGGCGACGAAATTTGTAGTTCTTCGCCCAAAGTAAGAATACTTTTTTGTTTACAATTTTATNCGAATTGTGAGCTTGCCCAAGATCACTTTGGGCGACGAAATTTGTAGTTCTTCGCCCAAAGTAAGAATACTTTTTTGTTTACAATTTTATATATATAATAGCATACGATACGATTGTATTTCCAAAGATCATAACCATTCATTTTTTAATTCCCCACTCAAGGATCATCCATGCAAAAAATTAACTCAATCGGAGATGTAGAAGTTAGGTAACGGTGGTTGAACTTATGAACGATTGTAAATTTTCTAATACGAATCGAAGTATGAGATGAATTCCGATTTAGCCGAGTTTTTGCAGGGATGATCTTCCAGTATAAACGAATAGAATGAACGGTTCCGATCGTTGAAATCACATTGTAGTCTTCACAAATTGTTGAATCGCCAAAATTTCTACCCAAAAGTTAATATAATTATACTCTTCAAGTGTATTTGTATGTAGAAGATCACTTTTGTATTGTGTTTTNCGGAGATGTATTAGGTAACGGTGGTTGAACTTATGAACGATTGTAAATTTTCTAATACGAATCGAAGTATGAGATGAATTCCGATTTAGCTAGCCTTTTG
>QANW01009690.1:1787534-1869655 GCA_003254865.1 Dryas drummondii
TTTGGTTGTGAAATCTGAATTTAGATTGATGTTGGGCTCATATTTGACAATGATTTATTTTTTTGGTGAAGGAAGGATAGTGTTGCATTTGTTGTGAAGGATAATTGCATTTTTGGTGAGGTATGTGTTTAATCTATCTTTTAGTTAAGTTTTTGTATGATTTAGTATTTAATGTTTCATATATAATTGTATTAAATTTTTGAGTGAATTAGTTTGTATGTTAAAATTAATTACAAAATTGATTAATTAATTTGTATGTTTTTATATGCTAAAATTTAATAGTTTGTTTGTATGCTTATATGTATATTGTTAGATTAATTATTGTTTAGTTTGTATGTTACATTTAGTTTAGTTGTAATTGCAAAATTTCCGATGACATAGTCCAGCACTCCTAGAGTACTGGGTGAGGTCATGTGGCACGAAGCGCTTGTGCGAAGTTATCAATCGATAACTTTGTACATTTAACTAGTCGTGCGAAGTTATCAGTGGATAACTTTGTACACTAAATTTAAATTCACCTTAGACCCGTTAGAGAGTCTATTGGACGCGCTCCAATATGATTCTTGAATTGTCCAAATTACCCATGGACAGTTTGGGAGTGCACAATTATGTGTTGTGGTTAGCGGTTCATGTGATGTGGATTAGTTAGTTTGTTAGTTTTTAAATATAAAATTTAGTTTAATTACAAAATGTAGATTAATTAGTTTGAGAAATATAATTTAGTTATAAGGTGAAAGGCAAAGGAGTCAGCTCCCAATGATGTAGTTCAGCCATCCTCGAGTACTGGGAGCCCTTCTATGCCACGGCGGGCCCGTCGATCTCACCGCTCTAGTCAGGTCACCGCTTACGCTTCCGCTTCCGCTTCCGCTTCATCTACTGCCACGTCATCCACTGCGACGAGGGGACCATGTAGTGGGTTGAAGTCCTCTCGGATCGTGCGCAGTACTGGGGCGCGGATTCCAGTCATGTGTGTGCAAAACGGCCGACGACCATTAGATCCTAACGTTGACAGTTTGTTCTCGCATGATGTGGGGGCTATTATTCGTGCCGAGTGCGCCATGGTTGCAACCACTTGGAAAAAATTGCCGGCAGAGATTCAACACAAAGTGATCCGCTCCATCTCAGTGAGTATATAGCTCAATAATTAATTCAAAATGATAAATTTGATCATTCATAACAATCTAATATTTTTTTCAGGTTAACTTTGACATTCAGATGCATGATCCCCTCACTGTCACGTACATGACAGATTTACTCATCAAGTCCTACAGGCAGTGGAAGCACGAACTACACGTGCATTTCAAGGGATTTTCGTCGGCATTTGAGGCATTGGCGAACCCCCTTATGGAGTTGGTAGAGCGGTCTGACCAGTGGCGTTTTTTGTGCGATCATTTCATGAGTCCGTCGTTTTTGGTACGTTTTATCATCTTAAGACTTTAAAAAATCGATTATTGTTTTGTTATTCAATTATTGTATACATACACTAACATATTTATAATTTGCTTAATATTTAACAGAAGAAGTCGGTCGCCAACGCCAGAAACCGGAAAGGGAAGCCGTTTAACCATCATAGTGGTCCGACGCCCATCTCATATCGAGTGGAGTCGCGACGTCGGGTATGTCATTATTTAATTTAATACATATATATTCTTTAATATTGGTTGGGTTTTTGACAAAATTATTTTCTTTTTCAGCATGGGTCGCAATTCCCGGAGATAGATACTTTCGGAGATATCTATGTTCATCCCGGTTATGATGCGGCCAAGGCAAAACATGTTAGTTTTTTATATTTTAAAATTCATCATATAATTTTTTATATTTATTTTTCTAATTGGTTACTTGTATATATAACATTTTGAAGGATGAGATGGTGGCCAACTCGAGAATATATTTGGAGAGCTTGGCCGAGCAGCACCCTCCGGGTACTCCGTTGGAGTCGATTCCAGTACCCGATCCCGATGTCGGACTTCGTATTATGATAGACTCACTGGGTGTTAGGCCCGGTAAGGAAATACGCGGCATGGGATATGGGCGGATTCGTGATGTTCGATCCTCGTCTTCGTCTTCATTTTCGTCTCAGCCATCTGCAGTCGTCGCAGGGTTGTCCGCTCAAGTGAAGAAGTTGCAGGAGGACTTACGAGCTAAGAGAGCGGAGAAGGAGGCGTTGTATGCTGCATTGACCAAGGCGATACCTGGGTTTGTCCCGCCACCATCTTCTCATCAACCTCCGTCAGATATGAATGCTGATAATGCTACTAGTTTACAATAGATTGACTATATATATTAGGGTTAATTACTACTTTGTATGGATATTTTGATATATAAATTTATGAATTTTGTTTTATATAGTTTTTGAATAAAGAATTTTTTTTTAAATATTAAATTTAAATAAAAAAAACAATTTTTTTAAAATAAAAAAAAATGTTTGGGCGACGGAATTTTTCGTCGCCTAAACATGCTTTGGGCGACGAAATTTGTCCGTCGCCCAAAGCACGTTCCAGCGAGGAAATTAGTTATTCCTCTCCCAAATCTTGTTTAGGCGACGGATAATTTCGTCGCCCAAACATGCTTTGGGCGAGGAATAAGTGTGTTCGTCGCCCAAAACCTCTTTGGGCGACGAAATGTGTCTGTCGCCTAAACATGTTTTGGGCGACGAATTTTATGTGTTAGGAGACGAAAAAAATCCATTGCCCCAGGTTTCTTTAGGCGACGAAATTTAGAAGTTCGTCGCCCAAACTCTTGGGCGACGCATTTCGGGCGTCCAAACTCTCGACGAACTCATTTCGTCGCCCAAACGTTTGGGCGACGAATTTCGTTCCTCTCCCAAACCCTTTTTTCTTGTAGTGTAGAGGAAAAGTTATAAGATATAACCGATATACCGCCACGTAGTATAACTAATCCAACGTGTAAGAGTATTACTGGATGATGTACGTGTTTATATTAGTAGGGTATAGTATTAATAACATCCACTCATATTATAACAAATAGACTTGTTATACCACGTGTCAATATAGCGGTTATACAGAATAATTTTTCATACTGGAGAAGAGCAAAAAAACAGAAGAAGTAAAAATTATTAGAAATAATTAAATAAAATATAAAAGAAAAATTAACGAGTGATAAAAAAAGTTGAGTAATAAAAGATAAGTGTAAAACAAGAAAAGAGTTGTTAAATTATTTTTTTCTCTCATCATTATAACATCAGAAATAATTAAATACAATAGATTAATTTATGATTAGTTTTTTAAACACATGACATCATTTTAGATGGGAATTCACCTGAGTTAAAGATGTGAGCAAAACTGCTCTCATAAAATTTAGGTCAACGAATTCTATACTAAGTTGCAAACCTTTGTTCCCCAATATGTAAAATCCCAAATGTAGCCTAAATATATATCTCTAACAGACCCAACCAGATTGTTGAGTGCCTCAGTCATCTCTGACAAATCAAACTCATATATCTCTTTTCACTCCTTTTCCACACATATCCCCCCATCCCCGTATATGCAAAATTTGAACAGTAGCTAACTAGCAATTAGCAAAAGTGACCCATGATAATTTCTCACTGGGTCTTTTTTCGAGTGGACAAAACTCTACTCCAAACCCACAAAACAAAGTGACAAATTAAAAAAAAAATTTCAAATGCACAGACCCAAACAGCAACCCTAGCTACTGAAGCTCACACAGATCAGCAAAAATCAACATAAAGCCTTAAGTCATTGATAGCTCACAATGATCATCACAAAAATCAACAAAAAACCCTAGGTCATCCATAGCTCATACAGATGATCACAAAAATCAACACAAAGGAGAGATAAAGAGAGAGAAAGCAAGAGAAAGAGAGAGCTACCTAGCTACTGGAGACGACGGTTGCAGAGAGGTTCAATAGTCGCACAGAGATGGTCGCATTCGATTTGGGATGTTGGGAGTAATCCAAGCTAAGCCTGTATAAATAAAACAGTGGGGGCTGTGTGTATTAATTAGACTGGTGTTTACTATACAAGAGGGGTTTAGTGGATAATTTAGTCATGTGACTAATTTTCAAATTGTGGTACCAAACACATGGTTAAGTACTATATAATACTATCATGCCAGTTATCCGGTCTTCCAAACATGCCCTAAGGGCACTTA
The DNA here is from genome assembly GCA_003254865.1 of Dryas drummondii. Taxonomy (NCBI): domain Eukaryota; kingdom Viridiplantae; phylum Streptophyta; class Magnoliopsida; order Rosales; family Rosaceae; genus Dryas; species Dryas drummondii. Next base: position 1,791,666 of record QANW01009690.1, read on the forward strand.
TATAGGCACAAATAGAAGTACTCTAATACCCTTAACAGAAACCACCACGAATAAATTCAACAAACAGCATGATTTTCCGCCTGTACGTGATTTTCAACCTTTCACATTCACTACAACGTACTCTTGTGTGCTCTCTCATATTTTCTCGGACTCGACAAAATCCTACCACAGCTAGCTAGTCAATTCATTGTAGATTTGGGACCATTGCATGTGTATTAGAATATATCTGGATTAGTGTTCCTCTAATTGGATTTCAAATTGAAAGACATAATATCCTCTTTCCTCTTGGCTTTGAAACACTCCCCCATTCCCTATTTTAAGACTTTGGTATATTCCTTCTAAACAATAAAATTTGTAGAGTAATGTTCAAATATATATATCCAATTTGCTTGGCAAAATGATGGGATATTCGTATATTTCTCTAGCTTTCACCTTTTCTGTTTCGTATTTTTTATATTTAAAATTTGTTCATTAACAAGGTTATACGTTGGTTTTCTTTGAAATGAATAGTCTTTGAAAAACAAAGTTAATGCATGGATTATTGGTTGTATGTATTTAAATAGCGAGAAACCATATGTTCGTATATATATTAAGCTGAAATTTGTTAAGTTTCAATAAATTGGATTATGTTTTATATTGATTGTAATTTTATTTTCTTTGTGTGAATGTGAGAGTGTGAGACCCCCGAAATTTTTCATGTTCTATTTTCGGGTTATTTTATTTTCAAAGGTTAGTTTTGAGCCAATAAGAAAATAGTTTTCTTCACTACGAGTTCATAGCATTTTTGGAATCTTTTTCGGAGTCCGGCTGTATTTTTGGCAAATGTTTGAAGTTGGAAAAATATAGGATTTTCGAGTTGGTTGAGGTGTTGTGATCTCAACCATTGGATTTGCTTTTGATCCAATGGCCGGGATGCTGCCACGTGGTTGGGCAGCTGGCACGGTGGAAGAATGGTGGAGAATGGAGAAGAGTGGAGTTTTCGGTGGAAGCTTGTAAAAGCCACCATTGAGGGCTCGGCAGGTTAGCTTATATATACTGCCCATTTCTTTCTTTTCTGCTTTTCTTTCTTACTATTTCCTTTTTTTCTCTCTTTTCCTCTGTTCTCTCTCCTTAACCAAGAGTGTTTTTTGAGTTGTTTCCTTCGCTATTCGGCAAGCCAACGTCAACGACGTACATCTCATGTAGTGGTGGTGTGGTGTTGTACGAGTTGACTAGGTTGCTCAAAATCCAGGTGAGTGATTCTTTGTCTTGGTCTTGTTGTTATTGTGGGTAAGTCATTGTTGTTTAATTTGTGTATTTTAATACGAATGTATGTTTGTGAATGAGATGTATTTATACATATGACTAGATGGTTAGTATAGCGCTCTGACGCATCCAAATATTTTAAGCCGAGAGTTTGGGGCGTTACAGAGAAGGAGAATAATGCTAGAGCATAAGGGCATCATCAAAATTAACAATAACCAAAGAAAGGCGCAAATGAGTAACAAATGCGCATCGATGTGATTCCATAATTTAGAGCACTAAACAGTGAGCAAATCACCTTCAAGTGCCTATAATGTGTCATGACATGACATGCGATTACTTACGATGACATGTTGTGAAGTGCTCATAATAATCTATTCACGAAGATTAATATGATTTTTCAATATTTTGGAGCACCAAACAACAATTTATTTTACTTTGAATTTGGTTAATTAAAGCGCCTTTGACACGACGTGCCATCACATGCCTAATTGCCTATTTCTTGTAATGTCATGTCCATTTAATTTCTTATCAACTTTGACAAAGTGATGCAAGCTGCCAAGCTCAATACTGTTGTTTGTCTTTTTCTTTTTTTGTCACAGTCTGTAGTTTGACTTTTCTTTTTTTTTTTTTGTGGTCAGACAGTACTAGTACTAGTACTGTTGTTTGTCAATTATTTATGCGCCACAAATGGATTGCACCCAAAAGAAAATGTGATATGATGTTTAGTGCACTCAACTTGTCTTCTCTTCTCTCTTTAATTTTGTCTCAGACCTCGATCAGTTGATCACTAGTCACTCGGAAAAATCCTACAACAGTTTGGAGATCGGTTGATTGCAGTGTCTTTGGTACAAGCTTCATTGCAGTTTCCGTTTAGCTAAAAGGTATTTCTTTCACCATCATCACACACGCACACACGTACATCAAGTGTGTAATTATGATCAGTTGGATGTTTATATAAAATTTTTCGAATTTCTTGACTGGTTTCCTTCTAAACAAGAAATTTTATGGGTAAATTCAAATATATATCCAATTTGCTTGGAAAAAATGATGGGATAATTCTTTTATTTCTCCTCCACCGTTTTGTTAGTAGAATTTCATTTGTATTCGAATTTCCCCTCCAATTTGGGATTAGCATTTTTATAATATTTCATTGTTTATTCAAGCTTTTGCTGGGGCAAATTAGGCTCGGGTCATTGAGCCGTACATGGGCTCGAAGATTCTTGGCTTATTAGCAAGGCCCATGGCGATCTCACTTTCTCAAAGTTTTTCTCGGCCCTGCCCGCTTATTTTTTAATTACTTAAAATAGTAAATGCATTTCGACCAAAAAAAAATAGTAAATGCATGACAGCAAGGGTTTAAATTTCGAAGTTTTCGGTGAAATTTTGCCGAAAATTTCGTTTTTCAGGGGTTCCGAAATTTTAACACCTATTCGACTAAATTTCGGAAAATTTCGGCGAAATTTCGAGCGAAATGCCCTTACAGCAACTTTTTTTGAATTTGAGCGAAATTTCGCTTGAATTTCGTCGAAATTTCGCTCAAATACCCAGCCTAACCCGAGCTCAAAATCAGAAAATCTCAAATACCCAACCTAACCCTCGGCGAGGCGAGCTGCCCTCGTCGCCATTCATCGCCGGAGGCAGCAGATCAAATGGCGACGACGTCGCCGGAGCCAGATCGAAGAGAGACGACGTCGCCGGAGCCAGATTGAAGAGAGATCAAAGGGTGATTGGGCAGGGAGGAAAGAGAAGGAGAAAAGATCTTGGAGAGAGAAGAGATGAGGGAAAGGAAGGAGGAAAGAGATGAGGTCTGGTGTGTCTCTCAGTCTCTCTGCAGTGGCGTCTTAGACTAGGAAAGAGAAGTTACGGGAAGAAGGGAAGAAAGGAAGAAAGAAAAGAGAAAAGGAGGAAAGAGAAGAAAAAAGAAAAGAAAAGAGGAAATGAAGAAGTTACGGGAAGAACCTAGAAAGGAAGAAAGAAAAGTCAAAAGAGATAGGAAGGATTTGGTACAAAAAGTAGATCAGGAATCCAATATACTTTTACATGGCCGTCTGATTCATCTCACAGAACTTGAATAAAGCCTCCTCGACTTTTCATTTCTTCCGTAATTTAATTTGGGATTTTTTTCTGACGAATATTCGCTTGCATGCCACGAGTAACATAAATTGGAGCAGTGATCAGGTAATTATATATTTATACCGAAGGAAAGAGAAGAAAAAGAGAAGGAAAAAAAAAAGAAAAGAAAAAAAAAGAAAAGAAAAAGAAAAAGAAAAAGAAAAAGAAAAAAAAAAGAAAAAAAAAGAAAAAAGAGGAAAAAAAAAAGTTTATTGTTAATTGGGATTTTGGGCTTTGGGCAATTGGAAAGAAAAAAAAAAGTTTAGAATTTTGTTTAGTTGTTTTAAACTCTAAATTCTAATACATTTATATATAAAAATAATTAAAAATACTTTAAAGGGCCTAAACCCTAATATTTTAGTGTGTAGATTATAAAGAATAAAGAGTATTAGAGTATATATAATATATAGGATTTAGTGTATGAATTATAAAATATGAATATATTAATTTCATTTATTCATTGTACTAATTTTATTTAACAGTATTTGCCTCCAGCGCGCATTATATTCATCACATATCACATGAAACTTATCATATAATTTGGTTTCTTCAATATTTTTTATCAATGTAGTAGATAATATGTTAAATAAATATATGGTAAAGTTTCATTCAAAATTTTCGTATTTTGATAGCAATTTCCGTCATTTTTGTCGAAATTTAAAAATCTTCGAAATTTTCATCGAAATTTTCTCGAAACCCGAAATTTTATTCTTTGTATGACAGTTATCAGTACGAATTATGTTTCAGGCATCGATCGATCTCCCAAGAATTCTTGGTTCCTGGTTCATGGCTAGCTGCAGTACTACTCTCCACTTATTTTTGTTGCTCATCAGTTGTTCTTGCATGCACTGGACTAATTGTGATGCTGCTACAAGGGACACACTCAAACCAGGCGACATTCTCGATTCCTCAAGTTCCTTAATTTCTGCAACTGGGAAGTTCAATTTGAGTTTCTATATAAACGAATACATTACCGAACCCAACTCCAGCTACCTAGCTATAATGTGGAAGGGAAGTAAAAATCATGCATGGATTGGCAACCCGTACACACCTACTTTATACCCAACAGGAGTTCTCACCTTGGACAAGAACAACACATTGAAAATTACCCACAAAGGTGGTGATCCTATACAGCTCTACCCTCCTTCACATGGTCATCAAACTACTAGTAATGTTGTGGCTACCCTTTTGGATTCTGGCAATTTTGTCCTACGAGAAGTGAACTCAGTGGACGGATCAACGAAGCAGGTGCTGTGGCAAAGTTTTGATTATCCGACGGATACTCTTCTGCCAGGCATGAAAGTAGGTGTGAACAAAAGATCACATGGTCACAATTGGTCCGTTACATCATGGTCAAGAGGGCACAGGCCAGAGCCAGGGGATTGGAGCCTTGAATGGGACCCCAATGGACGCGAGTTGAAGATTAGGCGACTTGGGGTGGATTATTGGAGTAGTGGAGTGTTTAGAGATGGGAGATTTGAATTTATATCACCAGATGATGCATTTGGGGTACGGATGTACAACTTTAGCGTAGTTTCGAATGAGAACGAAGACTACTTCACTTACAATCATGTACACCAAAGTTTAAAATCACAATGGGTGCTAAACGTTTATGGGAGACTATTTGAATTTGAGTTACTATATGATATTGCACGAGCAGATCAGTGTTATGGCTATAACACAGATGATGGGTGCCAGCTCAGAACAAATTCATCATCTCCCTCTCCTAGTATTAGTGGTAATGAAGTCTACTAATCTTTTGATCACGGTTGTTTGTAATTATCTGTTGTTTGTGACTTTCTAAATATCTGTTCTTTGTTATACAATGCCAAGTGCATGCAATTTGGGTACGTAGACTTGTTTAACACATCAATAAGTACACATCGTTTAAATACATATTGTTCATTTGAGCAGGTTCTGAAGCCAGGGAAAAGCTTAATTAAGCTGGCTCTTATTCATTCATTAGTAGATAATGGCTGCTAATAATTACTCAATTAATGCAGTTACAATTAAGAATGCAGACACAACAAAAAAGCGGATAAGGATTGGCACTTCAATCGCGGCTACTTTATTGGCTTTGGTGCTCTGCATTGTGTGTTATCTTCTACGAAGAAGAACAAAAAGAAAATTTGTACTTTCAGGTAGATTAATATATTACTATTTTTTTTCTTGGCCAAGAGGTAGATTAATTATTTAAACACAAAGAATATGTATATGAAATTGTTAGACAGGTTGAATTTCACATCGTTGTTGACAATGACAATTGTTGTCGCAAATGAAAATTTTTTGATCTCTAATTAAATAGGGGAGAACATGATGGAATCTGATAGATCAGCTGATAATGTCACTTGGCTTCAAAATGAGGGAATGATGATAAATGATTTAAGGGTATTTAGCTATGCATCTGTCATGGCTGCCACAGCCAACTTCTCCAATGAAAACAAGCTTGGTGAGGGTGGCTTTGGACCTGTTTATAAGGTATTAAGGCTTTATATCATTCAAAGTTTTGTTCTCATTATTAATAACTAATATCTGAGAAATATATAGCTGATCAGGTTCAATACTATATGGATCATCAATTCAGGGAAAATTAACATCACCTGAGCGCGAAATAGCGGTGAAGAGACTTTCAAGATATTCAGGACAAGGAACATTGGAGTTTAAGAATGAATTGATACTCATATCAGAGCTCCAACATACCAACCTTGTTCAGCTTTTGGGATTCTGCATCCATGGTGAAGAGAGGATGTTGATTTATGAGTACATGCCAAACAAAAGTTTGGACTTCTTTATATTTGGTACGCAAGATCTATCACTTTAATCTTACTACTTGATTTCATTTGTTCCAGCAATATATATATATATATATCTATAATGTAGCTATTTGTGATATGCTGATTTTTAGCTAGTTCTCAAAATATCTAGATTATTAATCTTATTTAACTCTGTACAATATTGAACAGATTCTACAAGAGGCATGTTACTTGATTGGAAGAAGCGCTTCAATATAATTGAAGGAATTGCTCAAGGATTGCTTTACTTACACAAATACTCGAGACTGAGGGTCATTCATAGAGATCTAAAAGCAAGTAACATACTACTTGACGAAAATATGCATCCCAAAATTTCCGATTTTGGCATGGCAAGAATTTTCGCTCATAACGTAATAGAAGCAAATACTAATAGAGTTGTTGGAACGTAGTAAGTAAACAATACTTTCTTTTAATTATGTATTTGGTCACGTTTGGATTGCTTAACATGCATTAAGTTGTCTATATAGATGTGCTAAAAAGATTTCTTTAATTTTCATTTTGATACAGTGGTTACATGTCTCCTGAGTATGCCATGGAGGGAACTTTTTCCATAAAATCTGATGTATATAGTTTTGGAGTGCTAATGCTTGAAATCATTAGCGGTAGGAGAAACAATAGCTTCGACCATGATGATCGAGTGCTCAACATAGTAGGATACGTATGTCATACAAATTTCTGCACTTAATTAAGATCAAATTTTTCTTCCTTGAGATGTGAGATTTAATGGTTCTGATACATTCTACACGAATACATACAATCTTGTTTCAGGCATGGGAGTTATGGAAGGAAGGTGCAGGGCTAGAATTAATGGATCCAACACTACGCGACTCATGTATAATGGGTCAAGTGTTAAGATGCATCCATGTTGGTCTACTATGCGTGGAAGAACATGCTGCCAATCGACCCACCATGTCAGATGTTATATCTATGTTGACAAATGAAAGCATGTCATTGGCATTTCCAACAAAGCCAGCATTTTTTATTAGAGAAAAAATGGTTGAGACTGGACAAATTATATCAGTAAATGGCTTGTCCAATTCCATTATTGATGGACGATAAGAGGTATACTAGTTAATACATTTGGGTGCCTTAATTATACAAACTTTGTTTGGAGCATTAGTGCTTGAGTTTGAACCTGTCTGTGTCTGCCGAAAAAGGTTGATAAACCACCAAGCAGAGACGCACTCATCAACTATCTGTAATTAGTCGATGGCCTTTGTATGCGCGCTTTGTGTTCCCTATATATTGAAGAAGTTGTTATAATTTAACCCATATTTCTTTTGGATTATAATTAACTTTAGCCATACATATATATTTATGTAGCTTTATGCAAAAGAGAGAGAGAGAGAGCCCGGCCACTCTCCTCATATGTCCCCCTAGTCAAATGCAATTGGATTGGCCCTGCTTGTTGAACCTTTTGTTAATTAATTACATACCATTATCATCATCCTCACCCTTGTCCTAAATGCATAAGTCGACTACAATTGAAATAGGTAAAAATATAAACCTTATTTAGGTGTAATTTTTTATTTTTTTTAATAATAAAATTCACTCATATGCTAGCTGTTAAGTTTCGTTTAAATGAATGTAATTTATGGTCAATTAGATCAAAAAATATTTTTAGATAATAGTTTTTGTGTATTTTTATAGTTGAGGATGTAAAAGTATATAATATAATTATTTTTATAAGTCCTGTAAATTTGATAATCCTGTCCTTACTCATTAGGACCTCGATCTCCATCCTCATTGTACACGTACATTTAGATTATGACATATGTGTTTTTTCTTTTTTGGTTATTTTTACACATGTTCACCCTCTCTAGTCAAGACCTTTCAATCTGATTTGTTGATGGGTGACCTCATTTGTTGAAGATCCCTTAGGAGAGAGGATCCGGATCCTATAAAGATCAGATCCCTTCAATTAATTAATTTCTTAATTTCTGGGAAACTTACCTGAGCCCATGTCTTACTAAAAAACGTAAGGCAGATGTATCCGGTCAACATGAAAGTCTTCCATGCAAGATTCGCGTAGAAATTCAACAAACAACGTGTTCTGCCTTCTGCGCCTCACAAGTCCAACAACGTGATTTTCAGCCTTTCACATTCACTACAACTCTTTTCTTCTCTCTCATCACCAATAAACCCTCTTAAATTTTGTTCTCAGTCAAGCCTCTGACCCCCTCCACCCCACGCAAGCTATTTTCCTTTTGCTCCATTAATGTAGAATATTCTACATTAATTCCATTGCAACTTTACGTCTTCTAAACACCAATTACTCTAATCTAATTTTAAAAAACCACCAATTAAGAGGGTAAACTCCAACTTTTAGCCTTTCACATTCACTTTCACCCTTCTCATCTCCTCTCTCATCTTTTCCCTCACTTGGCAAAATCCTACCACAGCTTGCTAACTAATCACTTCCTTACAGATTTGAAGTACGTTTCAATACTTAATTATTAATTAAGCTCATCGATCTATATATGGCTTCCATTAAAGAATTCCTAAATAACTTTGTTTAAGTGTGAGGCTGATCTACTTTGCATTTTTAGTTCAATAATCCCATCCCTTTAATTTTTAAATATCCTTCAAGAATCATCACAACAAAAATATCAAACAATGAAGATCATTTAATTATTTAATTAAATGGTGACCAATTCAATACTTATCGAAAGTTTGTCATGTTTTTCATTTTTTTTTTTGCCCAAAAAGTTCGTCCATTTTTTAATTTCACGATTAAATACTTTATTGGTTTATGATTTATCTCATTTTTATAAGAATGATTCTTAAATAAATATTTTAAAAATATAATCATCGAACTACAATATTGTGCAACAAAAACCACAAAAAATCTATTAATAAACTTATTTTAAAAAGTTCTTAATAAAAACTATATATAAGAAATGGGTAGGGAATTTATTTAATTTTTTGCAAAGATTATTTTTAAATACATACCTACAAATTAAGGTCCATTGACTTTAAGTACCAAATTGTAATGTTTTTTAATTTTAATTACCAAAACATTTATGTTATTTCACTTTAGGTACTAAATTTCAGTTTAAGTACCAACTTTAAAAAACATGATTCTATCGAACTGTGACTGTCCAATAGTCATAACTTTTTATTAATTTGTTGTTTTTTCAATATTTGCAAGGCTTAAACTTTAATGTTTAGCCTTTGGATTTTAGCTAGACTTCATCCCTCAAACCTAAATTAAAAGTATGAAATCCTTAAAAATTTTGATTTTTTATAAATTTTAAACAGTCACAACTGTGACTGTTCTGTTCGACACTTACAACTGTAACTGTTCGACAGTCACAACTGTATAACAAATTGATTTGTGACCTAATCCAAAATGTCTTACCATAAGTTAGTACCTAAACTAAAAAAATTAGTGTCTTACTGTTTTACTGAAAAACTATTGATATTTGGTATTTAATCTTAATTTTCTATAAAAATTAAACAAGTTTTATAAGTTAAATATTATATGAAGTGGATCATATAAGAGATCCCTTAAATAAAATTAATTGAAAAATCCATCAATAAAAGGGCCATACATATGTCGGGAATCCTATGTACTATGTTATACATTGTCACGATAGCTGAAACAAAAAGTCAAGAAAGCAACTGAATGTAATTAAAGCAATTGCAATGCTGATCGAGTGAACAAAATGTTAAGAAAAGTAATAAAATAAACATAATTTGTTAGAAGAATGCAACCTTTTGCATTCCAGTGCATGCATGTAATAAATTAATAATGGTGTTACAAATGGGTTGATTTAGAAAATACACATCCGACGGCTGATTTACAAATAAGAAATCATAGAAATAGTTCACTTATTATTTGTTAAATTTTATTTGGTTCACAAGTTTTTTTAAGTTTTATATTGGTGTATGAATTGTTCAGGAGTGACCGCTCTAGTCAAGACCTTTCAATCTCATTTATTGATGAGTGACCTCTCATTAATTTCATGAAGGAAAATGCTTGGCTCCATCCTTAATGTCAGCAGCGGGCCACCTGTCAAAATCTGAAGCTGAAGAGAAGAAACACATATACGTGAAGATCCCTTAGACAGAGGATCCGGATCCTACGAAGATCGATCAGATCCCTTCAATTAATTAAGAGAGCTGCTATTTGCACACCCTTTTCTTCTCTTTGCACACTCTTTCTTAAAAATAAAAATAAAAACTCAAATGAAAAGACTTTATATCCCATCAATTTTTCTTTTTGCACACCCTTCCTAAACAGAAAAAAAAAAAAACACACACACACACCCAAAAATCACACACCCTATCCCCATCTCCCCCCTCCCCCCCGGAGAAGAAAACTTAAAAAAAAAAAATTANGCAAAAAAAAATTTAGGGGTGTGCAAATAGCAGTCCTCTCAATTAATTCACCACCTGATTTATCTGGAAATGGAACGGCAGATCTATCCGGTCGACATGAAAGTCTTCCATGCAATATTCGCGTATCTAGCCACTACAAATAAATTCAACCTACAACGTGCATGATTTGCGTCTCTGCAAAACTTGAATATATATATGTGGGGTCATCGTGTTGAAAAATATACTTGCATAATTGAACCACTCTAGTTTTTAAATTTTCAATTCAGAATTCTTTAACTTAGACAAATTAGAGATTATGTAATCATTTCATTAAATGGCAACATTTAATTGTTTATTGAAAATATTCGTATTTATCTATTTATTTTATAACGATTAAATACCTTAATGATATTGATTTGTCTACTTTCTTTTTAAAAAAAAAAAATTGATTCTTAATTGGAAATCTAAAAGTATTTGGTTTTGATCATTGAGCTATAATCTACAGTAAATCTTATAAGAACTGTGTAAAGGTCATCTCAATCTAGAATAAGAAGAATAATAAGCAACGTACGTGGACAACTAATGAATCAAGAATGGACCTAAATCGAAAAAAACAAGACTTGAACTCAACCCAGCGTACGTTTTTAGACCTATGCCAAATTGTCTATTGACTCTATTATAAAAGCTACACTGACACAGTACATCCTGAGGCAATTATAATTAATGTTCATTTCATTAATTATATCAACTCTAAACAAAGTGCTCGATCTTATTGTCATTTTTCTAATTAATTTAGTCCAAATTAAGATTCTTCATTAATAGAAGACTGAAGACTTCCCCCTTTTCTTCTATTTCGTATAATGGATTGCATGTGCTAGTATCATATTTTTCTAAGTTAGTCAATGCTTTTACTAAGTCAATATATTATTTTGTGCGTAAATACTATATAGTTACTATATAATGGATATTCTATGTCCCCAAAAGAAAAATGTGATGCCTGTTTTAGTGAACTCAATCCTAACCTTCAGCCTTTCACATTCACGTCTTCTTGATCTACTATATATATAATGGTTGTTCACTTGTTCACTAGCCACTCGGCAAAATCCTAGAGCAGCCAAATAGGAGAGTCATATATATATATTGCAAGTTTCAGTTAAGATAAAAGGTAATTTTTGCAGCACATGCATGTGTGTGTGATTCTCCTTGACCGTTTTGTTTTTCTTTGTATTTACCACCCTTTTAAAGTTTGAAGAAATTTACTTGTCATTTAAGTTAATTTTCTTTCCTGGTTCAGGCTTCTTATATATAAATTAAAATTTTGGTTCTGCCGTGCGTTGCAGGTGTTCATATATGGCTAGCTGCAATAGTCTCAACTTAATTTTGTTGGTCATCATGAGTAGTTTTTCATGCATGAACTGGACAAGTGCAAGGCACTCACTCAAACCAGGCGACACTCTCGATTCCTTAAGTTATTTAGATTCTGCAAACGGGAAGTTCAGTTTGGGTTTCTACGTAAATTTCGATAACAGTTACCAGCTAGGTTTATGGTGGCTGGGACGTTCAAACCTGCTATGGATCATTCCCAATCGATGCACACCAAGTTTATACCCAACATCATCAACAGGAGGACTACTTCTGACCTTGGACCAAAACAAAACATTGAGAATTACCCACAAAGGTGGGGATCATACTGTGGTGCTTGCCTCAGCTGATCCACAAACTACTAGTACTGGTAGTAGTAGTAGTGCTAGTGTTGTGGCTACTCTGTTGGATTCTGGCAATTTTGTCTTACAAGAAGTCAACTCTGATGATGGGTCAACCAAGAGGGTTTTCTGGCAAAGTTTTGATTGTCCTACTGATACTCTTTTTCCAGGAATGAAACTGGGTTTTAACAAAAGAAGTGGCCACACCTGGTCCCTTTCGTCGGAGGATTGGAGCCTTGATTGGGACCCCAAAGGACGCCGATTGAACATTAGCCGAGCTGGGGTGGTTCATTGGAGCAGTGGAGTGTTTAGAGATGGGAAATTTGAATTTATATCACCTGATGATGTATCCGGGGTACCCATGTTTAATTTTAGTGTAGTTTCAAATGGGAGTACTCAAGACTACTTCACTTTTTACACTCATGTAAATCGAAGTGAAATATCACCATGGTTGCTGAACAAGAATGGGCGACTCTCTGCATATGGAGGACATGATATTGCACGAGCAGATCACTGTTATGGCAATAACACTCATCAAGGGTGTCAGCTGTTTCCCACTAGTACTACTGTAGTACAAGAAAAGAGACCATCAGCTGATATTGCACCAGCTGGTAAGTCTACTAATCTTTTGATCTCAGCTAATATATATGAAATTGATAATTTCATATATATTAGTAACTAATTAAATTAAAAAGGACTTATTTAACATAAAGATATGGATAAGCAAGCTCTTACACATATTTTGCACAAATACCACTTGAAAACGCACATCCTCTCTCCCTCTCCTTCAGATCTTGAAAACGCACCTATACCACCTTGCTCACATCTTCTCGGCTCTTTTGGTAGGCTAGGGATCCAAGAAATATTGTTTGTAAATTTGGTGATTTAGATTCTATCTATTTACCTTTTTTTTTTTTTTTTAAATTATCTCTTTGAATTTTAGAAAGAATGGTAGAACTTGAAAGTACACCATTCAATGCTTCGTTCTGCATACATTGACCTATTTGTCTTCTTTTGCTTTTAAGTAGAATTAAGGTTTATTATCACTTTTGTTTTGACATTTTAACAAAATCTCAATTCACCATATTTCACTTTAATCATTTCAATTTATTCTCTAATAATATATGGTATGCATTTTAATGTGCGTATTTACCTCAATTCTGTTTGACGTGGTGCTTACGTGGCATGGCATTTTGGTTATCTAGTTGGACCACTAAGCACCCCTGGTTTTGGCGACATAGACAAATGTGGGATACACCCCCCTTAATTTAATACAAAACTTAAAAGATTAAAACAAAAGTTATTTTTTAAAAAAATTAAAATAAACAAATGAAAANATTCAACAAGTTCTTCACAGCAAGTCTAGTCCCATCACTGAGAATCCCACTGTACACAATCCCATACCCACCTTCACCAATCACATTCTCTTAACAGAGCCCATTTGTGACGGCCTCGATCAACCCAGATGCGAGACCTCGGGGCCCACCACGTTGGCGTTCCCATACGACGCCGTCTCGGCGCAGCCTCCGCCGCCGCTATTCAGAGTGCCTCTGCGCTCGCAGCTGGAGGCCCGGTCCGAGAACACCACGACGCGGTGGTCGGGCTTCCCATATATAAGGAAAGGGGCGGGGGTGGTATTTGTGCAAAAAACCCCATATATAATTAGGAACTAAATACGACTTGTTTAACAAAAGTATACAGATTATCAACTAAATAATGTATACAGATTATCAACTAAATAATGACTAGTACGGGTAGTACCTATTACTCAATGCAGATACAAAGAAGCAGAGGATAAGGATTGGCACATCAATCGCGGCTGCTTTATTGGCAGTGGTGCTTTGTATCGGGTGCTATCTTCGACAAAGAAAAATTAAGTTGTTACTTCCAGTTCCAGGTAGCTAGATTAATCTTTAAACACAATTACAGAATGTATATATAAATATGAACCTGTTAGGCGTCGGTACAGATGGATGGAATTTCACATCTATGACAATTAATGACAATTGTTGTCGCAAATGGAAAATTTAATTTAATTTCCTACATCTATTAATCTAAATTAATAGGGGAAAACAAGACAAAGATTGAGAAGGAACTGCTTGACTTGATGGCATCTCATAGATCAAGTGATAATGTCAGTGGGCTACATGAAAAGATGAGACATGATTTAAGAGTATTTAGCTATGAATCTGTCATGACTGCCACAGGCAACTTCTCCAAAGAAAACAAGCTTGGTGAGGGTGGCTTTGGACCTGTTTATAAGGTAATTAAGGTCTTAATTAAATCATTAAAATTAACTATTATTTCTTATTATTAACGAATATCAGAAAAATAACTGATATAGTTGATCATGTGACATTTTACGGATCATAAATTCAGGGAAAATTTATATCAGGACGAGAAATAGCGGTGAAAAGGCTTTCAAGATATTCAGAACAAGGAACATTAGAGTTTAAAAATGAAGTGAAACTTATATCTGAACTCCAACATACGAAACTTGTTCAGCTTTTGGGGTTTTGCATATACGGTGAAGAAAAGATGCTAATATATGAGTATATGCCAAACAGAAGTCTGGACTACTTTATATTTGGTAATTGGGAGTTGGACTATAATCACTTGAATATATATGAGTACTTGTTTATTTATATCTCTCTCATTTCTAAATAGATTTCCTCTTTAAATTTTATTGAACAGATTCAACTAGAGGCCAGCTACTAGATTGGAAGAAGCGTTCTGACATAATTGGAGGAATTGCTCAAGGATTGCTTTACTTGCACAAATACTCAAGATTGAGGGTAATTCATAGAGATTTAAAAGCTAGTAACATACTACTTGATGAAAATATGAATCCCAAAATTTCAGATTTTGGTTTGGCAAGGATTTTCATGGATAATGAACGGCAAGCAAATACTAATAGGGTTATTGGGACATAGTAAGTAAAACATATATATATATAAGTTCTTAATTTTTCAGTACCCTGGTTACTACTAAACATGCTTTTGTGTATATATGTACTAAATATTGTTACTTGTTATTTGGTACAGTGGTTACATGTCTCCAGAGTACGCTATGGAAGGACTTTTTTCAACAAAATCTGATGTCTACAGCTTTGGTGTGTTAATGCTCGAAATCATAAGTGGCAGGAAAAACAGCAGCTTCTACAATGATGATAGTGTGCTCAATATAGTTGGATACGTATGCCCACAAATCTCAATTATGATTAAAATTTAATTTCTATATGGTGTGCGTAGATTCTGGCAAATATACCCTTAATGAATATTTATATATAATCTTGTTTCAGGCATGGGAGTTATGGAAAGAGGGTGCAGGATTAGAATTAATGGATCCAACATTAGGCGAATCATGTATTAGGGATGAATTGTTGAGATGCATCCATGTTGGTCTACTATGTGTGGAGGAAAATGCAGCTGATCGACCCACCATGTCAGATGTTATATCTATGTTGACAAATGAAAGCATGCCATTGGCTTTGCCTACAAAGCCAGCATTCTTTACAGCAAGAAAAGTGGTTAGAGCTGGAATAGGTGGAGAGGAACCAGAAATTATATCAATAAATGGCTTCTCCAATTCCGAATTTGATGGACGTTAACTTACTAATCGTGTTTGGTGTGCTCTTAACAACTTAATTAAGCTACAAGTATTTACGTTAGCTTTCACTGATTGGTATGTAGGTTGGGAAGAAGAACGATACATTATAATTCCACCAAGCTGATTTCTGTAGGGATACGCATCAAACTATAATTGGTTGGGCCTTAATTAGGCGCCCTTGTGATGCATTGTCGACTAGTCTCCAAGAAAAACGGTGCATGGATGATAAGTTTTAATTTCCAAGCTAGTTAGATGTTCAGGTGATGCTTGTTAGTGTGTTCCCGGTATTAATATATGAAATAGTATAGATGTTGTCTAGTAAACTAGTATAGATGTTATTAACACATGTTTCTTGTGGATTATAAATTTTTCTATTGGCTTAATTATTACTTTGTCATTCAATCTTTTTTCAAAACTCCACTATACCAACTCATAGTTTAATTACACTACCAAAAAAAAAGAAAAAAACTTGGCCGACAAAATCAAATAAGATTTGTCGCCTAAGATTTCAACGATCCGAACCGTCTATTAATTTGTTAAGATTATCGTTGTAAAAAATTAAGTAAATCAGAAACCATTAAACCATTTAACTTTGATCAAACAAATAGTAAAACAAAATAAACACTTAAAATTATGACCATTTAATTTTTGTAAGTAATTAATTTTTGATTTACTTAATTTTTAGAGGTCGTAAAAATTAAAAAAAAAAATCCTTAAATCAATATGTTGATGAATAATTTGAAAAACCACAGTAAAAAAAAAAAAGAATCAAACTCAATCAATGTAAACGAGGAAAGATGGAGCAAGAGAGAGTGAATTTTGTGGTAAAACCACGGAAGAACACATTTTGGGACGTAAATCCAAACCCTCTAAATAAATAAAAAAAGATCCAAATCTCCAGGAGATGAAGCAAAATTTGGAAAGCGAAGAAAAAGGGTTCATACTCAGGCCTAGTAAAAGTTGTAAATCACGTTTACATGCATGCCCAAGTCATGCCAAGTCCATTTCCCTTCCATATTTGTACGTAACTTTTGTTTTTCAAAAGAAGAAATAAAAAAGAGTAGGAAAAATACATAAAAGTCAAAGTCAACAACAAGCCCTCTTGTCTATTCAGAATACACAAACAAATGTCTTAAAAATGAACAAAAACCCAATGCCTCTCATATGCTTTGAGCAAGAGAACCCCAATTGTAAAACAATGAAAGCCTTAACAATAAAGCACCATTGTTCCACCACCACTCTGCCTCTCTTTACTCATCACTTTGTTCCCTATTGCCAACTCCAAAGACACCCTGTCTGCAACCCAATCACTCGAAAAAGACCAAACCCTGGTCTCAGCCGGCGAGGTCTTCGAGTTGGGCTTCTTCAGCCCAGGCAGTAGTAGTTCAAAGTGGTACTTGGGCATATGGTACAAGAACATTGAAGAAAAAACATATGTTTGGGTGGCCATTTAGCCAACAGAGACACCCCACTTTCAAATTCATCATCAGCAACTTTCAAGATCGGAGGCGGCGATTATGGAACTACTACTAGCGTTGTCCTTGTCGATCAAGCTGGGAACATCAAATGGAGCTCTGCTTCTTCATCATCCAATCAAACCCAGTTGGGTCCTTCCCCTGTTGACCCATCTACAGGAGACTTCTCCTTCAGGCTAGACTACCATGGTTTCCCGGAGATTTTCCTCTGGAACAAACAGGACATAATATATCGCAGTGGACCCTGGAACGGGTTGAGATTCAGCGGCGTCCCAGAAATGAGCGTTCCAAATGGTGTCGAATTCAGCTTCGTAAGAATCAGAAAGCGGTCTACTACAGGTTCCACATTAAAACCCAGTCCTCGGAATATTTGTACTCGCAGTTGATTCTGAATCCCTATGGAGAACTTCAAAGCCTGACATGGATCGAAAGCAGAAAGACAATGAAGCTATTCTGGTACGCGCCAGAACACCAATGCGACAGGTACAGGGAGTGCGGTCCGTACGGTATCTGCGACTCCAATGCATCACAACTTTGTAAATGTGTGACGGGGTTCGCGCCCAAGACAGCGTTGGAGTGTGCAAAAGACGACTTCTTGCGTTTGGGAAACATGAAATTTCCGGAGAGTGGCGGCGCGTTTGTGGACAGGAGCGTGGGGCTTGAGGAGTGTAAGAACAAGTGTTTGGCGAATTGCTCTTGCAGTGCGAATGCTGAGATTCAAAATGGAGGGACGGGTTGTGTCATGTGGTTTGGGGAGTTGATGGACACCAGAGAATATGCAGAAGGGGGTCAGGATCTCTATGTCCGATTGCCACCTTCTGAACAGACTGAACTAGGTAAGTTCCGATTGGCAGCTTCTCAACTAAGTAAGTTCTTTTGCCTTCCCTTGGTCACTAGGATAATATATATTTATATGGGTGCTTATTTTAAATAAAATTTTCGGTTTTAAGGTCGCCATAAAGGATGATGATATCATACATGTGGTATGGAGGTGTGCGTCACAGGTATCTATATGTCAATTTCATGGAACTGGGCCACTTGTTTTGTGAGGGTCCCATCTGATTTGTGAAATTAGATAGAAGTTTGCCTCTAATAAGAATAATAAGAATACGATTGATTTGATATCTCAACCAATAATACGATGGTATATATGCTTTTATATTTCATTACATAATTTTTTTTTTAATTTTGAAATAAAACTTATCTCACAGGATACCTACTCAACCCATATCTCTATAATAGATAACTTTTTTTTTTGTGAAATTATGCTTTCACATTAAACATTTGTCTTTTGTTACTTGGTAGGACATGAGCCTTCCAACGAGAGATTCTTCATTTAACACTAAATGAGGGATTTCTCTTGTGAGGCCCACACGAGTCGTTTTGTGTCGATTCGAATTATTTATTTTTTACATTTTTATTGATAGATCATCCTTATAAAAAATCAACCAAATCGAAAATCATTTGTCTATCTAACTTTGATCAAACAAATGAAAGGTTTCATCGAAAATATTTGATTCGTCTATTTGTTTGATCAAAGTTAGATAGACAACTAATTTCCGATTTGGATAATTTTTTATAAAAATGATCTATTAATAGAGATGTAAAAAATGAACGGCTCGAATTGACACAAAACGACTCATGTGAACCCCACAGAAGGATCTCTCATTGGAAGGCCCCTGATTGGCAGGATTTTTTTTTTGACACAATAGTTATATGATATACAATTATATTTTTTTTTTTTGCCATTATATAATTGTATAATTGTGATATACAATTATATTTAATGATAAAGAATTTGTTTAATTTTTTACCATGTAAAAACTAAATGTGATTAAACACACTTATGACCCTTAGATGATAAACTTTACTTATCTCTTGCTAGAATGTAGTTTTTCACCATTTGATCTATTCTGTTAATCAATTAATTCCAAGAAGATATTTAGAAAATAAGCATATATACAAAAGTACGTACAACTCAGTACCATATATGAGTAGACTTGTTTAACATTTGGATGAGCTAGCTCTTATTTATATATATATATGTATATAATATATATATATATACAAGAATGCTTTAAAACTAACTAGTTAGTAA
The DNA here is from genome assembly GCA_003254865.1 of Dryas drummondii. Classification (NCBI taxonomy): domain Eukaryota; kingdom Viridiplantae; phylum Streptophyta; class Magnoliopsida; order Rosales; family Rosaceae; genus Dryas; species Dryas drummondii. The sequence goes on from QANW01009690.1 coordinate 1,811,044, forward strand.
GTTAATACAAAGCTAACCACCATGTTGGCCCACCACACAATGTAATCTCAAAATTCTAACCGTCTATTTTTTAGGCCTTACTTCAAAAATCATCCATCTAAAAAATTTTTAAATTCGGAAATCATTTAGTCATTTGATTATAACAACAACCATTTATATGTTTTTATTGAAAACACTAATCGTCTATTTATTTGATTTCAATTAGATGACTAAATGATTTCCAATTTAGTTGATTTTTTGTAATGATGATTTTTGAAGTATGACATAAATAATTGACGGTTCGGATTATAATATTAGTTATGTGGTGGTCTCAAAATCATGGTTAGATTCGTATTAACTTGTTAACTAGTTAGTTTTAGAACACTTATATATATATATATTAGTAAATAGATAATGACTAATATAAATAATACTTAATTAATGCAGAAACCAAAAAATGGATAAGGATTGGCACTTCAATCGCTGCTGCTTTATTGGCAATGGTGCTTTGCATCGTGTGCTATATTCAACGAAGAAGAATTAAACTGTTACTTTCAGGTAGATTAATCTTTAAACACAATCAATCAATGTGTGAATATGTGTATATATATATATGTGTGTGTGTGTGTATAATATAAACCTGTTAGATGCACAGATCGAATTCACATCTTTGACAATGACAATTGTTGTCGCAAATGAAAAATTTAATTTCCTACATCTTTTATTTAAATAGGTGAGAACAAGACAAATATTGAGAAGGAATTGCTTGACTTAATGACATATGATAGATCAACTGATTTCAATGGACTTCAGAATGATGGAAATATGAGGCATGATTTAAAAGCATTTAGCTATGCATCTGTCATGGCTAGCACAGACAACTTCTCCACGGAAAACAAACTTGGTGAGGGGGGCTTTGGACCTGTTTATAAGGTAATTAAGATTTTAATTAAATCAGCTAGTATAATTAATTGCATGTTCTTTCTTATCTTTAACTAATATATATCAGAAAAATAGCTTATCGATGATCAGGTGACAGTTTATGGCTCATAAATTCAGGGAAAATTAATGAGAGGACGAGAAATAGAGAAATAGCGATGAAAATGTTTTCAAAATGTTCAGGGCAAGGAACATTGGAGTTTAAAAATAAATTAAAACTCATATCCGAACTCCAACATACGAATTAATCTTATTCAGCTTTTGGAATTTTGCGCATATGGTGAAGAAAGGATGCTAATATATGAGTATATGCCAAACAGAAGTCTAGACTACTTTCTATTTGGTTGGGAGTTGGACTATGATCACTTGAATACAAGTACTTGTTTAATTAATTTAATTTATATCTTTCTCATTTCAAATTTCGAAAAATAAATAAATTTTAAATTTTATTGAACAGATTCAACCAGATGGCAGCTACGTACTAGATTGGAAGAAGCGTTTTGACATAATTGGAGGAATTGCTCAAGGATTGGTTTACTTGCACAAATACACAAGATTGAGGGTAGTTCATAGAGATTTAAAAGCTAGTAACATACTACTTGATGAAAATATGATTCCCAAAATTTCAGGTTTTGGTCTGGCAAGAATTTTCATCAATAATGAACGACAAGCAAATACTAATAGGGTTGTTGGGACATAGTAAGTGAAAGATATATTAGTTCTTAACTTCTCAGTACTTTGGTTACTAATCAATAAATATGCATTTGTGTGTATATGTACTAAACATTGTTACTTGTCATTAGTACAGTGGTTACATGTCTCCAGAATATGCCATGGAGAGACTTTTTTCAACAAAATCTGATGTTTACAATTTTTGTGTGTTAATGCTTGAAATCATAAGTGGCAGGAAAAACAGCAGCTTCTATAATGATGAGGGTGTGCTCAATATAGTTGGATATGTATGCCCACAAATCTCAATTATGATTGACATTTAATTTCTATATGTATGGTGTGATCGAGCAGATTCTGTCATATATATCCTTAGTGAATATTCATATATAATCTTGTTTCAGGCATGGGAGTTATGGAAAGGAGGTGCAGTCTTAGAATTAATGGATCCAATATTAGGCGACTCATGTATTAGGGAGCAATTGTGGAGATGCATTCATGTTGGTCTACTATGCGTGGAGGAAAATGCAGCTGATCGACCCACCATGTCAGATGTTATATCTATGTTGACAAATGAAAGCATGTCAGTACCAGCTAGTACCTGCAAAGCCAGCATTCTTTACAGCAAGAAAAGTGGTTGGAGCTGGTATAGGTGGAGAGGAACCAAAAATTATATCAATGAATGGCTTCTCCAATTCCGAATTTGATGGACGTTAAGTTACTAATCGTGTTTGGTGTGCTCTTACCAACTTAATTAAGCTACAAGCTAGTCTTTACTTTAGCTTTCACTGATTGGTATGTGGGTTGGGAAGAAGAACGATACATTATAATTCCACCAAGCTGATTTCTGTAGGGATATGCATCAAACTATAATTGGTTGGGCCTTTAGGCGCCCTTGTGATGCATTGTCTAGTCTTCAAGAAAAACGGTGCATGGATGATAAGTTTTAATTTCCAAGTTTGATGTTCAGGTGATGCTTGTTTGTGTGTTCCCTATATTAATGTATAAAATAGTATAGATGTCGTTGGCTGGTAAATTAGTATAGATGTTTCAACACATTTCTTGTGGATAATTATTTTTTCTAATGGCTTAATTACTACTTTGTCATTCAATCTTTTTTCAAGATCTCAATTTACCACTCGAGAGTTTAAGATTTTATTTGTCTCACTTAACTATCTAAACTTATTTTCGTGACACATTTACCTAAATTCGTTAATTTTTTTTGAATAAATATGTTAAAAAGATCAATTAGAAAAAGAAAAAAAACAGACAAAACTAACGAGGCCATGAGAGCGAGGGTAAGAGATGGGAAGGGCCGTCAATGGTGGGGTTGGCAGCAGGTTGGGTAGGTAAAAGGGTGGATGGAGGGGGGGGGGGGGGGGGGGTATGTGCTGCCTGTGCCACCAGAGTCACCAGACTGACCTGAATTCAATTGGCAGTTTGGGTAACTTGGGTAAGAATAATTAATAAGTTGATTGACCAAACAACTAGAGTCATAATTTCTTAATCTAAATTATAATTTGGGCATTAATAATTAATTGGTGCATTTTGCTTAGAAATTAAGGAGAGAAATTAGAGGACCATGGCATTGCATGTTTCTCTAACTACCTGGATTAGTGTTCCTCTAATGGAAAGATATAATAACCCCTCTACGGCTTTTAAACACTCCACCTATATCAAAACTTCGGTTCCTTCTAAATAAGAAAATTTGATGGCTTGATGAATGATCTTTAAAAAACAAATTTAATGCATGGATTATTGGTTGTATATATATATATATATATATATATATATATATTTGGCCAGGATTGGTTGTATATATTTAAACAATGAGAACGTGCATGTATATCTTAAGCTGAAACTTGTTAAGTATCAAGAAATTGAATTATGTTTAGATAAAGATTATTCAATTTTTATGTACAAAAGTATTGATATTTAATTATAAAGAAAAAAAAATTATAAGATTAGTTTTTTTACCTTACAAAAAAAAAAAAACCAAGAGTATTTAGCTATGCAAGTGACTTGATGGAATCTGATAGATCAACTTATCATTATCAATGGGCTTCAAAATGTGGGAAATATGATAAATGACTTAAGAGTATTTAGCTATGCATCTGTCATGGCTAACACAGCCAACTTCTCCATCCAATAATATCCTTACACATTGTAATATTGATTACACCAAATAATTTTTTCTTGGGGAGAGTGACTTAATTTGGACCTGTTTAAAAGGCATGGAGGGAGCTACTAATTAAGGGACCATATGGGACATGTGTCCCCCCTCTCATGTTTTTCTTATACTTTTTACATATGTACGTATAAGTGGAGCTATAATTGTTATTACTTATCAATAACAATATATAAGTGGAGTTATGGTTGATGTTGTTTGTCAGTCAAGTAGTAACAACATGTAGGTGGAGCTATGATTAATATTGCTTGTCAGTAACAATATGTAAGTGAGGCTATGATTGTCGCTGCTTGTCAGTAACAATATGTAAGTGAGGCTATGATTGTCACTGCTTGTCAGTAACAATATGTAAGTGAGGCTATGATTGTCGCTGCTTGTCAGTAACAATATGTAAGTGGGGTTATGGTTGTTACTACTTGTCAGTTACAATATATGTGGGGATATGATTGGTACTGCAATATGTGGAGCTATGGTTGTTATTGCTTATCAGTAACAATATGTAAGTGAGACTATAATTGTTATTACTTGTCAGTAACAATTATAGTAACAATATATAAGTAGTGCTATAATTGTTACTGTCTGTCAGTAATTTGTAATGTTTTTTTGTCAATTATTAGCTTATAATAAAAAATAATAAGTGAGGCTATGATTGTTATTGTTTGTCAATAACAAAACTCATGTATTCTTTTGTTAAAAAAAAAAAAAAAAAAAAAAAACTAAACCCATGAATTAGTTTGAAAAAAGAAAGATAAAGAGATGTATAAATTTAGTACAATGGCTCAAAGCAACATGTGCATGGTTACCAAAAAAGAAGAAGACAAATGATAGTTGGTAGTTACATAGCAAGCGGTTTCAGCAAAAAAGGAAAATAAAAAAACACATGTCAGCTAGTCGTTACATATATAACAAGTGGTTTCAGCAAATAAAAAAAAAAAAAAAAAGACGCATGTCATCTATTGGGTACATAGCACTATAGCAGGTGCAAAAGTAAGGAAGAAAACTAAACATGCGGTGGCATAAATGTAATTTAAATTCTTTTTAATAGCTTTTGTTCAGCTATGTGTTGGGTGTTTTAAGAAGTGGGCCGGATAAGAAACTACTGTCGTGCGGGTTTAATAATCAGATGTATATCTCAAGTGGACTTTAAAAAAAAACCCTATAATATATGTGTGTTTTTTTTTTTTGGATTATATTTACACATGTAACACATGTACACCCTCTGTAGTCAAGTCAAGTCAAGACGTACCTTTCAATCTGTTATGTTGACGGGTGACCGATCATTTGTTGAAGATATATCCCTTAGATCCGGACCCTACGAAGATCATCCCTTGAATTAATTAATTTCCTAAATATTTCTGGGAAGCTTACCTGAGCCCGGGGACCCTCTCTTTACTAAGCACGCGCGCACCACCTGATTTCTCTGAAAAACCTACGGCAGATATATCGATCCGGCCGACATGATCAAAGTTTTCCATGCAAGATTGGCGTAGAAACCACGTACAGCAAATAAATTCAACAGACAACATGATTTGCGCCTCACAAGTCCAACAACGTGATTTTCTGCCTTTCACATTCACTACAACTCTTTTCTTCATCTTTTTCTCAACCACAGCTAGCTAGTCAATTCATTGTAGATAGAGCCAGCCGCCCAGCCCTCAGCAAAGGCGGCAGCAGGGGCGACCACCCAGGCCCACTTTCAAGGGGCCCAATTTTTTATTATATAAGACAACCGCCCAGACCACCCAAGGCCCACTTTCAAAGCGACGTAATTTTTTATTATATAATAGTAATGATGAGAGACCGTTTATTTTTTAAATTCATGTAAAAAATCATTCAAATTAGTAACATTTGCAAACAAATACAGTTCGTTAAATAAGGTTAAAATAATGTTGATAATAATACGATGGCTAAATCATTTTTGATTTGATTGATTTTTTACAAAAATATATTATTTTTTAATTTTTTCAATCATTAAAATTCGTTGTTGGGTTATTAGAGCGAACAGGAAATTTTCCGCTTGACGCTCTTCTTTGGTTAACTCTAGATGGGTTTCTCTTGATCGATCTCTTCCTTAGTCCTCATATCTTCTCTATTGTCTCCTAAGAAATTAGGGTTTGCAGAATTTTTGTATTTTCTCCTTCTAATTTATGTTATGTCTTATTAGGTTATCATATCAATTAGTTATTTAGGGCCAGTTTGGTATTGCTGTGAGAAAAAACAGCTGTGAAGTAAAACAGCTGTGAAGTAAAGTCAGCTGTAAAGTAAAGCAGTTGAGTGTTTGGTAAACCATATTTTCAAAAGTACTGTGAATGCAAAAAACAATATCAAAGTGTTTGGTAAATATTAATGTAAAAGTGCTGTGACTGTGTATAATTACTAAAATAGACATGATACTGAAAGTGTATTTCACTTATTTATTTGGTAAAACTAAAATGTTTTTTTACTTATTTTTTAAATTTGTGGCTACAAATTTTTATTAGCATTAATTTTTTTAAGAATAACATTATTAAATAAGTATTCCTATTATTTTTTAAAGTATATTATAATTTTAATCGTACAAATAAAATATCATAATTAATTATTACAATATAAAATATAACTAACAATGAAAATATTTTTTAATTTAAAATAAACAAATAAAAATTATATAAATCAATAAGGGTAGTATGGGTAAAATAAAATATTCATTGTTGTTGTGATTCACTGCAGTTTTCAAAAGCACCTAGAAACCTGCTTTCTGTTTTTGCTGTGGGGAGTTGAGAATTGTGGGGGAAAGCAGTTTTTTATTTTTTTACCAAACACCAAAACTGCTGTAGGTGATTGAGAATTGTCATCCACAGCAGCTTTTGGGTCCTCCACTGCAATCCCAAACGGGGCCTTAGTCTTTAATTTTTGTTTAATTGTGATTTTCTGCTTGATTCTTGAAGATTTAGATTTTGTTTGGCTTAATTGGACCCAATCTTTGTACAAATTGTGATAGGGGAGTGCTAGGATGTCTCAATAAATCGTGCCTCAATAACATGGATTTTCCATGTCGATTATAATATTTAAATTTGTTATTTACAACTCATAATTATTTGTCATGTAAATCTTTTTAAAGACTTATTTATCCTTTTTTAAATCTTACAAACTTTAAATTAAATTAAAAAATATTAAGATTTTAAAATCCTCAAATTAGAAAAACCTATAGCTAAATCTTTGAAAAAAAAAAAAAAAAAACGATTTCATCACAGAAAAAAGTTAGCCTTTACTTATTTAATACAAGCAGATTCCAAATTTCCAACAAAGAAGGCAACACTAGGAGGGACAGAAGTGGAATGGGATCTTTGCTCTGATTGAACTTAACTCAACAAAGACGAATTAAGAAGAAGGAGAATTTGATAAACTGCTTCCCAGAGAGTTTGGCATACCACTGCAACCAAAAGAGGCATTATTGTTAGGCTGCTTTAGTTGAAGAGGCTTCGACCAAAAAACTACCCCAACCCCAATTCGATCACCAAATACCTATGAAATAAAAGAGAAAAAATAAATTGATTGAGAGAAGAAGCATGCTTTTTGGACGATTGGAGAGAAGAAGCATGCCTTTTGACTATTGGAGAGAAGAAACACGTTGGAGTGACTTAAGTTAGACTTGGATAGATAGAGCCTCCCCTTCAACGTGTTGCAGTTCTTTCTTTTTTTCTTTTTTGGTTTTGATGGAGATGAACAATTGTTTAAACAACAATTTGATTGTACAATATTGAGTAATTATTGATAATATAAAATCTTAATACAAGTAAATTAAAATTATTGTCATTGGTTTTGTGATGGGTAAGATTGTCTTTCAATAAAAAATAATTTTAATTTGATATTGTAAATTAATAGTAATTTTGATAATCACATAAAAATAATTAGCTAGTGATGTGTATCAATTAATTTTGCCACATAGGATTGAGACACAAATTAAGGCACAATCATTGAAGCCCCAAATCTTTTCCCATTGTGATATTGTCTCATGTTTAATGAAAGTATTTTTTTTTTTTCAAGCAAAAAATTGGTTAAATTAGAGATTATGTAATCATTTGATTAAATGGTGACAATTTAATTGTTTATCAAAAATACATGTGTTCATCTAAAAATGATTTTTAATGAAACCCTAATTAAACAATATAGGGTTTAGATCATCAAACTACAATGTGCAGTATACCTTATAATAAATGTGTAAAAGTCATTCCAATATAGAGTAAGAAGAGAATAAACTGAGTAAGTGGACAACTGATGAATCGATCATGAATGGACAGAAATCTGAAAGAAAGAAAAACAAAACAAAACCTGAACTAAATCCACCGTTATTAGGCATAGCTTTTAGACCTATGTCAAAAATGTCTCCTATAAAAGCTACACGTACTGACATATATAGTAACCTAAGGTAATTAAGGCAATTATAATGTTCATTCTCTATATTATCTATAGCTCAACTTTCAACAAAGTGTGTCATTTTTCTAAGTTACTCCAAATAAATATTCTTAATTAATTAGAAGACATATCATCCTTAATTTTCTTCTATTTCGTGTATAACGGATTGCATGTGCTAGCTACTATTTCGATCCTATATATAGTAGTTCTAAGTTAGTCAATCTTTTACCAAGTTAGTCTTAGAACACTCAAGCCTAACTTTCAGCCTTTCACATTTTGTCTTCTTAATCTCTGAGCCCTTGGTTGTTCACTAGTTACGCGGCAAAATCCTACAGCTGCAGCCAAATAGGAGAGTCATATATATTGCAGTTTCAGTTAAGACAAAAGGTAAATTTTGCAGCACATGCATGTGTGCGTGATTCTCCTTGACCGTTTTGTTTTTTCTTTGTATCTACAACCCTTTTAAAGTTTGAAGAAATTTACTTGTCGATTATGTTAATTTTCTTTCCTGATTCAGGCTAGCTTCTTATATATAAATTAAACTTCTTGGTTCCGCCGTTGCAGGTGTTAATATATGGCTAGCTGCAATAGTCTCAACTTGATTTTGTTGGTCGTCATGAGTACTTTTTCATGCATGTACTGCTCAACTTCAAGGGACACACTCAAACCAGGTGACACTCTCGATTCCTTAAGTTATTTAGGTTCTGCAAACGGGAATTTCAGTTTGGGTTTCTACGTAAATTTCGATAACAGTTACCAGCTAGGTTTATGGTGGCTGGGACGTTCAGATCTGGTATGGCTCATTCCCAATCGATGCACACCAAGCGTACACCCAACATCATCAACAGTAGGACTACTTCTGACCTTGGACCAAAACAAAACATTGAAAATTACCCAAAAAGGTGGGATGTATCCTCTTGTGCTTGCCTCAGCTTGTCCACAAAATAGTAGAAGTAGTAGTAGTGCTAGTGTTGTGGCTACTCTGTTGGATTCTGGCAACTTTGTTCTTCAAGAAGTCAACTCTGATGATGGGTCAACCAAGAGGGTTTTGTGGCAAAGTTTTGATTGTCCTACTGATACTCTTTTGCCAGGAATGAAATTGGGCGTTAACAAAATTACACGCCTCACTTGGTCGCTTTCATCGGGGAATTGGAGCCTCGATTGGGACCCCAAAGGACGCCGATTGAACATTAGCCAAGGTGGGGTGGTTCATTGGAGCAGTGGAGTGTTTAGAGATGGGAGATTTGAATTTATATCACCTGATGATGTATTGGGGCTACACATGTTTAATTTTAGCGTAGTTTCAAATGCGACTCAAGACTACTTCACCTTTTCCACTCCTGTAAGTCGAAGTGAAATATCACCATGGGTGCTGAAAAAGGATGGGCGGCTATCTGCATATGGAGGACATGATATTGCACGAGCAGATTACTGTAATGGCTATAACACTGATCAAGGGTGCCAGCGGTTTGCCACTAGGACTACTGTAGATCAACAAGAAAACAGACCATCAGCTAGTAAGTCTACTAATCTTTTGAGTTCAGAAGTGATCGATTTCATATACATTCGTAACTAAATTAAAAATGACTTGTTATTTTAAGTAGGCTTATTTGCACATTTACTCTCATAAATTATAGTTTCGATTCACTTTACCCCTTTAAAATTTATTGGCTTAATTTATTCCCTGTAAATTTCCTATGTCAACTCATATTATTAGTGTATGAGTTAGTAGTTTATAAGTTTTAAAGTTTTGCAGTTACAGTTAGTTACTAAGAGTATATAAAGTCATGTACTCTCTCTGTAATACTTACATGAAGCAATGTAGTCTCTTTGGATGAACATTCTAGAAAGATAAAAGCATTTCGAATAAATTTTTTATTTCTAAAAAAATAAAAATTAGTTTTGAATCTTTAGCACAATCCATATATTTGTAATAGGTCCAAAATTTAATTGAATAGATGTATCTAGGGAAAATTCACTTTGAAGCGACTATTCCCTAGATACACACGTCGTAATATATTTTTTTTATTTCACAATTGAATCAATTTAAAAAAGACCTAAAGTTAGGGACTTATCAATAGGTAGTGTTGCTCCAATACCCAACCAAAGGGCTACTGCAGTGCCAATCAAAAAGACGGTTGTCGCTACGGGACGACGAAATGGATTTTGGAATTTATTAACATTCTCTATTTTTCCTACTCTCTCACTCTCTTTCTCTCATTTTCTCATCAATCCCAACACATAACCCGAAATTGTCAAGTCTGTCAATTTTATCGTTTGAATTACTGACATCGCATCTATGTGGCAGAGGGTAAATTTATGGACTTAACTGTTTTTGTAAGACATGAGAGAAATTTATTGGGATAAATTGAGACAATAAATATTAAGGGATAAAGTGAGACGAAACTATAATTTCAAAGAGTAAACGTGCAAATAAGCCTTTTAAGTCTAGGGAGATGCAAGCTCTTACACATATAATTAGGAACTAACTACTTGTTTGACATAAGTATAGGGCCGGATAAGCTAGCTCTTAAACATATATCATTAGCAAATAATAATGACTAGTAACTATTACTCAATGCAGATACAAAGAAGCAGAAGTTGAGGATTGGCGCATCAATCCCGGCTGCTTTATTAGCAGTGGTGCTTTGCATCGTGTGCTATCTTCGACGAAGAAGAATTAAATTGTTACTTTCAGGTACCTAGATTAACCTTTAAACACAATTACTGAATGTATATATAATATGAACCTATTAGGCGTAGGTACAGATGGATCGAATTTCACACCTTTGACAATGACTATATATATATTGTTGTCGCAAATGGAAAATTTAATTTAATTTCCAACATCTATTAATCGAAATTAATAGGGGGAAACAAGACAAAGATTGAGAAGGAACTGCTTGACTTGATGGCATCTGATAGATCAACTAATAATGTCAGTGGGCTACAAAATGATGTAAAGATGAGACATGATTTAAGAGTATGTAGCTATGAATCTGTCATGACTGCCACATGCAACTTCTCCAATGAAAACAAGCTTGGTGAGGGTGGCTTTGGACCTGTTTATAAGGTAATTAAGTCTTAATTAAATCATTAAAATTAATTGTTCTGTCATATTATTAACTAATATCGGAAAAATAACTGATGGTGATCATGTGACATGTTATGGATCATAATTAAATTCAGGGCAAATTAATGTCAGGACAAGATATAGCGGTGAAGAGGCTTTCAAGATATTCAGGGCAAGGAATATTAGAGTTTAAAAATGAAGTGAAACTCATTTCTGAACTCCAACATACGAATCTTGTTCAGCTTTTGGGGCTTTGCATATATGGTGAAGAAAGGATGCTAATATATGAGTATATGCCAAACAGAAGTCTGGACTACTTTATATTTGGTTGGGAGTTGGACTATGATCACTTGAATATGAGTACTTGTTTAATTAATTTAATTTATATCTCTCTCATTTCAAATTTCGACAAATAAATAAATTTTAAATTTTATTGAACAGATTCAACCAGATGCCAGCTACTAGATTGGAAGAAGCGTTTTGACATAATTGGAGGAATTGCTCAAGGATTGCTTTACTTGCACAAATACTCAAGATTGAGGGTAATTCATAGAGATTTAAAAACCAGTAACATACTACTTGATGAAAATATGAACCCCAAAATATCAGATTTTGGTCTGGCAAGGATTTTCACCAATAATGAACGACAAGCAAATATTAATAGGGTTGTTGGGACATAGTAAGTGAAAGATGTATAAGTTCTTAACTTCTCAGTACTTTGGTTACTAATAAACATGCATTTGTGTATATATGTACTAAAAATTGTTACTTGTCATTTGATACAGTGGTTATATGTCTCCAGAGTATGCCATGGAGGGACTTTTTTCTACAAAATCTGATGTTTACAGTTTTGGTGTGTTAATGCTTGAAATCATAAGTGGCAGGAAAAACAGCAGCTTCTACAATGATGATGGTGTGCTCAATATAGTTGGATACGTATGCCCACAAATCTCAATTATGATTGAAATTTAATTTCTATATGGTGTGCGCAGATTCTAGCAAATATACCCTTAATGAATATTTATATATAATCTTGTTTCAGGCATGGGAGTTATGGAAAGAGGGTGCAGGATTAGAATTAATGGATCCAACATTAGGCGATTCATGTATGAGGGATGAATTGTTGAGATGCATCCATATTGGTCTACTATGCGTAGAGGAAAATGCAGCTGATCGACCCTCCATGTCAGATGTTATATCTATGTTGACAAATGAAAGCATGTCATTACCATTACCTGCAAAGCCAGCATTCTTTACAGCAAGAAAAATGGTTGGAGCTGGTATAGGTGGAGAGGAACCAGAAATTATATCAATAAATGACGTCTCCAATTCCGAATTTGATGGACGTTAACTTACTAATCGTGTTTGGTGTGCTCTTAACTACTTAAGCTACATGTCTTTACTTTATCGTTCACTGATTGGTAGTGGGTTGGGAAGAAGAACGATAATTCCACCAAACTGTTTTCTGTAGGGATATGCATCAAGCTGTAATTGGTTGGGCCTTTAGGCGCCCTTGTGATGCATTGTCTAGTCTTCAAAAAAAAAACGGTGCATGGATGATAAGTTTTAATTTCCAAGTTTGATGTTCAGGTGATGCTTGTTAGTACTGTGTTCCCCGTATTAATATATAAAATAGTATACATGTTGTCTAGTAAATTAGTATATATAGATGTTATTAACACGTACATATTTCTTCCGGATTATAAATTTTTCTAATGGCTTAATTACTACTTTGTCATTCAATCTCTCAATTTACCACTTGAGAGTTTAAGACTTTATCTGTTTTACTTAACCATCAAAACTTGTTTTCGTGTCACATTTCCCTAAATCTGTTAGTTTTGTGAATAAATATGTTTAAAAGATCGATAAAAAAAAAAAAGATACAACTAATGGAGGCCTGTTACGATATTTACCTAAATTCATTAGTTTTGTGAATAAATATGTTTAAAAGATCGATTAAAAAAAATAAAAAAACAGACAAGACTAAGGGAGGCCTATTATGATATCATATCTATGTGATTGAGAAGATTGCTGTAAATTATCACATGTGCCACCGTACGTACAAAAGAGGATGTTATTTTTTTATTTCAAATTATTTAGATTTCGTAATTTGATTAACCACTAAATTTAACAAGAGTTAAAATAGGGTAAAGTGAGCAAATTAAGTGAGTTATTTTTTAAATGTCCTATCACATATATGGATGGTTGAAAATGCCCATATTACATAATAGAAAGTTAGATGATGGAATGTGATGAGGTCAAATTAGCCCACGAGAAAAGTCCATGTGGCAAATGGTAAATATATCTTTTTTGGGTGATAATGGGACACAGTCTGGTATTCCGTATTTGTGCAATTTTCCCAAAAGAGAAAAGAAATGTATCATATAACTATATAGGTTTTATAATTCTTACTAGTAACTAAAAATAGAGATGTCCAAGAAGAGAAAAAGGAGAAAGAGGAATAGAAAAAAGTTCCATATATCCTTTCCGAGAGACCAATAGCAATCATGAGTGGTAGGAAAAACATAATTTTTTTTTTTAATAGTGTGAACTGATGGTATATGTCCTAAATGAATACACTTATGATCTTGTTTCAGGCATGGGAGCTAAGGAAAGAAGGTGCAGGGTTAGAATTAATGGATCCAACATTAGGCGAATCATGTATTAGGGATCAATTGTTAAGGGTTTAGGATTTAGGAAATGACACCCAATTTTCTCAGACATAAGAAATTTGAAGTTAAGATACCAAGAAATATATCAAATAACTATGTATTAGAGAATGACACCCAATTTTCAAGAAACAAATTTTAACTTAAGATACCAAGAAATGTATCATATAACTATGTATTAGTGAATGACACCCAATTTTTTTTTGTCGAAAAAATATTTTAAGTTCAAATTTCGTATATAACAATTAATTAATAAAAAAAGGCATCTTATTTTTTTAATATCATAAGGCTTACTAGACTTTGTATACTTATTTTGTCTAAATTCTTGTACATAGTTAATTTGTTTGTAGCCAAAAACAAATCTATTATGGGCTAATTAATTTTTAGTTTTTCACACAGAGCCTCGTAAATCGTAAATATAAGAGATGGTCATGGCTGGTCCACCACCTACCTCCCAAGAAAACATGCAATTAGCAGACAAGAGTTGGCTCGACGAGAAAGTCAAAGTCATTGTTGTCGTCATCATCTTCGTGGTCATGGCTAATCAAGTCGAGGAACTCATGAACAACCGGCTCTTCATTGACGTAATGTGGAAAGGAATCGATGTGTTTTCGTTCACGAGTAGTCAGAATATTAATTTTAATTCGTGTTAATAAATGATATATATTTTTATTTTATGTAAATTAAAAATTATATTTTTTTTTTAATTTTTATCTCAATTTTGGCTCGACATTAGACTCATTAAAACTCTACCAAATTTAACAAACTTATATTTTGTTTAAACCTATACATCTCCTCTTTACAACCATATAAAGATCACTCAAATCGGACATCTATAACTCCAGATAATTGGCCCAAAAATAAGGTACCCAAAATTATCATATTGAATCTCTAAGAAAAAATTTGAAAAATCGGACAATTTCGAGTATTTTACTTTAGGATCAATTATCTAAAATTGTAGAGATCCGATTTGAGTGATATTTATATGGTTATAAAGAGTATATATATATCTTTATTTGACTTAAATTTCTCAAATATGAAAGGATAAACATCGTCTAAAGCGAGTCATCCTTAACCTATTTTATACTTACGTTGGCCCATTAGACCTATTATTCATTTTGGCCCCTTTTGACCTATTATTAATTTGGGTCTAAAATATAAGCCCAAGCAGAATCCAGCCACATAAGTAGAACCCAAAGCCAAAACGCAACACCGCAAGGATAGACACAGAGGTTCAGAGTCCTCATAGACAAAAAAAGAAGCAGCTCGAGAAAGATCGACTCATACACATAGAGAAAGAGAGAAAGAAGAAGAGGGTAATCGGAGAAGGAGAGGATATATAATGGCGTTGATATACACATCTTACTGCCTATTGGCTGCGGCATGCTCCTATATTTAGACTCTCGAGAGTCATATTAACCATGTAGGTGACCACGACGAAATCTTAACAATGCATGTTACGTACTCTTGTGAATACCCAGTATCTGATTGGATTAAATATATATATGTATATATTTTTTTTTGTTTATGAAAAGATGTCTCATTGGACTAAATGTGATGGCCATGGAGTGAGCAGCGTTAGTTTAATTTCAGTTCCTTTCGATCAGATTGTGTAAGTTGCAATGTCTTCACTAAGAGCTGTGGAATAAGCTTGCAAGTAGGCATTGGTACTGTATCTCTTTTAAAAGATGGCTCCTTATAGCTTGTCAATTTTTTTTTTTTCCCCCTCGTAAGATGGGGGTTTTTGCTAGGCCTAAAATTAAAAAGGGTCTATATTAAACAAATCTTGAGTTTATTATTTAATTTCTTCTCTTTGAGGGGTTATTTTGATGTGATATCTGCTAATTGGATATCAACCCCACTTTCCACAACATTTATAAATTAACAAATTAATGATCAACAATTTGAATACGTGGCTGTACATAATACCATTTAACCCATTTTCATAATTTATGATAATTAAAACAAAGAGCACTTATATACCATCACAAGGCTATTTTCTATTAAATCCATGAATATTATAATCATCCATTTTTTCTCCTTCTTGAAATTATAGCAATTTAGCACGACCGCACGAGTATAGTTCACACTCACACATGAAAAATTGAAAACCACCTTAATTTCCTTGATATATATTTCTAAAAAGTAGGGTTGGTATTTTTGAACAGCCTACCGACTAACCAACCGTTCCAACCACTTCGGTTTGTCGGTTTTTGTGGTTTTCGGTGGAAGCTCGGTTGCTGGTTAGATTTCCAACCAACCAACCTCAGTCGGTGTCGAGCCGGTTCTAGTGTCCAGCACTGACATTCCTTCCGAACCGACCAACATCAACCTCTCTCATCTCTCTCAAACCTCTCTGTGCCTCTGCATCTCTCTCACTCACACTCTCTCTCGCAGCTCTCACACTTTCACCACCATCTGCAATCTCCACCGCTGAGCACTACCACCCGAGCCCACTTCGATCGACATCCCCTCCAGACCTCCCCTCCACACCACCACCACCCGAGACACCCCTCCAAATCGATATCTGCCTCCCTCTATTTTGGCTAGCCAAATTCGACTCCAACTTCCACCGACCAAAATCGACCGCCTCCGACTATGTCGATAACTGACCACCTTCGAATTGGCATCGGCTAGCATTTTGGTATTCCGACCAGCCTTGGTTAGTTAGAAGTTGTTGGATCGGTTACCGATTCAATACCAGACCTACTAAAAAGTATATCACAGGGTAACGACGTCGTAGGATGGCCATCCTAAACCCATTTTATACTTACGTTGGGTCCATTAGACCTATTATTAATTTGGGCCCATGACCCAAACTATTATAAGCCCAAGCAGAATCCGCCACGTAAGCAAAGCCAAAACGCAACGCCGCAAGGAATTTCAGAGGCTCGGAGCCTCATAGACAAAGAAAGAAGCAGCTCGAGAAAGATAGACACAGAAAGAGAAAGAGAAAGAGGAAGAGAGATAGAGATTATAGGAAGAGGGGCAATCGGAGAAGGAGAGCATAGTGGCGTTGATCAGACGGTCCAGATCCACTGGCTGCTGGATCTGACGACCCAAAACCATGGCTTCCAGAGGTCCAAGGTCCAAGCTTGATCATGAAACCAAAGCTAAGCGCCCAAAGGTTGGCTCACGAATATTATACTTTGCATTTTTTCTTCAAATTTGAATTCTTAATAAGCTACCAATAACTAGTTGTTTTATGTGAATTTGAAAGGCCTTTTTTTTTTTTTTTTTTTTTTTTTGTAAAAGATGTGTAGTTTTGCTCGCCTAATGTGCTCTAGCGAACTTGTTGAAACTTTTAGATGTACAGCTTCGAAATAGTTTTTCTTATTTATTTTACTTTTTTGTTTTTTCTGAGCTTGTATTGCGCTATAGTGATTTGAAATTGTAGTTTTGAGTAATTTAATTCTTAAGGTAACTAACTTTTTTCGGAAATCTCTGGTTTCGTTTGTTTTAACGGGAAAATGGCATTTTTTAGGAAAAAAAAAATTTCCCAGTAAAATTTTATGTCTTGAAAATTTTGGTGCTGTCTGGTTTATGTTTTTATTGAGTGTGTGCTTAGGTCGTGACTTCGGCATAATGCATGTGCGTGGAAAAGTTTTTCGTATATCAGTAATTTAAATCACATGCACATACATGCAATGGTCTTTTGACTCCATGCTCCTGAGTGATGAATAAATTGAAACGGTCAGTAACTTGATGTATTGCTGCAATCCTTGACTGTGATAGGCCCTTGAAGCTCCGAGTGAACCTCGTCGGCCAAAAGCTCATTGGGATCATGTTTTAGAAGAGATGGTTTGGCTTTCAAAGGTAAATTATTAATATATGCCTTGAAGATCTGGAAATTTGTGTTGGCGTTAGTTTTTGAGTATTTTCATCTGCTTGTTATGATTGTGCTTTATTATCTTTAGTTCAAGTACTTAAATGACTAAGCGTGTTTGAAAAGGTGAGACAATTGTCTTTGTTATTCCTTGCTTATGAAACTGGTTGTTAGCAGGACTTTGAGTCGGAGAGAAAATGGAAATTGGCTCAGGCGAAGAAGGTTGCTTTAAGGGCCAGCAAGGGCATGCTAGATCAGGCTACAAGGGGAGAAAAGAAAATGAAGGTTCTGATTTTCCCTAACTAAAGTGAAATTTAGATATATCATGCCTAAAGCGTAGAATAGATTTATCTCATGTTACAAAAAATGGGCTCTTATAATTATTCACTGACATGTTTCCTTCTCTCTGTTATTTGTTACATTGTGAATTTCAATATTGATCAGGAAGAAGAGCAACGGTTAAAAAAGGTTGCACTCAATATTTCAAAGGACGTGAAGAAATTCTGGCTGAAAATAGAAAAGCTGGCAAGTTTATCTTTGTATAGTTGATCAAGTCTCCAACTTATTTGACTTCTCGATAAGGAATTAATGAATTGATTTCTTTGTATTTGGGGCTCTGACTATACACAATTTTGTAATCTAGGTGCTTTACAAGCATCAGATGGAGCTTGATGAAAAAAAGAAAAAGGCACTTGATAAGCAGCTTGAGTTCCTTCTAGGTCAAACAGAGAGGTAAAGAATTTTTCCTCCTAGGTTAATTGATATGATCTGAATTTTCGTTGTATGCCGTATACTAGCTTTTATTTTTGGTACTATGTTAATTGATATGATCTGAATGGGGACTATGTTGTGCATGAAATTTCTAGGTACTCAACAATGTTGGCTGAAAATCTCGTGGAAAGTTACAAGCCTGTGCAGCAATATCCCACACAAGACCAAAGTACTCAATGCAAAGAGATGGATGAAAATGATATTAACAAATCAAGAGAATTGAATGTCGGTAAGTTGAAGGTTGCAATTTCATTTCTGTTATTCGCTTGCCTCTAAAGTTTATTTTCTTTTCTTTTATTCCTAAAATAAAATGTTTTTTTTTTTTTATGCATTTTAAACAGAATCTCAATCAGATACAGCAGATGCTGATGATGATTATGATGTACAATCTGATGATGGATCAGTGAGTCTTTCAATTCCTACTAAATTATATGAAAATATAATTTTCATGGTAGTATGATAGTCTTCAAAACCCCTCCTCCTTGTCCTTTTTTCTTCTGACTGTTCTATTCTGTAAATAATATGATATCTCTTTGGAACTCTACTTTTTGGTGCGCATTTACATTATAATATTGCAAATCAAGCAAGGAACTCTTTGTATTTTCTGTGGATTCCACTTGATGCTTTCCATGCATTAGATCATTTCGAGGAAAAGAATGCAGAGTAATGGGGGGCTATTATCCAGTAGTCATTGGCTGAAGCCTTGTCTTAGCTTTTTCCTTGATTTTTGCTCTGGAAAATAGTTTACTTGTATGAAGACATGATGTAGGGTTGGCTGTAGAATATTATGGCAGTGATTTCTGTATACTCTTATTATTCACACTAGGAGTAATTACATGATCTTATGCACTTTAGAACGAAGAGAAGGAAGAATTAAAACCTTTGGAATGGAGCATAATAACGTTCAGCTGTCATTTCTAGGGGTTGTTGCTTCTACATGAATGATATCTCACAATATTTATTGGCCATCTGATCAAACACAACATCAACACTCCCCAGTACTTGGTATTTTGAACCAGATCTGTACTGCCCTTGGCACTGGGATGTCAGGCGAGGGTGAAAGAAGCATGGTTGATAAAGTAGTTGACCACCTCTGTTGGGTAATCCAATGATGATGCCTATAGTTCAACTGATCTGTTTATACTGAATGGGTGCAACTGATTTTTGATGGGGAAACCTCTGTAATATCAAATAAAACCTAAACAATCACAAAGAAAAAGCTTGCATGAAATTTTGGAACTAGATCTCTGACCACAATAAGGTCAGCAAAAAATGACATACAACCCTTGTTGACAATATTTGCAACTTATATAAGCAACCTCATGTTCTATTAGTTTGATTTTAATACATAAACATGTTATTTAGAGTATGTTTCTATCTGTAAAGTGTTATGTTACCTGAATGTGTTCTGCCAAAACTTATAATTTCCTATGCATGTCTGCAAAGGTTGCCTTGTGTCCTTTTCTTTTGTATTATCGAGGTTAGACTGCTACTCTATGTGGATTTAAAGGATGCATTGATACTGCTCTTTATGTATAATTTCTATTCTTAACAGATGTTTTCCTGCATGATGATGCTGTTTTAGGAAGATGATGAGAACACTATTGAGGAAGACGAGGCTCTTTTTACTGAAAAAGAAAGGCAGGAAGAACTGGCTGCTTTACAAAATGAAGTAGATCTTCCACTTGAGGAGCTACTCAAACATTATGATGCGGAGAAAGGTGAATGGTTATAATGTTTTGCACAACTATACTTTATTTACTTGTGAGAGGCAGTGTGGGTGTCCTAAATATGGTTCTGAAACTTTTAGAACAATTTTTGATAGGGAGGTTGGTCCACTAGGTGATACCTAGGTTTCCCATATTTACAACCTGCTTTAGGCATATGCCTGACTGTAATTGTTTCTAGATGGTCCTGACTCATCTGTGATTGACCTACTATATGGGTTGTCGAAGAGTTATGAGCCAGTTGGGATGGCTATTTCCAATACTCTTTCCACTTTATCCTTATGAGCTTTATTTGTTTCTGTGTTGAAAATCACATGGCCAATAGATAGTATATCTGGAAAATTGTTGGTGGGATATCCTCCCTTCTTGCCTGCTAAGTGAGCTCTCTTTATTTGGTATCAATAGAATTTTCATAAATCTTATATGACACATGGACTTTCAGTTGACCCTGAAAGTAGTCCAGAAAAGGGTGAAGATGGTGCAGAAATGACCTCAGAGGGGGAAGATCATGATATGTTTCCAGAAAAGGCAGAAAATGTCGAAGATGGCGCAGAAATGACATCAGAGGGGGAAGATCTTGGTATGTGTCGAGAAATGGTTGGAGATGGCACAGAAATGACCTCAGAGGGGGAAGATCATGGTATATGTTCGGGAAAGGTTGAAGATGGTGCAGAAATGACCGCAGTTGGGGAACATGATGATATGTATCCAGAAAAGGGTGAAGATGTCGCAGAAATGGCCTCAGTGGGGGAAGATCATGGTATGTGTGAGCAGTTAATGTATCATGTTATGAAGTGAAACTTATGATTATGTCTGAGTGGGTGAGGGGTTAATTGTGCTGCAGGTGAACGAAATGATCTTTCTATTGCTGAGAAGACTGATAAAAGCAGCCCAGACATTTTCACTGGTCGTCGTTGTGTAAGTTGTATGTGTTTATAGTTGCCAACGCTGAACTGCACAGCATATAAAGGGTTTGGCTTGACATTTATTTTCAAATTACAGGTGGAAAGTAATGGTGTTTCCGTTTCGGGAACCCATTTATCTGAAATTGAGATCAGTGAAGCCAAAAGTATTTCAGAAGATTCTGTGCAATTTTCCAGAGGACATATGTCATATGATTTTAATGAAGAACATGTAAGAGTGCTATTGTTTAGATTTTAATTTTGTTCTTCCACCTTTTGCAATGATCTACATTGGTTTTGTATCATTGTGTTTTATCTTATTGGACCTTGATGTCTGGTGAACTCATTTATGCTCTGATTTATGTCTTAGCATGGTATTTTGCAAACTCCAATTATTTTGTAACTGTGAGACTTGTTAGTAGTTACATTAAATTGTGGATAATAGTTTTGTAGATTTAGAATTGAGTATATATATATAGGGAGAGAGAGAGAGAGAGAGAGAGAGAGAGAGAGAGAGAGAGAGAGAGCTATATGTACATATATATATACATGTATTTTGAATTATCCATATTTATATATTCCTACTTTCAGAAGTCTAACATATACTTCAGCGCAAACTCTGATTTGTCCCCCTTTCCCTTCATTTATTTTTCTATGTTTTATTTTTAAAATCAAATTTTGGCATAAGCTTGTTGCTGACTGTTTCTTAAATTATGTAGGAAGATGGTGACTTCATTCTTACGGCTGGAGAAGTAAAGGTGGGAATGATGGAAGCAAAATTGTTGTCATCTTGTCCTATTATGGGTTCTGTTTCTAGTTTGATGCTGTAAATAAGGCGGCTTATTTTACATTATTTCCAACTTGATACTATTAAGAATGCTGCTTGTCTTTGATTGCTGGGATGTCTAGAATTACAGAATTGCTACCTTGCCTAAAGTAGGTGGCTGGTGCAATACTCTTGATGTCTAGTTCTCTCCAACGAATACTCTCACCTTCTTACTTACCATTCAGTGAAAAGTTTCATTTTCCATTTTATTCCCCCATATTTTTGTTCATCAAGATTTGTAGGTTGTGGTCCAGCACAACAAACAATTGAGTCATACTTGGTTAGGATGACAGTTAGTAACTTGGGGTTGCTTATGATATTGTAGTACTAGATGGGTCAATATGCTTTTATTAGGAGCCATTTTGTCTTATTAAATATGTTTAAAAGAATAAGACAGGTTCTGCCCAATGACTTCAGCATCTAAATTACCTTGTAACTGTGGTTTCCAGCATAATGTGGCCATAAAGAAAATGATGTCTTGTTATTCTATTTTTTGTATTTTTGTTTGTCTTGAATGCAATGTTATTAAGCTAATAGGTTTTATATATCAATAATTAAGGTACTGGGAGTATGGATATGGCAATCTTTCTTCTTCGCTGTTATCAGATGTAAAGAAAACATGAAGGGATTTTCCTAGCATATCAATCTCTTTAATGGTTGATTTTTATGTTTTCTTTTTAAACTTATCTGTCCTGGTGTGTATTATCATTTAGGTAGATATTGCTTGTTATTCACTCACTCAACCATCTTTGAGGCATTTTTGTACTGTTTTTATGGTCTTGGCTTTGTAGCAACATGTAGTTGTATTTTAGCTGCCTTGTTAGAACTTAGAAATAAGTTTCGAAGTGGTTGAATTTCATATCCAATATATTTGATTAACATTGCTAATTCTCAATTCCTTTCTCTACTGACGTTTATTTGATGCCCAGGATGATGAGACAACCTTGTCAGAGGAGGAGGAATTGGCAAAAGCAGATACCAAAGATCCCATGGATGAGGTGAGGAGCCAGAATACCTACCTTTAATAAGCACCCTCATACTTTAGGAATATTTGTCAAAACATTCAGGTTCTATTCTTTAAAAGATTTTGGTCTAAGTTTTTGGCTGTTTCTATGGTTTGCTGCTATCTTTCAGATTTCCTTACTGCAGAAGGAGAGTGAAATACCTTTAGAGGAATTGCTTGCAAGGTATAAAAAGGTACGGTTTATTGTATGCTTCTGCTCATAGGTTGAGTGGTTCATATCACATTTGATTTTTGTTCAATCATCAACCTGTTTTCAGGATTTAGACAGTGATGAAGTTGCAGAAGGTGAATCTGAATATGGCTCTGCTTTGTCAGAGGGATTTGGGGATTCTCCATCTCTTGAAGAAGATGTTGAACCCGAGCAACATGGTGTTTCTATGGATGAAGATGTTGACTCTGGTGAACACCAGCCAGCTCTTGATTCTTCCACTGAAGAAGAGAGGGCTAGGCAACATAAATTATCAGAAGGAGGAAAGGAGAGTGAGAACAGAATTGAGGATGCAGCTGCTGCTGCAAGATCAGCACAGCCAACTGGAAACACCTTCTCCACAACCAAAGTCCGTACAAAATTCCCCTTTCTTCTTAAGTTCCCTCTTCGTGAATATCAGCATATTGGCTTGGATTGGCTTGTAACGATGTATGAGAAAAGACTGAATGGGATTCTAGCCGACGAGATGGGGCTTGGGAAGACAATCATGACCATTGCTTTGCTTGCACACCTAGCGTGTGAAAAGGGAATATGGGGTCCTCATCTTATTGTGGTCCCAACTAGTGTAATGCTCAATTGGGAGACTGAGTTTCTTAAATGGTGTCCTGCTTTCAAAATTTTAACTTATTTTGGAAGTGCAAAAGAGCGCAAACTGAAAAGGCAAGGTTGGTTAAAACCAAACTCATTTCATGTATGCATAACAACGTACAGACTGGTTATTCAAGATTCAAAAGTCTTCAAGCGTAAGAAGTGGAAATACTTGATTTTAGATGAAGCTCATCTGATTAAAAATTGGAAGTCACAGAGATGGCAAACACTTTTGAACTTCAATTCCAAACGGCGCATTTTGTTAACTGGCACTCCTCTGCAAAATGATCTGATGGAACTTTGGTCTCTAATGCATTTCTTGATGCCCCATATATTTCAGTCTCATCAGGAATTCAAGGATTGGTTCAGTAATCCAATATCTGGGATGGTTGAGGGGCAAGAAAAAGTAAATAAGGAAGTTCTTGATCGTCTTCATAATGTCCTTCGACCATTCATTCTCCGTCGTTTAAAACGAGATGTAGAGAAGCAGCTCCCTATGAAACATGAGCATGTCATATACTGTAGGCTCTCCAGGAGGCAGCGTAACTTGTATGAAGACTTCATTGCTAGCTCGGAAACACAAGCAACTCTTGCAAGTTCTAACTTTTTTGGAATGATAAGTGTTATAATGCAACTTCGGAAAGTATGCAATCATCCTGACTTATTTGAAGGTCGTCCAATTGTCAGTTCCTTTGATATGAATGGTATTTACATGCAATTGAGTTCTTCTATATGTTCGATGCTTTCGCCTGGACCCTTTTCTATAGTAGACCTTAGGAGTTTGGGGTTTTTATTTACTCATCTAGATTTTACCATGACTTCTTGGGAGAGTGATGAAGTTAAAGCTCTTGCTACCCCATCAAGTTCAATCAAGGAGCGTGTTGACCTGATTAGGGTTGAAGATATTGGTGGATTTAAACATCACAAGAAGTTGCATGGTACCAATATTTTTGAAGAGATTCAGAAAGAAATTATGGAGGAGAGACTAAGACAAGCAAAGGAACATGCTGCAGCTATTGCATGGTGGAATTCCTTGAGGTGTGATAGAAAACCTATATACTCAACAAGCTTAAGGGAGCTTGTTACAGTTAGACATCCTGTTTTTGATATTCATTGTCATAAGGGTAATCCTCTGTCCTACATGTATTCCTCAAAGCTTGCTAATATAGTTCTTTCACCAGTGGAACGCTTCCAGAAAATGACTGACCTTGTTGAAAGCTTCATGTTTTCAATCCCAGCTGCAAGGGCCCCCCCACCTGTATGCTGGTGCAGTAATTCTGGAAGTTCTGTGTTTCTGCACCCATCTTATAAGCATAAATGCGCTGAAATCTTGTCACCACTTCTATCACCATTCAGACCTGCTATTGTTCGAAGGCAAGTATATTTTCCTGACAGGCGACTTATACAGTTTGACTGTGGTAAATTGCAAGAGCTTGCAGTTTTGCTTAGAAAATTAAAGTCAGAAGGTCACAGAGCATTAATATTCACTCAGATGACGAAGATGCTTGATGTCTTGGAGGCTTTCATCAGTTTGTATGGTTACACGTACATGCGTTTAGATGGATCCACTCAGCCTGAGGAGAGGCAAACTTTAATGCAGCGGTTTAACACCAATCCAAAAATTTTTCTTTTCATATTGTCAACCCGTAGTGGGGGTGTTGGTATCAACCTAGTAGGGGCAGATACGGTTATCTTTTATGATAGTGACTGGAATCCTGCTATGGACCAACAAGCTCAAGATCGTTGCCACCGTATTGGACAGACACGTGAAGTTCATATTTATCGGTTGATCAGTCAATGCACCATTGAAGAAAATATCTTGAAAAAAGCAAATCAGAAGCGTGCTCTTGATGATCTAGTTATACAAAGTGGGGGCTACAACACTGAATTCTTCAAGAAGCTTGATCCTATGGAGCTTTTCTCTGGTCATAGAGCACTTCCTATTAAGAATATGCAAAAGGAGAAAAATCACAATGGAATGGAGGTTTCTCTATCCAGTGCGGATCTGGAAGCTGCTCTAAAGCATGCAGAAGATGAAGCAGATTACATGGCATTAAAGAAAGTTGAGCAGGAAGAAGCTGTGGACAACCAAGAATTTACAGAAGAAGCCATCGTGAGGTTGGAAGATGATGAATTTGTAAATGAGGATGACATGAAGGTTGATGAACCTGCAGATCAGGGTGGCTGGATGACGTCTTCAAACAAAGAAAATGGAATGACGTTGAATGGGAGTGATCTTAATGAAGAAAGGGCTCTTACTGTTACTTCTAGAGAAGATGATGTGGACATGATGGCTGATGTCAAACAGATGGCTGCAGCTGCTGCAGCAGCAGGACAAGAAATATCATCCTTTGGCGATCAGTTACGTCCAATAGATCGATATGCAATTCGTTTTCTAGAATTGTGGGACCCAATTATAGACAAGACAGCAGTGGAATCGCAAGTTAGATTCGAGGAGACAGAATGGGAACTGGACCGCATAGAAAAATACAAGGAGGAAATGGAAGCTGAGATTGATGAAGATGAGGAACCTCTTGTTTATGAAAGTAAGTACCTTGTTATTTTCTTATTGTCTAAAGTTACTTTTGAGGCATATTATAACCTTAAATATATACAACTCTAATGAGCTTGTCACATGGTGCTACCTTGCTACTTCATGATACATCATGTGACCTTGATTAGTAGTCCAAAGCATACCTCAATTTGCAGAGCTAAGTTTACTTTAGACATTAGAATTGAGAAGGAATCTATGAGAAAGTTTTATTTTCTCTAAGATCGAATTCTTTTGACCTGGCTCTTATTGAAACATTATATCTGCCTGACACCATCGATGACCACGTCTCACTAGCTCTTGTTTGTTAAGTTGTGCCTCTTTAATTTATCTTGTAGTGATATGGTATTCTGTAACTATGTGGGACATGCTGCTCATTGATGGAATGTAGGATATTCAAACTTTTTATATGTGATAACTGCCATGTGTGCATGTTGCAACATTAGACTAAAACTTATGTATTTTCTGCTTAGCATGGGATGCTGATTTTGCAACTGAGGCATATCGTCAGCAGGTTGAGGCCTTGGCTCAACATCAGGTCAGTGTTTACTCTGTAACTTTGTGATGCATATTTTTTTGTCCATGTATTAATAATCTGTTTGCAAAACTTTTTGCAGTTGATGGAGGAACTGGAATATGAAGCCAGGGAGAAGGAAGATGAAGCCGATGAAAATTGTGATTCTAAGAAGTAAGCTGACAATTTGAACACTCATCCTGATAGTACTTGGTGCAAATTAATCTTTTTTCCATCAACTCTATATTGATTTATTATTCATATATACAACAAAGTGCCTGTATCTATACTGATGACACGCACACACACAGAGGACAAGATGCCTGCATCTAATACTGATGTGTAGGTCAGCATTTTGGTGATACACATTTTTTGATTGTCCAACTGGTCAAGCATTGAAAATAGGAGCGTGCTTTCGTAATGCCATATTAAATTTTGGAATTTCGTTATATTTGAATAGTTCGTAATTAATCATTTGTATGTTAGCAGGAATGGGACGTCAAGTGAACCTAAACCCAAGCCTAAGAAAAAATCAAAGAAAGCCAAATTTAAATCTCTGAAGAAACGATCTTTAGCCTCTGAACTGAAAACTGTGAAAGGAGAGCTGCAAGTGGAACCGATGTCCATAGATGAAGATACTATGTCTCATGAGATAGTTACCTATTCTGATATGGAATCACCAAATTCAAGTGTGCAGAGAAAACGTAAGAAGGCTGAATCTAGAACAGTTGGTGAAGAGAAGACTTCAAAGAAGAAGTCTAAGAAACCAAAGAAGTCTTCTCTTGAAATTTGTACTTCAGAGTTCGATTCTAACTTCTCTGCAATGCAGCTTGATGAAGCTTCAGAGTCAAAATATGAGACTCTGGTTGATTTTGAGCAGAAATCAGTTGGCAGAACAAAGATGGGAGGGAAAATATCTATCACCCCTATGCCTGTAAAGCGAGTTCTAATGATAAAACCAGAGAAGCTAAAGAAGGGAAACATTTGGTCTAGAGATTGTATTCCATCACCAGATTTTTGGTTGTCACAGGAGGATGCGATATTATGTGCCGTGGTACATGAGTATGGCCCTTATTGGAGCTTGGTTAGTGAGACACTTTATGGTATGACTGCCGGTGGCTTTTATAGGGGAAGGTATCGGCATCCCACTCATTGTTGTGAAAGGTTTAGGGAACTCATCCAAAGATATGTTTTGTCTACACCAGACAATCCAAATTATGAAAAAGTTAACAATATAGGGTCTGGAAAGGCTCTTCTAAGAGTAACAGAGGTACACTTATTTTGTAAACTTACTGAACTGCATATGTGATACATTTATATCACTCAACTGTGAATTATCATCAGTGCTCTTAACATTTATTGAAACATTGAAAATGAAATACCGCTCATCACCTTTCTTCTATGCAGGATAATATTCGAATGTTGTTAAATGTTGCCGCAGAGCAGCCCAATAGAGAGTTTCTCATTCAGAAACACTTCACTGCCCTGCTTACCTCTGTCTGGAAGGTGAGATCTCGCAAAGACCACCGACAAAATCTTCCATCATCCCGGAATGGTCAATATTTTGGTGGAAATTTTTTCAGTTCTTCCAACCACATTTCTCAGACTTCTAGGAAGGAACGTACAGAAACCATGAAATTTACCAATTTAGGAGAGGGTAAGAAGTTGATAGCGGCTGCACTTAATGATGCCAGGAGCAGGCAAGAGGATGGCAGAGTCTTTCGTCCCAACCTTGGGAAAGATTCATCAACTGATGCAGAACGGTTGGATATAACTCTGGTACTTCCCAAGGATGACTCCTTGGGTCCATTTCCATCTGTTGTTAATTTGTCAATATCCGATTCAGACCCTCTGCCACTGGTAAACGCTACGGAAGATCATCATCTTCGGGATTCCTGTAATGATCATCATTGCAAAGATTCCATTGATGTAAATGTGTCTGAGAACCGCTTCAGGTAAGGTCTCTTGCAACCATAAATCTAAAACAATTGCTGTCATAAATACTGCTAATAGGAGTCCTGTCTCCTTTCAGGGCTGCTACAAGATCTTGCGTTGACGATAGTACAGGGTGGGCTTCATCTGCATTCCCGATAAATGATGCCAGGTCTCGATCAGTGTCAAAATTACCGTCCTCGGGAAAGCACAAGCTCGTTTACTCTGATTCGATTAGACCTTCCAAATCGAAATTCAGAAAAAATTTGGTAGAGCATGGTGAGATGCACAAGTTTATTCCTGAGCAGGTATTCCCACCTTTGCCAATGACTGCACCCGTCAATCCCAGTCCAAGGTTTGACCTGAATGAACAGATGAACGAAGATGTTGGAATTGATGATTTGGAAAGCAATTCCTATTCTTATATTGATGAGGAGTTTTCGCTGGGAATGGAGAATTTTGAAATTTTCCCACATATATATGTTCCTGGCTTGGTTTCAGGCCTTGATGATTGTTCATCATTGCCAGAACATACGGACATTGATTGAGCAAGGTTAATCAGAGGGCGAGAACTAGATATATTTTGGGTTGATGGCAGGGTCTCTTCTTGTTAAGGAAGTTACCGTCCGTGAAATACTAACCATCAACGTGGGGCTTTATCAATTTTTGGCTTCCATAGCATATCACCACTCACCAGGCAGATGGCATGTGGTGGATTGGACCCACCCTTTCCAGATACCGATTGAAAGGGAGTGATTTTTCGCACTTTCCTGTCACAAGCTTGGAAATTGACTTTCTGAATGAAGAATGTGTGTAGGGCTTCCAAGGATCCCCGGATCAGGGTATTCAAATTGTAACATAAAAATTTTGTAGCTTCATTTTTTTTCGTGGAGACTGAATCTGTTTAGGGCTTCCATTGAGATGTCTGTATGGGCACATTTCCTCCATGGGAAGTAGTGAATGAAGTTAGTGTACTAGTCGTTAGCAAAAATAGAAAGAAATTATTAAGCTCGTAGGGCTTAAATGGCTCTCTCTCTCTCTCTCTCCAAGGATGATGCAGTAGTTACATGCACTATGTTCCCTTCTTTTTTCCTAAAATTTAAAAATGATCTTACTTTAGGGAAAATAATTATAATTTATGCTTTGTTTTGGACTCGCAAGGTCAAGTTTAACGAGTAATTTTTGAAAAACTCGTTCGAGTTGACGATGGTATAAGGTGAAACCATCTCGCTTTGAAAGAGGATCTATCAACTGTCAACAATGTATCAAAGCAAATACTACTGTCAAAAGAAAACTTCTAACATTGCTTGAAATGTGTTCGTATCACGAAGATCTATTACAACTTGGAACCTTATTTGAAACCCAATTGAAAGAGAAAAGAAAAGAACAAAATATGTTATTAAGCATTTATAAAGTATAATAAACTTTGAAACTGTTGAACAAAATCTAAATCAACATTGTTTTCCACTCTTGCAAAAATAGGGGAAAAAAATCTCTAACTTCGTCCCTCAGGCCTCAGCTAAAAGAAAACTCGATGATCTATTACAAAAAAGAACATTGCCTCAACAAAATTTTCGAGAGTGATAATGCCAATCTCATCTTTTCTTGAACTTCTTAGACTTTCCATCCTTTTGAAAGGACTTTCCGTCTTTGTGACCTAAATACTTGTCAATATCCTCCTCACCGTGGTTTCCTCCCCACTTCCTCTTCTTGCCTCCACTTTCTTTAATTTTCTGGAGAAGTCAAACATAAATCACGTTAATCAACAATAGAAAACCTAATTTTTTTTCATCACAAGAACAATAGGAAAACTAATTACTTATAGCTGATCGAACCAAAAAAACCAATATAATTCAATGGGATGCCCCATAGATGGAAACACATTCCTTAATATTGACAAGTATAGAAAAAGATGACACCAACTTAGGAACAACATTACCATCAGGGACAATCTTTTGGCCTCTGTAACACGTTCTAACAATAGTAGGACTTCCTCTTCTTCAGCAGGAAATTCAGGTAACTTATTGCCTGAACATTAACAAATTGTAAGCATTCAAAACACTCTTCTTTAGGAGTCTCACCACACAAACATAGAAACTGTGGCCTACCGATAAGCTTCTCAATCTGTATATACCACTCCAACTCGTACTGATTCACTAAAGAGATTGCAATACCAGATCGCCCAGCACGAGCAGTTCTTCCCACTCGATGGATGTAATCCTGTGACAACACAGTTCTTTCAACAAAATATCATCTGAAGAGAATTAAATAACATTATTAACCCTTTTTCTTGAGAAAAAATAATAAACAAATTCCAACAGAATGCAGGGAAAACTTTGCGACATAGAAGGGGCAGGGGACGGGGTTGGAGAGAGAAGGCATCAGCTGCCATTCTAATGAATCTAAGGACAAAATTAGAGTGGCTTGGTATTATTGGGGAACCAAGACCTTTTCTGAGTCATAAAGTTAAAAAGCTGCAAAATGCAGTCTCCATAACAATTTTAGGTAAATAGCATCAACTCCTCAAAGATCAATGGCTAACCATAACTGCGAATAGCAAAAGCAACCCTAACCTTAGAATTTGTGGGGATGTCATAATTTATGACCATATCCACTTGTTCAATATCCAACCCTCTACTTGCCACATCAGTGCAGATAAGTACATTACACTCGCCAGCTTTGAACATATTTAAGGCTCCAAGTCTTTTTGACTGCCAGAAATACACAACAAACAAGGTTAGAGGTATTCCAGAATATCATCCAACATGCTTCAACTTCAAAGGAATAAAGCAAACTCACAACTACTTCTAGTTAATTTGATTTTATATACCTGGCTCATATGACCACTAATTGGGATGGCCCTTATGCCAAGATTTCGAAGCATCAAAGCCAAAATGCGTGTTGCGTCGCATGTACGAGTAAAAACCATTGTTGTACATTCACACCTCTCAGTCAGGATATATACAAGAAAACAATCCTGTAATCATAATAATTGTGAATTTATATCCAAGGGAGACGGACATTAAACTGCCACAGCAAAAACTAGTAAGAACTCCATGAAGAAAGCAAATATGCATGCCATGATTGCTTCTAGAATATGTGTGCAGATTTTGCACCAAATATGGATACATCTTACTTGTAGTGCATGTTACGTATTAAACTGTTTAATAGATGCTTGCCTACTTAAATAAATATTGAAAGTAGAGGAATAATAAGAGAGGGAGAAACCTTGTACTTGGCTGGCAGAAAACGATACTGCTGCTTTAGTGTGTCAACAGTAGAATATTTAGATGCTGCTTCAATCTGAAATAGCAGCTTGTTACAATTCAAGACAAACATTGTGGAGAATGAACATGGTGCAAAAAACTATTTCATGATACCTTCACAGGGTTCCTTAGACAAGCCCTTTGCAGTTTCCGGACCTGCAATGTTACAATCATAACTCTGTTAATTCACATAAAAAAATTATAAAATATGTAAGGTTTAAGGCATGCCTCTCTCATCTAGGAGCCAGCAGCATTTCTAAGATAACTTTCCTAGGTTTCGCAGTCCAACACCATCATCAGACACCAGGATGATTTAACTGATGACAATTTCAGTGATGAAACTGGACACATTCTTAACTAAACACTAAGGCTGGCTCAACTCAAGAACCTACTATAACAAGTATTTGGCATTTGATGCCATAATCTGTTCTCTAATATAAACTCCAAGGGGCCATAGATCTATTCTTGAAGTACAATGAAGTAGGAAATGCAACCTTAAATAATATAGTAGAGGTCTTTTTCTTAGTTGCTTTGGAACCTTATAGTAATAGCATAAAATAATTTTCATCATAAGCAAAATTCAAGACCGCTTCCTCAAAGTTCCATTTTTTATTTATTTTAAACATCAATTCAAAGTAGTTTCATTGAAATTTCTAAAAATTTCCCAAAATTTAAAATACTGGTAGAATAACAATACAAATGCTTCTGTAGATACATTGAAATAGTTGAACATACCTTTTTAGTCATGGTGGCAGAAAATAAATATGTTCTCCGATCACGAGGAATGACATTCAGAATTTCATCAATTGATTTTTCAAAGTCCTCATTAAGCAACCTGTCTGCCTCATCTAGAACCTGCTCAATTGGAAATAAGAGGTCACATAGTATTTCTAGCCAGGTCTCATACATAGCACATCTTAGGTCGTCCATATAAGATAATGTTACTATTCCCATGGGATGAGAAAGAGGATGGAAGAGTCTATGTCCATACCATCCAGCACATTTCTAACTACATTATACTAAACAAAACTGAATAGCTAACATAACTGACGTAACAAAATAATCACCTCATACCAAATATTTCAATGTGCGAAGAGAAAATCCTTTAGTGTTTGATAGATGATCCATGAGGCGTCCAGGTGTCCCAACCTTCAAAGGAATTAAAAAAAAAAAAATTTAACATTAACATTGAAAACCCAAAGACATATCTAACAAAATTAATACATAACTTGCCAAAGTATGCTCTATAGACAAACAACTATACTCTAGTACAAAATTTAATGAAACCAAAGTTGCCATGCTAGTAAAATAAAAACTTTACAATAATGTGTGGCCGCTTGGCAAGATTGATAGATTGTTGCACCATGTCCACTCCTCCAACAAGCTAAAAAAAATAGGTAAAGAAGTTAAGTAGCATAAACAATGTTAAAAGATATGTAAATCAATAAGAAACTTTGATCACCAATTCAGAATGTTAGCTTCCAAATCTTGAGAAAAATGATAAACTTCAATTTACTTCATATATCTCACACAGAACAACTACAAATTGGGACTTAATTGTTCAAAATCGTTTGCCTAAATAAGAAAAAGCTACTAGATCTAATTTGAGCCTCTACGAAAAAACAATAAGTAACTATTAAAGATAATTTCATTAATTTGTACCTTTACAAAACAAAAACAAAAAATCCACACACTGGCTTACATTGAAAAAAAAAAAAAAAACAAAACAAAAAACACCCAACTCTATGGTATGCCTTTTTCACATATACAGAAAGCCTTAATCTGGAGATACTTGAAGCAATCAAAACCAAGCATACAATTAGACATTCATTTTTTGATGAATTAGGAGAGTTTACAAAAGAACCACCCATGGGCCCCAAATTAGAGAGTAGCTATTCATTTTCAGAAGAATAAAAGCAATAAAACCTAATACCTAAATTTGTCTGTAAGATGTATGCAAGCTACATTCCATTGTCCTCAAACCATCTGGAAACCAAACACACAGAGACACATATATATAAACACTGAGAACTCAATTATGCTTGTGACTGTGACAAATACAAAATAGCAAAGCTCATATAATGTGTAACATGCACTAGGCATAGCTAGAGAGCTATAAACACCAATGGCTCACCACTGCACACTTGACACCAATCTCACATCCTAAAGCTTCAAACTGCTCAGCAATCTGAATTGCAAGCTCCCTGCAGCACGTGCAAGTCAATTAAAGAAAAAATAGGAACTTGATAAAATATAGATCTTCCTAATAAAATTTGATTTAGAACAAGTATGTAACCTTGTGGGAGACAGGACAAGCGCAAAAAATGCTTGCGGAGAATTTATTAGGGCTTGCAATATTGGAAGCGCAAAAGCTCCAGTTTTACCCGAACCAGTTTGCGCAAGTCCAATCAAGTCTTTTCCTATAATACAAAAAGTCCATACTTTACATTTACATATATATATATATACACACACACACACACACGCACACGCACACACACATACACAAACCCACCCCATATGTAAAATGTAAAATTCAGAATAAGGAATTTTCCAAAATCTAAACTAGGCAAACATGAAACAGAAAATTAAAAAAGTTCAAATTTTTAGAATAAAATTAAAATGAAAGCGAAGTGAAACAAAAGAATGAGAGATCGAACGAACCGTCGAGGGCATGAGGCAAGGTTTCGACTTGAATTCTGGTAGGTTTTGACCAGCCCCGTTTAAGACAAGCCTCCACCACTTCGGGGCATAACCCCAATTCACCAAACGTCGGCACCTCACTCTCTTCGTTAATCACCGGCGCCTCCTCCTCCTCTTCGTTAATCGTCAGCACCTCCTCGTTTTCGTCTGTAGCCATCGTCAATGCCTGCGACGTCGTTCAGCTCACTTTCTCAGGACGCGGAAACGAAGACAATACCGATAGGGCAGGGTTCGAGCTCAAAAGCTTAAGTAGTACCTCAAAGCTGTGTGGCGCGCGAAAATCGGGTCGACGGCTTCGGGGGTTAGGGTTTTAGTTTTGCAGTCTCAGTCTATGTGTGCGAACCAAATAGAAGAAGGGTTTATTAACCCGGTTTAAGGCGGCAAAAGACAACGAAAAATAACGGAGAGAATATTGGATTGGGCTGGAGATTAATTGGGCCGAGCCCATAACAATTAAATCCTAACCCAACAATCCCAGAAAAAATAAAAAAATAAGAGGGAGGCTATGCAAACCACCCTTTTGTGCTGAGTTGACCACCCTAATAAATTTTTTTCAATTTTTTTCCTATTTTTCCCTTTATTGCAAAAACATGATAAAATCACCCAGATCCATTCGGTGGTCATCTACCGAAATATCCACCAATATTCGGCAGATAAGTGTCGAATAAATACAAATATTTCGGCAGATAACTGTCGAATGCCTTTTTTATTTCCATTCGGTAGTTATCCACCGAATAATCCACCAATGTTCAGCAGATAACTGTCGAATAACCATAAATATTTCGGTAGATAACTGTCGAATGACCCAACGAACAAAATTGAAATTTTTTTGTTTTAAGGGTAAAGTTGGAATTTTAAAATAGGGTGGTCAACTTAGCAATTTAGGGTGGTCTTAATAGCATTGGCCAAAAATAATAGGAGTGTTATGAAATTAAACTATATAAGAGAGAGTAGACAACACAACAGAATTCAGAGTGTATTTTCAGATTAGGTCTCTATTTTTATGCTCTAGGATGACCAGAGATCTCCTGATTTATTTGGAATAGAACTCTTATCAATTATTAATACAATATTTCTCTAGATAGATATAAGAGATAAATACTCAATACACTTGTGGACATCCACATATTTTACATTATTTATAACAAAGAGAAATTAAATGAAGAGCAAATTACAAATAGTACTCTCAAGTTTAACTCAATTCATAAATTGACCCATATCTTTTTAATTTCTACAAATTGGATCTTCATTTGTTTTTGGCAAAAAAAATTAATGAAATGTGGCCTCTCTGCCTTTTTGATTGTCAGATCAATAATTGAGTAATGACTTTGGCAAGATTTGGGCCCATTTTTTTTGACATGGTATGTTTGGAGGCCTTCTCTTTGCTCATGTGACAACCATATCAAAGTTGCCAAGTGATATAAAATATTTCTAAGCTTTAATAGATAATTAGACTTAGGTTTTAAAAAAAAAATAGTTATTACATAGAGACCGAGAATGTTTTAAAATTTATAAAAAAAAAAAATTTAATTCATAATAATTTATAAGAAAATCATTTTAATTCATAATAAAGTTTTTCTCCAATTTAAAGGGTATTTCCACTAATTTGAAAGGTTTTTTCTCTCTTAGTGTGTAGAGTGAGCTTTGTAAAAGTTAAGCTAAAACCTAACATAAAACCGTCAAAGAAGAAAAATAAAAGGACGTAATTAAAAATCCTAAATTACTACTGGTTTTAATTTAAGAAAGACTCATAAAATCAACTGCACTCTAAATCTCCCATATTTTTATTCAGTATGGCTTTAACATGCATGCAAGCCAAAAGAAGGCCCTTATGGCCTTAAACATACACCATAAAAAAAAAAGAGAGCTCTAGTCTTGTCACACCATCACTTAATGATAATGTTTTTATCCAACTTTTAGACAGATAAAAGGAATATATTGTCATCACTTTCAAGTTTCAAACATTAGAAAGTAATTTTACAAAATTTAAAAATAAGGCAACAACTTGTAAATCGAGTCAAATATAAATGGTGCAAATTGTACTTTTTTTTTTTCTTTTTGGCCCCTAGTTTGCTCTTAATTCTTAAATGAAATTAAAAGTAGGCTTTTATATATTTTACTCATTTGAACTTTAAGCTCAATCTCACTTCACCACCTAGATAAAAAATTATTTCAATTTATCACCTAAATAAAAAATTTATTGTAATATATCATCTCTGATTAATTTTGTCTAAATTTTTGTTTAAAATAAAAGTGTTTTAGTCTTTTTTAAGTTTTTATTGTTAAAAAAAATAGTTTTTTTATATTTTACTTACTTAGGCATAATAAAAAACTGACTTGATCAAAATATCCTTATTTTTTATAAAAGTTTAGACAAAATTAACGAGAGGCACATTATAACAATTAAAAATTCAAGTGATTTTTTTTAAATGATGAAGTAATATTTTTTTTTTTTTGTTTTGTTTTGTTGTTAAAGATGATAAGTTCGATTGATTGAGCTCAAAGTTTGCACGAAGAAAGTGTAATAAAGCCTTAAAACATGAGGTCTCTCCCTCTCACACATAATGCAAAAACGTATTTTATCAGTGGAAGCCTGAAGAAGGAAGCAGAGCTGGCTAGTTGCTGCAGAAACCTCTCAGCTCTCAAACTTGAGCTTCAGCCAACTACTTGTCTGCCCATTTTTACACGCAGAAACTACCTAAACCCAAAGCCCATCTCACTCCCATGCCTAGAAGAACCCACAAACTGTGTTGGCATTCAGTCCCTGACAAACCACCCCGACCCCGAAATCTCATGCTTTCCTTGGAAGGGTTTCTCAGAAATCACCAAAGAGATCTTTGGCAAAGCAGTACATGCATTATGCGTAAAGGGTTTTGTGCCTCTCAGGGTATTCTGTTCGAATACTTTAGTAAACATGTACTCGAAGTTTGGTCGTATAGGATATGCGCGCCACATATTTGATAATATCTGTGAGAGAAACGAAGCTTCTTGGAATACGATGATGTCGGGTTATGTACGAGTGGGTTTGTACCCCGAATCAATTGGATTCTTTTGTGAAATGATTGGCTGCGGGGTTAAGCCAAGTGGGTTTGTCATTGCTAGTTTGATAACTGCTTGTGATAAGTCGGCTTGTACGTCTAAAGAAGGATTGCAAGTCCATGGTTTTGTGGTTAAAATTGGTTTGTTATGTGATGTCTTTGTTGGTACTTCTCTTTTGCATTTTTATGGCACCTATGGGCTTGTTTCTAGTGCCCGAAAGCTCTTTGAGGAGATGCCGGATAAGAATGTAGTAACTTGGACTTCTTTGATTGTTGGGTATTCAAATAATGGAGATTTGGGAGAAGTTACCAATGTATATAAGCGAATGAGGCATGAAGGAGTATGTTGCAATGATAACACATTTGCCATAGTCATTAGTACTTGTGGGATGCTGGGGGATGAATTGTTGGGTCATCAAGTTCTTGGACATGTTATCAAATTTGGACTAGAGACTAATGTTTCTGTGGGAAACTCCCTCATAGCCATGTATGGTAACTGTGGTAATGTGGACGAGGCCTGCTATGTCTTTGAGCGTATGGATGAACGTGACACAATCTCATGGAATTCGATTATTTCTGCAAATGTGCAAAATGGATTTTGTGAACAATCATTAAGGTGCTTTCATCGTATGCGGCACGTTAATAAAGATGTAAATTCCACAACAATTTCAGCATTGTTGACAGTCTGCGGTTCCACAGATAAACTGAAGTGGGGCAGTGGGATTCAGGGACTAGTGGTAAAATTGGGTCTGGAATCAAATGTTTGTGTTGGCAATACTCTTTTAAATATGTATTCTGAGGCTGGAAGATCTGTAGATGCTGAGTTAGTTTTCCAAAGAATGACAGAGAAGGATATAATCTCATGGAATTCTATGTTAGGATGCTATGTTCAGAATGAGGAGTGCCAAAATGCCCTGAAACTTTTTGCTGAAATGATTTGGATGAGAAAAGCAATAAATTATGTGACCTTAACAAGTGCATTATCTGCCTGTTCAAACCCTGAATTTCTCCTTGAAGGCAAGATTCTTCATGCCCTTGCAGTCCTTGCAGGCCTACAAGACAATTTGATTGTTGGCAATGCATTAGTTACCATGTACGGAAAGTTTAGTATAATGGTTGAAGCAGAGAAGGTTTTGCAAATAATGCCCAAGCGAGATGGAGTTACTTGGAATGCCTTTATCGGTGGTTATGCTGAGAACAAAGAACCAAATGAGGCAATAAAAGCTTTTAAATTCATGAGAAGAGAAGGAGCTCCAACAAACTACATTACAATAATTAATGTTCTTGGTGCTTTCCTGACTCCTGGTGATCTACTAAAACATGGAATGCCCATCCATGCACATATAGTTCTAACAGGATTTGAATCAGACAAGTATGTGCAGAGTTCCCTTATAAAAATGTATGCTAAGTGTGGTGATCTGAATTCAAGTAATTCCATATTTAATGGATTAACTATTAAGAACTCCATCGCATGGAATGCAATCATTGCTGCCAATGCTAATCATGGTTTGGAGGAAGCTTTGAAACTTGTTTTGATGATGAGAAAAGCTGGAGTGGACTTAGATCAGTTCAGCTTCTCTGTGGCACTTTCTGTTAGTGCTGACCTGGCTATGTTGGAGGAAGGTCAGCAACTTCATGGACTGGTACTGAAGCTTGGTTTTGACTCAGACCATTACATTACAAATGCTGCCATGGATATGTATGGAAAATGCGGGGAGATGGAAGATGTTTTGAAAGTAGTTCCTTCACCAACCAACAGGTCACGAATGTCATGGAACATTTTGATATCATCTTTTGCCAGACATGGGTGTTTCCAGAAGGCTAGGGAAGCTTTTCATGAAATGATAAATCTCGGTATGAAACCTGACCATGTCACCTTTGTCTCACTTCTCTCTGCGTGCAGTCATGGGGGTCTTGTGGATGATGGTCTTGCATACTATAATGCAATGACCACAGAGTTTGGTGTCCCACCAGGAATAGAGCATTGTGTGTGCATAATTGATCTTCTTGGACGATCAGGAAGGCTTACTGAGGCTGAAAATTTTATTAAAGAAATGGCAGTCCCACCAAATGACCTTGTGTGGCGGAGCCTGTTGGCTGCATGTAAAATCCATTGCAATTTGGAGCTAGGGAGAAAAGCTGCAGAAAATCTTCTTGAGTTAGATCCATCAGACGATTCAGCTTATGTTCTTTTTTCAAATGTCTGTGCAACTACTGGTAGATGGGAGGAAGTAGAGAATGTAAGGAGACAAATGGGATCAAGAAACATAGTCAAGAAGCATGCATGCAGTTGGGTCAAGTTGAAAAACGAGGTGAGTAAATTTGGAATGGGGGAAAAATCCCATCCACAGACGGGTCAGATTTATGCCAAGTTGGGAGAGCTTATGAAGATGATTAGAGAAGCAGGTTATGTTCCTGATACAAGCTATGCACTGCACGATACAGATGAAGAACAGAAGGAGCATAATCTTTGGAACCACAGTGAAAGAATTGCCCTTGCTTTTGGATTGATCAATGCTCCAGAAGGTTCACCTGTCAAGGTTTTCAAGAATCTTCGTGTCTGTGGTGATTGCCATTCTGTCTACAAGCATGTTAGTGCAGTAGTTGGGCGGAAAATCATATTGAGGGATCCTTACCGGTTTCACCATTTTAGTGATGGCAACTGTTCTTGTTCTGACTATTGGTGAGGAAGGTTTTTTTTTTTTTTTTTGTCAAAGTGAGGAAACTGTTTAAGAACCTCAAATACACTGTATTGAGTCAAAGGATCTAGGTAACTTTGTCCTGGGTATAGGATAGGTTTGAATCCCATAATCTAACATCTATGGCCTATCGGGATGACCTGGTTAGGGTTTGGGGTGTATGATAAATGATTTGAATTCTTTTGTACTACATCTCTGTACCCTTTTCTAAAATCTCAAATGAATTTTTGGGAATAGAAATTGAAATACCATTTTTATCAAGCTAACTTGTGAACCTAACTCAAGCAGTAGCAGTTTGTATTCTTCAAGTTGACATGATGTGGATTGCCAATCAGATTAGTTCTTTCAGGATTTATGTCTTTGAGATATTACTGAACATGCAAAAAATATGAGGGATTGTCTGGCCTTAATTGTTTCTGGTTGCTCATTGCACCGTAGACTATAGAATTTGTTATTCCCATATGTTTGGAGGAGCTTTAAAAACCCAAGAATTTTCCAAGGCAATGTTGAGTTAAAGAAATATTTTGATGGATAAGATGCAAATATGCAGATTTAACAGTTGGGTTAACATTAGAATTTAGAAGTATAAGGGCATATCTGTATATCACCAAATACTATTCTAGGAAAATGGGAGTGCCTCTGATTCTATATAAATCTGCTAGTTGGTGCAATTTTAAGTCAACAAGCGAGTCTATAAAATAAGAAAATTTTTCTTTTGAATCTGGTTGGGAGGAATTTCTCATTGCATCAGATCGAATAATTTTTAAAGGAGAAAATAATCCATTTTGGTTTGGATTTTGGTCCTTTTAAGCTTTTTTGAAATTAACTGCAACATTTTCCCGAGGACTGAATTGATAAGAAAAATTTCACAAAATGCACAGTAGACTACCATTAAAGGAATCTTATCCAATAAGTGATATAAATGGATACTGGAAGCTTGCAGTTACTGAAGAACAGCAGAGCCACAAGCAAGTACTATCATTAGAAGTGAGTGGCCTTGAAGTTGAACAGCATTTTATGAAATAAGCATGAAACTTGAAACAAAGAAAATGTAAAAGCCTTTTTTGCCAGTACAACAAAACAGGGGGTTACAGAACCCCCAAAGCGCGAGTACTCAACAATCAGTGGTTGCTCAACTCCTCTTTTCTTCATTTTTCCCAAATTAATCCAATTGGGACAATACATCCTCAATTTCAGATGCTGGAAGTAATCTGCAACAAGACAATCATAATAAAAACCCAAGCTAATGAATGTCAACCAAAGGGTGAAACATCTAGTTCCCAATCAAAGCGAATAAAACTAATCAAGATACTGAAAATGAGGTAGTTCTGTATATATATAGATAAAAAAAAAAAAAAAGGAAAAAATTAAACTAGTACTATATACTAGAAAATATTTTGTTCATGTCATGTATTCTAAATATGTTGGAATTGGTATGTTATAACTTATGTTTATGCACTATTCAGTGGTGCATTTACCTACAAACATATGTATGTATCCATGCATGTAATTGGCCAATCAGTTTGTATATCCCAGGTCCTGGCAGGACAACCACTTGCACCTTGCTAAGTGAGCCAGATTCAATTAATCCTGGCTTTGTCCCAGCTGAAACTAACCTAAAATGCATTCCTATTAAAACAAAGCTGGTAATAATTATCCCAGCTTTGCTTACCTCAAGTTATTTTTCAAACTGTCATATTTTAGCAAGAAATACATAATAGGACAAAAAACCAAGAAAAAGAGAAACAGTCAACAAATTAAACGACCATTTTATCATACAGGCACAATCAGGTTGTACCGGGAAATATTAGAGAAACTTGCCTGAATTTTTTGTCATCGCCAATCATGCCAATCTCAATGTTTTTACCAGAAATTTGTCCTTCAAACCTAAAACCACGTACAGAAAGAAAGGTCACAGAGAGCTAACATATATTTGTATAATAACAAGAGCCTATAGCTGTGCTTAATACTATGCACAAGCAGACCAAGTTAAATAGCTTACTCCACTATATGGAATATTTGTTATACTTTATACTGAAATAAAATCATGGCCAAGTTAAAAGAGTAATTGAAGCACAATTGATAGCAATTTATGATAGATGACGACCTTCATAATAATATCATGATGGTTGTTTCATTTAGGAATAAAAAAACTTAGATAAATTGCCTACCCTTCCTTCAATGTTAATAATGCCATGTCGACAGCATCATTAAGTACCACATCATCAGTGTACCTAGATGAAATAATCACATGAATGCAACATAAATTCAGAGACACAATCTATGAATTAAAGGGTAGGATAAAGAAATAAAATCGAATCAACAAGTTGGCAATCATCTGATTACACACAATCTACAACATTTCATTTTACTTTACAAATTTAGACCAATGGAACATCAACCACAAAAGAGTTTCTCTAAATTGTTGATTGCAACTTGCCTCCTCTCAAGAAATGTTTTTGCATTAGAGGCATTTTTCCCCATGGCAGAAGCTTTCCAGGAAAAGTATGAACCTGATGGGTCCACCTACAGGAGAACAAAAATCACGGTTATGTACAAATCTAGTTGAAAGTGGAAATCTGAATAAATAAATAAATAATTTTGAGAGGTTGTGTGTTTTTGTTGTGCCAGCTATATTTTGACATTAAAGACCCTTAAATGCTGTGAAATAAATTCTACTTAGCATGGTTCAAGAAATTGTACGGCGAAGTTGGACAACATAAGTGAAAGCCATATACAAAGGAGGCAGAATTGAAGTACCTGATATAGTTGTGGACCTTTGTCATCAAAGCCAGCAACAAGCAGTGAAACTCCAAAAGGCCTCACACCACTAGCAGGACAACAAGGACAAATTAGAATTCTAAAGTTGAAGAGGACCTGAAGTTTTAAGCTTGAGGCTTTGCAGACTCAAAGTCAAATTAAAGATTCAGATAGTAGTATTAGACTGAGGATTTCCATTTCTCTATTGGCTCATTTTGAGTCATGCAGCATAAGTACTGTACTATTTTCCTTCTCAAAATTGTTGACCTTAGCTCCTCTACACCTTGCATACCTTTCTTTTTTCTCATGAATAATATTTTTTTAATTTTGTTTTGGAAAGCCAAAGGCATGTGTAAAGGGGCCCACATAAACCAAATTTTATGTTACACCCAACCTAAATTAATGAAACCAAACCTAAGTCAGAAATTTCTTTTGTCCTCCCCTTATGAGCAAGAACATACTTAAGCAAGGGAACTCCTGTTACAAGAAAAATGATGATTACCCCGATTGTGTGAACTCCTGCATAGCAGCAGCAATTTCCCTAACAAGTTGTGCAACAGGGATCGGTTCCTGTAAAATACCCATGACATCACATTGAAAGTTATGGTAGTGAAATAAATAAATTACAATAATTGACAGGATGACAGTACAAAGTAACAAAGAAAACCCTTTCAAGTTGAGACTCATATAACAAACTAGAAATAGGAATGAATGCAAGGGGCCAACGAAAGCAATCACTTAAAACAAACTACCAGCTAGTCATAATCCCAAAATATTATGACTTCAATCCATTGGTAGCCCTATTTCAAGAGAAAAACAAATTCATTTACTACATCGACAGGCTCAAACAACCACATCTGAAAAATGGAATTAACATTCCAAAAAGAAAATGCATTAATGGTGTCACACAAATTGAAGAGACATCAGATAAACAGAATTCTTCTGTGAAGAATCTGAACTAAAATGACCATCTGCACAACCACTCAAGGGACAATATTAATACTACAAACAAAATTATGGGACAAAAAGCATGAAAAAAAAACAACATAAATCTGAGTTATACTTTGTACAACCGATGATATTGCTCTGCCTGCTTCCTACTTCTTCGAACCAGAACTCTGAAATCTGGACCCATGCCACTGCATGAGAGATAACAGTAAATTTCAGTTGACTGAAAAAAGGCTGGGGAAAAATGGGAAAGAAATAAGTAATACAAAAATAATGAAAAGGTAAAAGGAGAAACCAACTTTAATTGTCCATTCAATGGAAGTTCACAAGATCTAACAGAAAAAAGTATACCAGATCATGTAAAATACCATGAGTCTGAAGAAAGGGAAATTGAAAAAACTGATATACATGACCCATCTACGATTGAATAAGAAAAATGATGTCAAAGGCTACACCAACATATTTCTTTTTCATGGTCAATAAAATATGAAAATGTTGTA
The DNA here is from genome assembly GCA_003254865.1 of Dryas drummondii. Classification (NCBI taxonomy): domain Eukaryota; kingdom Viridiplantae; phylum Streptophyta; class Magnoliopsida; order Rosales; family Rosaceae; genus Dryas; species Dryas drummondii. The sequence continues at coordinate 1,855,739 of QANW01009690.1, forward strand.
CAGGAGAAGGGACGTAGCTATTATAAAAGCAGTATAGCACCAACAACACAATAGCGGTAACAAATACCAAATCTCAAAAGCCACTCAAACATGTGGTAAAAGAAAACCTGTAAACAACTCCAATGTTTGTTGTCAACATCTGAATTTTCTGAACCTGCAACCAAATACTTAGAATGTCACATGAAGTCCCCAGTATACCACTGAAATATCTGAGAGATCATGCTTTAAAAACGGGAAGAGTATTCTACTCACAGTTGTTTCGTCAACTAAGATAGATGGCAGTTTCTTCTCCGTTGCAATGACAACTCCATTAGCAGCTGCAACAACCAGATAAACTTATTGTTACCAACGTACGTGGATGAAAATTTAAATATTTGGTACAACCACAGAGTTCCACCAATATAGTTAACATGTAGCAGAGTTACACCCCATGAGGCCATGAGTCCATGACTCTTTCACACCAGTTTTCAACACCAACAGATTGCTCAACTATACACATGCATATCAGTACTGACCAGTTTAAATCAGCTGCTTAAGCAAAATAAGAGCTTGCATACCTTTAATCCCTACAGCTGTCTGGCCAGACCCAACCGCGGTTACAGCATGTTCAATCTGATGAAGCTTCCCAGAAGGACTGTATCAAAAGTTCAAAACAAACATGGAGATATTATATACCAACATAACCCAATTTCATTATGTATATATATATATATATTTTGAGTCTACATTGAGTTCACAAGTCCATACTCGAAAGTAGTAAGAGAGAATGAGTACTGACTATCCCCCATTGTGTCACAGCTCACAAGTCACAAGGGCCTGCCGGAAAAAAACCCAGAACGAAACGAACCCATCAACTTTCACGAACCCACATACATGTAACATAATACTGAATTTGAACGCTCGAGTAAAAAAGAGTTCATTGTGTCTTGAGAAGGAGAGTCCAAACTGTTCGTATGGCAGTAAAAAGCAGGAAATTTGGTTTCTTGGAGGCTTACCTTAGAGGATCACAACCCGAAACTCACCGTGTGAGAAAGTTTTCTTGCAGAGAGCGCGTATCGACTGTTTTCTTTTTATAATGGTTTTTGGTTTCTTGTAAGAAAAGAAATAAGCTGGAGTCGCTGCACTCCTACGACGCCGTTTCGACTTATTTCAATTCCTAAGGCCACGTTTGGCGGTGAATTTTTCTGCTGAGAAATACCCTTTTACTATTTGTTAAACTGTGGCAATGTGAGATAAGCCCCCAAAGTTTGGATGGTATAGTTGTAAAATACCCTTTTTGTTAAACTGTCAATAAAACGTAACATAACTTCTAATTCATTGATCACCTCACTTGATTTGTATATGCGATTTAAATCTTTAATTTGATAAGATAATATTTTAGATTTTCTAAGTAGTTATGTATATACCTTTATTTTTTCTTGCCATGGTTTTTTTTTTTTTTTTTGTGTGTTATTTATATTCAATCAGGAACTGGCTTTGATGAAAAAAAATAAAAAGACAGAAAGGTAGCTAGTATTTTAACAATTTTATTATTAGTAAAGAAGTATACAAAAATTAGGAATATAATTTGATGCATTGAGTAATAAATACTAAATCAAAAGTAAAAGAAACATATGCCGTGTCAACAACTTCAGTATGATATCATAAATGAAATTAAGCTATATATTGTAATGTGTAGTGAGAAAGTACATAAACCACCCCTGAGTAGACAGCAAATCTATTGATACAAAAGCAAAAACACAAGAAAATAAGCAGTGCAGGGATCAACTGCTGGTGTTGCTCTTCAACCTTTAATTTTCCACATATGGGCAGACCGAGGCCCACTTGCAATCCCCTCGTAGTATCTGGATTCAAGTTTTTTGTTGTTCCAAGCTTTTACAAAGTCTGAGAACAGTTGGCGTGCAGACTCTGAAGAAAGATCAGAGAAGAACACATCTTTCTCCTCTTTCAGCCATGTAGCAAACTCATTGTTCTTAAGGAAATAGTCATCACTGGACAGCTCTTGGATCTCCATTTTCTGAAACAGAGAAGATAATTTCCTAAATCCTAACCATCAGAAAATCAATGCTCAAGAAACAGAAGACAATCAGACACCATAACCAACAAGGTGTACTATCAAGTGATCAATATGAAACAGCAGAAAGTCTTATGCCAACTTGTCAAACTTTCCAAAACGTAATTCTACTTTCTACACCACACTAGCGTCTATTCTGAAACTGAGATGCATCTAAATTTCTTAAAGTTCACACATTTTCACCAATTCACTGAACTGGAGCTTAGAATGCTAGATAAAATTCAACTGCCCGGGAGATGGTCTTAATGCAATGAAACTAGGGAGCAAACTTTGACCATTTACAAGGAAATTCTTTGTAGGTCTTCTTAAGCATGCACTCCCAGCCTTTCCATAGGTTGAGCACCACACACCTTTAATTGAAAGAAACACTACTGCATGAGAATTTAACTTGCAAGCAAAGAGAAATAATAACAAAAACTGCATAGTGGAACAAGATTTTGTAAGTAGGTTGTTTTCTGGTTTCTAAAATTGATCAGCAGAAGTAGGTACACATGGAAATTATGAGTTTCTGCTCTCCCTGTTCCCAGATTTCCTATATATTCCCTGACACAATCTAAACCTTTGATGCCCTTTCATCTGAATCTAATACTTGATTACGAACAACAACAAGAACGTCTTAACAATTAAGATCAAAGTCTTGCCACTTTTGAGAATCTATGCAAATTTTAGACGAACAATACAGCCTCTTAAAATCACCTACTTCTTCAATGACTCAGATCAGTTAAAGAGTCAAAGTAATAAAAGGACTTCTGCTAAAATATTCAAGGAATTTGGATTATTTTACACTAATTGTAATGACAGGTTAGCAATTTTTGTAAGTATGTTGCATGAAATTTGACCCTTTTTTTGTTTCCTTAAAGGATTCAGAGGCATAGATAAAATCCAAACTATCCACAGTTCACCCATGGCAAAACATGATACACTAAAGCTTTATAATTAGAAATCAGGAAGCTTACCGAGCGACGATCACCTTTGTGATGTTTACTTTTGTGCTTATCCTTTGTCTTCTTTTCTGAGGCATAACAAGATGTCAATATGATAAATAATTTCCCATAAAGAACCTCATCTTCAATATGCTAACAAGTTCAAAACCATGGAAGTTTCTTGAATCATAATCCAACAGAATACATGGTAAGTCAAATAATGTCATTTTGTCTAGTTAATCTCCTTTCTTTTTTTTTAATTTCCTTTTCCAATGTCAAAATAACTCGATCTAACAAAGCTTTTCCATACACCAAACGAAGGATGTGTCTGATAAAACCATACCGATTCCATTGCACTAATTGGACTGGAAACTGAAGCATACAACTAGTAAGATTGTATGTGACTGATAATACCATAGCAACACAGTTACACTAATTGGGCTGCTAATTGAAACATACTTCCTATCATTATTCAGCTAGTAAGCCAGTACACCATGGCAGCTTCTCTATCCTAACTATGTCAAAACAAATTGAATTTACTCTTAGTCTTTGATTGAATGAGTATTGCAAAGAAACATTAGATTAGACCCATAACCAAATGAAAACTCTTCTAAACCTAGTGAAGCAAATTGATAAACATCTTCATTATATTCAAAACTGATAGCAACCAAAACCTAATCTAATTTAAAAAAATAAGTGCCAGCCATTCATAGTCATATGAGTATACCTTTATCAGAATGGTGTTTGGAGTGCTTATGTGATTTCTTCTTGTCCTTTGACTTGTCCTTCCTATCACTCTTTCTGCCCTTCCTTTCCTCATCTTCTACTGTTCTGTGCCTTTTACTTTTCCCCTCATCTGTTCCTCCACAATGAATAAAATTCAAATCAAACCCACCTTAAATTAATTATAATCAATTTAATGGAAACCACCATAAATTGTTGTTAGTTTGCTGAGAATATATGTTGGGAAAAAATAGAGAAAAAAAATTAAAATTCCAATGCTTTCTTAATTGAAAAATCTGGAAAACAAACTCTGGCACTAACCCAAACATGAAACAGATATTTACTCACTTGAGATTAAACCAGAACAACAAAAGCTATGAAATTGAGAAAGTATTGTCAGTTTCTCTTCCTATTTCGTTTCTCATTTGTTTTCCCAGCAACCAAGCATTCTAGAAAGAGAAGTAAGGAAGAGAATTTTGGGTACCTTCGGAGGCTGAGGAAGTGCTCCTTTTCCTACTCTTCCTCTTCTCCTCGGATTTCCTGTCGCTTCCCATTTGTGTTACACAGATTGAGAGAGAGAGAGAGAGAGAGAGAGAGAGCGTTAAATTTTTTGCTGAAGTACTTTTTTGGTGGCGGATACAAACGGGTCGGTTGGATTGGACCGAGTAACGATCTGCCTGACCAAAAGACTGAAGGCCGCAAATCATAAACCGGCCCATGAATCAATCAACCCATAGTTTTTTAATGGTTATTTATATTTGTGTAACTTGAATAATTTAATAAAATTTAACTTATATTAATTGTAGGGGTTAGTCTAAGTGGTGAAAGTGGGTGGGGTAAATGTTAGGATTAAGCTAGGTTCAGGGTACGATTCCCTCCATCCAATATAACAAAAAAAAAAATTATAATTATTGACTTATTATAATTTATTATATCTTGTAAGCAAATTGTATAATTATTAGATTAAGCAATGAGACATATGTGAATTGTGAGGTGTAAAAAATATGAGTTTCAATTGCTTACTAGTTTTTATTGAATAAAGAAATTTCGGGTTTAGATATTTGAGGCCAAATATGAAATTATCAATTGCCCAATAAAATGTGATAATAAAGTCTATGGGCTATAGGATAAGGAGTTTTAATTTTGATAGACCTCTTAATGGGTAGGGTTTTTTTTTAGAATGTCACCTATAAAAAAGGTTGTTGGTCCTTGCTCTCACAACACTCAACCTACTATAACGTTCTGGCCCTCCCAGAGAGTTGAAGATATCAAAGCCAAATTCAGGTTTATAGTTATTGATCAAAGAATTCATCTTGTCAATCGCTTTTATAGAATAAGGTATGTATCTACTACTTAATTCAATTTCCGCATTTAATTATTGTGAAAATCATGAGATTCAAGATTTTGGATGTATGGATTAACTCTAATGCTTAATGACAGCACAACCACAATACTTAAGACAAAACTTAGAAAGTAGAGCAGCAGTCTACTTTCTAAGGTTTGTCCATGTATCGTGCATCACACCATACATGGCTAAAAGTCTCTCTAATGTACAACCAGAGGGTAAAGAATTTAAAAGAAGTTTCCGATCTTCAAAAGAATGTGCTACAATGTATGATTGTGCTCTAATATATGATGAACATCCTATATCTTCATCATACGCAGTGGTTCTCCACTGGTGGATTGTGTAAGTTAAGAAGTTTAGGCTGGCAAAGAGCAGTCCACTCGGACCTGACCTTGAGATCCAGTGAGAGCATTAAGGCCTGACAACTTGATCATAGCCCTGGCAAAGTCCATTCGAAAGGTTGATCCATCATCTGAAGCATAAGCTCTGACCAATTTAGCAGTCCTCTCATTAGCCATTAATTGCTGATCAGCAAAGAGGAGCCCTCTTCCCCTCAACAAGCTCTGGTAGTAGTGAGTATCAAAACCTGCCCCAGCTGGTATTGATGAAAACAATTGTTGATAGTATGACATCCCCATTGCAAGCTCTGGAATTCCAAGACTCCTCTTGTTATCACTGTCTTGGCAACTTAGTCTCATCTCTCTGAGGAAACCAGGAGCTACAGTTGGGTCAGGGTTCCCTGTCCCCTTGAAGTTGTTGAGGCGTGCCCGAATGAACTCACATCCTATAGTTCCAATGTTGTGCGCTCCTTTAGATGTAAAAAAAAAAAAAACAACACAAATTAAACTAATCTATTTCAACTCCAAACAACAAGGAATAAGAATAAGGAACAGGGTTGGTGAGTACCTAGAAGAGTAACTATTTCTCTGTCATTAAAACCTCTGAGTGAGAACAGACGAAGTGTCTCAGTGATGTTTACATCAGGTTTTGGAATCTCAGCCATTGCTTCATCATAGTAGGACCGGACACTATCTCTTCTACCAGTGAAAACTGGATAAAAAGGGCCACCAGCCTGTCATTTCCATATGACAAAACACATCAGAGAAGAAGACAGCTAAAGTGCAGGGAAATACTGAAGCATGCAATAGATTAATATTGAAAGAGGTATGTATCCGTTCCTCTTCAGTTCTGAGGAACTAAGGGAAAAGGAAGAGAAAATTCAAAACCTTGTATAATGTGTTGATCTTTTCAATAATTGGAAAGGACCAAATACCAATTCAACTAAACTGTGACAGTTTCAGTTTCAGTTTCAGTTTTAGTTTGGTTTTCTAAATAATAATAGCTAGGCAGGAAAGAGAAAGAAACTAGAACCTTTTGCTTCAGAAGTTGTTTTAGATCAAACTTTGAAAATCAAAACACAAAAAAAGAGCATTTCAGGACTCAGAGGAGCAGGACAACATACCAGAACAATGCCATCTCTAGTGGCAAGAGCAAGAATGTCGGCACAAGATACCACTCCTGGACAAACATTTTCGATCACCTCCTTGATCTTATCAATTTTGTCGAAGCCCTTCAAGGTCTTATTTGGCACAGCCTGCTTCTCTACGGAATGTTTTTTATTCCCTTTGCTGTCATCCAAGAGGACTGAAGCATCACAACCCTGATTCAAGAACCCCACAACATTAAGAATGACATGAATAGCAGATTAAAACTACAAAATCAACAATATTCAGAACAAAAGACCAATTCCCAAAAGAAAATGTTCACATATCAAATAGTCACAAAGTAAAATTCAGAGGAAGCATAATACAATAACAAGTTTCAGTTCAAGCAGCAAACTACCCAATTTCACCAAATCACAAAGCATCATATTAAGCACAAAAGGAAAATAAGAGCAACCATTCCAAGGAACCCCAATTAAAAATTGGGAAACCCGTAAATTCGGAACAAAAAGTCAGAACCAGTAAAAACATGACAGCTGATAACAGAATTTTCTTAGGTCCTGAATACAAGATTCAGAACAAATCACTGGTTTTTGGAATTGGATTAAAGAGAGTCAGCCAGTGTGTAGAACACATCTTGAAGAAGAAACAAAATTTCATACAGTACATAAAAGAACCATACAATACCGAGGTCCGGATTAAAGTAACAATCTTTACAACCAGACAGGTCACAAAGAGCATCATTTTAAATCCAGAAGGTCAATACCTAGATGAAGGACCACAAACACCCATTTGGAAGAACCCAAGGAGTCAAGAAATCACATGACATCGACCAAACTGCTCAGTCAAGACACCGGCTTAAGACCCATTAAAAAGACAAAACATTCCAAAACATGTTGATAAAATGACAGAAACCACCTTATAAGAAAAAGAGGGAATCTAGTAGCCTAAGCCAGATTAGAACCAAGAGACAGGGAAGACAATCAAAACCCATTTGAGAAAAAACTCATAAATATTGTGTCAAAAGCATGATACACCTAAATGACTAGTTTAATATTCCCAGATGCAATTTCAAAGTTCCCCAAGTGTTATTAGACACCAAAAAAAAAAAAAAAACTATTACATCAGATTGAAAACCCCAAAGTCTCAATATTCACAGATTGCAATACCCACATCATCAAGATTTAAAAGCAATTCAATCAAAGCAATCAAAGCCCATCTGTGAAAAACCCACAAGGATGAAGAAAGGGAGAATCTTGGTATACCTGAATGAAGCAGTCATGGAAGAAGAGGCGCAGTAGGTGAGCCGAGACATCCTTCTGCTGGGAGTAAATCCGAGCCATCATAGACTTCACAATGACCTCAGCTTCTGGGCATGTGTCCTGGTAGAAATCATAAACGAGGTTTGGGGAAACGTGTGTCATCTCCATGAACAAATCTCCATCTCCATCAGTAGAAGCCAAAGAAACCAGATTGACAAGTGGTTCTTGTGATTCACCTCTTGGGTTGCTCCAGGAAATGAGCACAGAGAAGATCATCACCACCATAGCAAAGACCCACCACCCCTTCATTGCACTCCACATCGTCTCTGTTTCTCTCGCTTGACTCTCTGTGTGTGCGTGACTCTTTGTGTGTGTGTGCGCGCCAAAGTGAGTGAGTGAGAGAGCGGGAAAAGAATAACTGAAGAAGCTTTCCGTTGGGCTGAGACCCCTTTTATTTATTCATGAAGTTAATTATGGATGACCCGTCAGCTTTAACATAAATTCAATTTAGCCATTTCACTTACCAATATTACAGAGTTGTTTTTTTTTTTTTTTTTTTTTTTTTTGAAATNACTTTCTAGAATTGTCAACAATTATCATGTTCTTAATTAATCATCTTCAAGACTTCAACATTCCAGCTAGCTAGGGACATGATCAAGTTTATTGTCACCTTTAAACTCTTCTATTAATTTCAGGGGCCGCTTGGGTTCATTCCAACTGCTCAATATAACTACATGAAATATAACCGCCAGACCAAACTTAGAGGGAGACTCAGGGAAAATACCTGAAATGACCCCATGAATTGAAGAATCCCAACCTTTATTATAATGGCATCATTTGTAAATAAGGAGAGTCATATGGGTATTGTATTATGACATGGCATTAGGGTTTTAAAATAGGGACTTAGTAAAATTATAAAAGTAATAAGGTTAGGTTATATTTTATTTAAATTTTTGATCTTGTACTCCAAGTATCTTATCTTATAATTAAGGAAGATTTAGAGTTTATTCATTTTATGAGTTTTTTCTAGACTAAAATTGATAGTGATTTAAAATTTTTAATTAAGTTCTTTTATTTTTCTTTTTTGATAATTTCATTTTAGATTTTAATTCTAAAATTTTAAAATAGAACTATCTATATAAATGAGTTACACACACGTTTAATAATTAAAAACATCAAGTACACATAGCACATAGCACATATACATTCGATCAATCAAGAAGTACTAGTCCTCGATCTTCTCTGCCTGTGCGCAGCTGCATGTTCACAATCCATTGATCACCGTAGCAGCAATATTCGAAACATGCTGGAATTTGTTTTTCCCGGAGGAAGAAGAAATTCCAGCATTTTTCGAAAGCTGCTCAATTCCACGGTGAATACAAGACGAGCCATGCAGATTTCGATCTGGGTTGGGTACGTGCGTGGTTTGATCTTAATTCGCATGCTTACTTTACTATATATTATATGTACAGAATTTTCTGTGTAATATTAATGGTTCTTTCTTTAATTGTTTGATATTATATATATATAGCAGATCCATGAATCATTCATAACTTCGTTTTCTATCCTTCTTTGTTTCTTATGAATTCGATAGTAAATATATAATCATTCTTGTGCAAACTTGTGCAATTCATTCTTTCTCATCAGCTACATAACATATATGAGATGACCTGTGTTCTTGATTCACCATCGACCACTTGACCAGCAATATTCTAGCTTTGATGGGTCACCTTTCTTTGAAAGAATGTAGCTTTGATGGCCCACCAAAGAAAGAATGTAGCTGCTTCCATGGCGGTGATGTGTGACTTCTTCAACTCCCACATCCCACAAGGAGCTAGCAGGATCTTAATCGCTATCTTCGCTCATAATTGTTATGTCTAGTGGTATAAGAATGATATCGATCTCTTTTCTTTTTCTTGTTTGAGATGCTTGCATGCAAGATTCATTCCTTTCTTTCTCTTTCTAATTTCTTTTGTTAATTTGATAACAATTATATATTCATTCTTGTGCAAACTTGTTCTTTCTCATCAGCATAAGCCTGTTCTTAAATCTTGATCGACCACTTGAGCAGCAATATTCTAGCTTTGATGGGTCACCTTTCTTTGATTCAAATCCAGAAAGATGGCCCACCAAAGCAAGAATATGTTAGAGTTTGAGAGCAAATAACGTGGGTTAAACTCAAGATGTGGGCTCTTGGGCTCTAATAACTTTAAAATTACATAGCCTTCCTTCTGGTTTTAACTGCAGAATTCAAAATGTTAGGACATATTTTTTCATTTGAATTTTGAAACTTAAAACTGCTCTTAACTGATGTCTCTTTTTGAAAAGTTACAATATATATTTTATAAATACAAGTCCTAACCAGATTAATAACAACGATCTTTCATCAGACTTATTAACAAAAAACTTTCTTGTTCATACTACATACTGTATTGGAGAGGAGCACATCCAAGTTCGCCAGAAATCAAAGATCCTGTGCTGGGTCTTTGATTTATAGATAGTTAAATCCTGGGAGATAGACGCCTATTGAACTTCAAGCACAGAGAATGGGTGAAATTCTGTCTTTAGGACATTGCCAAGTTTGCAAGCCTCTATTTACATATAAAGTCAGTTCTTTGTTTTCTTCACTACTATTATTTATTTATAGATTAAGTTTTGTTTTGTTGTTTACCGTAAATTATCTATTGTATTAATAGTGTGATCATTAAATTATCACCTACTGATTTTCGCTAACAGAATGTAGCTGCTTCCATGGTTGTCTTCTATTTTTGTTTTTCTTTTTTTCTAAATCAGATTATGCCATGGAGTAAAGCACAGAAAGTATAGTACACTCAATAAGGGAGTGCCAGCATAACCAGAATATAGTATTCTGCATAGCAGAGTAGCATGCAGCAGAATTTACTTCAAGAAGCACTTTTTAATTTCTTCCTGTTCTTCTGTTGTAACTTGTAACCAAAGCTACTAAAAGTAATAAGTACTAACAATTCATCAACACTAATGGGTATGCCTATTATACACTGATGCGCAACCTTCTAAAAGTTTGTCCAAGTATTCACACTAGACATGGCTAAAAGTTTCTCTAATGTACAACCAGAGAGGGTAAAGAATTAAACAGAAGTCGTCTTCAAAAGAATATGTCATATATCTTCATCATAAGCCCGGGTTCTCCACTGTGGGGTTGTGTCAGTTAAGAAGTGTAGAGTGGCAAAGAGCAGTCCACTCGGACCTGACCTTGAAATCCAGTGAGAACATTAAGGCCTGACATCTTCATCATAGCCCTGGCAAAGTCCATTCGAAAGGTTGATCCATCATCTGACGCATAAGCTCTGACCAACTTAGCAGTCCTCTCATTAGCCATTAATTGCTGATCAGCAAAGAGGAGACCTCTTCCCCTCAACAAGCTCTGATAGTAGTGAGTGTCAAAACCTGCCCCAGCTGCTATCGACGAAGACAATTGTTGATAGTATGACATCCCCATTTCAGGCTTCTCACTCAAGCCCCTTGATTCCCATGGAATTCCAAGACTAGTCTTGTTATCATTGTCTTGGCAATATAGTCTCATCTCTCTGAGGAAAGCAGGAGATACAGTTGGGTCTGGTTGCCCGGTCCCCTTGAAGTTGTTGAGGCGTGCCTGAATGAACTCACATCCTATCTTTCCAATGTTGTGCGCTCCTGCAAATGTAAAACAAAACAACACACAAGTTAAACTAATATATTTCAACTCCAAACAACAAGGAATAAGGAACAGAGTTGGTGAGTACCTAGAAGACTGACTGTTTCTCTGTCATCAAAACCTCTGAGTGAGAAGAGACGAAGCGTCTCAGTAATGTTGTCATCAGGTTTTGGAATCTCAGCTATTGCTTCAATATAGTAGGACCGAGTGCTATCTCTTCTACCAGTGAAAATTGGATAAAAGGGGCCACCAGCCTGTCATTTTAGATATGACAAACACATAAGAGAAGAAGAAAGCAAAAAATGCAGGGAAATACTGAAACAAGCAATAGATTAATATTGAAAGAGGTATGTATCCTTTCCTCTTAAGTTCTGAGGAACTAAGGGAAAAAGGAAGAGAAAATTCAAAACTTTATATACTATGTTAAATTTTACAATACATGAAAACAACCAAAGAACAAAATGGTTTTCTTAGTAATAATAGGGAGGAAAGAGAAAGAAACTGAAATATTTTGCCACAGAAGTTTTTTTAGCATAAGGGAAAAACTAACACAATGGAGCCTGATACAAATATTTTTCCAAGTAAAGATCGAACTCCAAAAGTCAAAACGGCAAAAAGAAGCATGTCAGGAATCTGAAGAGCAGTAAAACATACCAGAACAACGCCATCTCTAGTGGCAAGAGCAAGTATGTCAGCACAAGATACCACCCCTTGACAAACATTTTCGAGCACCTCTTTGATCTTATCAATTTTATCGAATCCCCTCAAGGTCTTATTCGGCACAGCCTGCTTCTCTATGGAATAATTTTTGTTCCCATTGCTGTCATCCAAGAGGACTGAAGCATCACAACCCTGATTCAAGAATCCCACAACATTAAGAATGATAGATAAATACCAAAATGCACAATATTCAGAACAAAATACCAATTCCCAGAAGAAATCTTGAAGAATAAACAATGTTCACATATCAACAGTCACAAGATAAAATGCAGAAGAAGCTTAATACAATACTAAGTTTCAGTTAAAGCAGCAAACTTCCCAATTACACCAAATTCAGAAGGCATCGTATTAAAGCACAAAAGGACCATAAGAGCCAGCATACCAAGAAACCCCATTTGGAAATCAGGAAACCCGTAAAATTCAGAACAAAAAGTCATAACCAGTAAAAATCATGACAGCTGCTAACACAATTTTCTTAGGTCCTGAATACAAGATTCCGAAGAAAAATATACAATACAGTGGTTTTGAAATTAGATTAGAGAGAGTGAATGTGCATAACACATCTTGAACAAGAAACAAAATTCCATACAGTACATAAAAGAACCATACAATAACCAAGGTCTAGATGAAAGTAACAGAGGATTAAGACCCATTACACAAAGATCGAAATGACACAAAACCACATTGCGTGAAGAAAGGGAATCAATCAAAACCCATTTGAAAAGTACATCAAATTGAAAGCCCCTTCAAGATTCAAAGATTGCAATACCAACATCATCAAGATTAAAAACAATCCACTCAAAGCAATCAAAACCCATTTGAGAAAAACCCACAGAGACGAAGAAAAGGAAGAATCTTGTTATACCTGAATGAAGCAATCATGGAAGAAGAGGCGCAGTAGCTGAGCCGAGACATTCTTATGCTGGGAATAAATCCGAGCCATCATAGACCTCACAATGAGCTCAGCTTCTGGGCATGTGTCCCTGTAGAAATCATACTCGAGGTTTGATGAACCGTCTGCCATCTCCATGAAGAAGTCTTGGGCTCCATCAGTAGAAGCCAAAGAAACCAGATTGACCAGTGGGTCTTGGGATGAGGATGAGGAAGTGGAGAAAGAGAGAAAGGGTCTCTCGGATTCACCTCTTGGATTGCTCCAGGAAATGAGTACAGAGAAGATCACCACCATAGCAAACAACCACCATCCCTTCATTGCATTCAACATCTTCATCTTCTTTCTTTCTCTCGCTCAACTCTGTGTGTGTTTGTGTGGGAGGTGAGAGATTGAAGCCGCCAAGGTGAGCGAGTGTGAGAGCGGGAAAAGAATAACTGATTAAGCTTTCCGTTGGGCTGAGTTATTTATAGAGTTAATTATGGAAGACCCATCATTTTTAACGTACTTTCAATTTGGCCCTTGCACTTACGAAAATTACAGAGATGTTTCTTTGGAATATGAATTAGTTATACAAATATTGACCCACCCATTATTATATTTAATATTTTTTTCCTTAATATAATGTTGCTACAAGGGATGGATTTCAGATTTTAACTTTTAGGTTTGAAAATAAGTTGTTTTATTTCATATATTGTATTTTTGTTTTTGTCAAAGTCGGCCTTAATTTTTTTTTTGGAGGGAAACCATATATTCATTTATAAATTACAAATGTTTGGATTCGGTGGTCTTTGCACACTTTCAGTGGAGAGAGAGAGAGAGAGAGAGAGAGAGAGAGAGAGAGAGAGAGAGAGAGAGAGAGAGAG
>QANW01009690.1:1869716-1956717 GCA_003254865.1 Dryas drummondii
GTAAAGAGGGGGGTTTGTTGGGGGGGATAGAGTTTTTTGGTTTTTTTTTTTTTCTAATAAGGGTAAAAGAGGAAAGCTCAAGAATATTTTTGAGTGTGGGTGTACTGAGCAATTGGTAGGGTACATATAGAATTCCCTAAAAATAAACCACATGATCTTGATTGAGAATTTGGGTATTGACTATTGAGGTTTAACTTCATGTTAATTTTGGTAGGTTTAGTTAGAGCTTTGTATTTAGAGTTTACTAGACATCAGTTTTGCAGACTTAAGGTAATACATATGTAATGGCCATGAGTTGGGGTCCTATTTAATACTTAACAATTAAAGACTTAAAACGGTTTCTTCTTTAGACTTTCTTTAAAATCGGGTTTGCATCGGCTATGAATAATGGTTACGAAGGTACTAGTAAGGGATGCATGTTTTTTATAATTAATGGAAGGGATATGACTTCCTTGTCCACATGGGAAAGATGGAGAATCAAGAGTTAAGATTACATAATTAATATGTAGTAGTGTAGTTATGTAGTACCATTAGAATTTGGATTTAATCAAGATATTATCAGTTTATCACTAATATAATGTTAATAATATCTAATAAAGCAAGATACATAAAACAGTCTTTTTTCTTTTCTCTTTTTTACCTTGATTTATTTATAATATATTGACTCCAAGTCTCCAACCAACCAAATCTTATATTTAGCCACGAAGAGCTTCAACTTTAAACTTTTTATTTTATTTTTTATCTTTCTTTCTTTCTTGGAAATCAATCATAGTCTTTCCTTAATTTCGGGTCCTAGTTGCTTCCTTGGTTTTCTAGAGCTTCAGTTGATTGAAACGCAATAGAGTAGTGCATTATAAATAAAAGGTAGCTTTAGCCAGTGGCGTAGCTAGGAACTTTATTCATTAGGGGCGAGTTTTAACTCCTAGTACATTCGACCAAAAAAAAAAAGTTTCTTTTTATTTTTTTTAATATCTTAAATAAATAGATATATATATCAATAATGAATTATTCATGTCAACTCGATCAATTTTTCTTTACATTAATAGTGTTTTTTTAAAGCATTTATATTAGTAGTTTTTATATTAGTTCATTGAGACACAAATTTATATTTTGTTATCATAAGTTAGAAAAATAAGTTTATTATAATCAATTTATCATGTAAAAGTTATTAACTATCATTCTTTTTTCTTTCCAAAATCACATTTAAAGTATTCAAAAATATTGCATAATTTTGTGGACTTATTAAATTAGCACGTGTAATTAATACGACATAGTTCATATTCAAAGTTATTTGTTCATCTTTATTAACTATATATATATATATCTGTTTGTAACATACTTTTAATAGTTTTATTTAAAAAATAATATTTTTAAATTTTCAAAAAATTTCACCAAACTTCGTAAGAGCAACTTATAAAAAACACATATAATATTAATATTGATTATATACTTAAAGATAAGTAGAAAAAATTATTGAGCCAATCAGCCAATTGACCTCCATTTAGCCTAACTCATATGAATCCATTGTAATTATAAATTTTCACATTGGGGTGTAACCCAGTTGAAAGGGCTAATGAATTACTCCCCCTACACCGATATGTCACGTTCATAAAATCCATATACATTTTTTGAATGGATAGAAGAGCGCTCAAAGTGATCAATCCGAGATTAAAAAAATCCATCCAAATTTGTACTATATTTATTAACTTCATTGTCAATATATCATAATGGCTAGTATGAGGAACAAATTATAAGGGACAAGTGAGGGTTGGATTTGAACCCTCACTTGTGGATATGTTGTCCCTCACTTGTCTCTCATAATAATTGGACCGGTAAACATATTCTAAAAAAAAAATCTTCAATATCATTAACAAAAAAAAAGCTATAGGGGTCAGTTGACGCCATTGCCCCCAGGGCCCCACCATGTCTTCGCCACTGCCTCCCCTAACCTCACCATCACCAGTCGGAATTTGGACTAAGAAGGAGTGCCTCTCCCAAAACCTGTGCTCTTGGGGCCAACAATGTCGTTGGTGTTGTGAGAGGGGGCCGCCGGAGAAATCTCTGGCTGGGAATGAGGTGGAAGGGTTGCATGAGAGTATATTGGGGGTAAAATAGTCATATAGCAAAATTTTGGGAGCCAAAACTTTTTCTATTTGAGGGTAAAATGGTCATGTCACACTTTTTTAATGGGCTTTCACTATAACATACAGAAGCCCATTTTTGTTTTCCAATAAGTCGAAACGCATATCTATATGTTTTAATTTACAGCTTATTTCATTGTTGTATGATAACTTCATTGTTTTGAATGCGCAATTATTTTTCTCAAGATATTCTCAACAATAAAAAACGGGGGGCACTCCCCCTGAGACCCAACCCATTTCGCTAGAAAAAAAGTAGCTAACTTCTAAACTAAGGGAAAAGAGAAATCCTAATAGTCTGAAAGTAAGTGAGTGCTCCTCGAGAAAGAGCACGAACGAAGGAAGGAGTATTTCTTATGTGTCTTCCTCTTCCAACTACAAAACATTGATTGCAATGTGGAAAAACCCCGAGGGTGCTGCTACGGCTCGCCATTCCAAATCCAATAAGAAATGGAATAAGAGCCGACCTTCTATAATAGAAAAAGTAGTTCCTTTCCTAGATCTGACTCTATAACACCGAAGGCTAGCTAGAGACTTATAACCCTAAAGGGATGCTAAAGACTAGAGGCCGAAGGCCCCTTCTTAATAGCACTCTAATAGGGAATACCTTAGGGGGCTTAAACTAACGTTTAAAGTCCTTATTTGAGCCCTATAGGACTTTCTTAAGGTAATTAATCATCAAGTATCTCTAACAAAAATAAGCATTTTTTTATAAAATTTGAATTACTTTCGCAAACAAAAAATTAAAAAAATTAACTTGTTCTTAAGGTAATTAATCATCAAGTATCTCTAACAAAAATAAGCATTTTTTTATAAAATAAACAAGACATATCAACTTTTACCATTGAAAAAAATATATAATTATTCACTTGGATTTACACCTGCTACACAAGAAACTATTTCATATTTTATGCCAAAAAAAATTATTTAGAAAATATGTCACAATATATTAACAAAAATAATACAAATATTGAAAAGAAAAATCAATTCATTAGAGGTGAGGGGAGCCCTGTGTCCCCCGGATCCCTATGTGGCTCCGCCACTAGCTTAGCTACCTCCAAACTTGTGCTATTAATACCAAAATATAGAGAGCCTAAGCCTACCACGTAACATGTACGTATATATTCAACCATCCACACAAACTAGAACCAGAACCAGAACAACAAGAACTAGAACTAGAATTAGAACTAGTCTTTCTCTCGGCGCTGCCTGGTTCTTGATATCAATCACTGTAGCAGCGATATTCGAGGTTTGATGGAGCGTCTTTCTTTGATTCAATTCGGAAAGACGCTCCTTCAGCCCCGAAGGTAGCTGCTTCCATGGTGAATTTATTCAACTTTCATTCCCACCAAGAAGCCATAGTTATTAATCATTCATTACGTATACATTCATTCTTGTGCAATACACTCATTCTTTCTCATCAGCCACATAACATCTATGAGATGAGCCTGTTGTTGAATCTCGATCAATCACATGAGCAGTGGGTCGCCTTTCTTTGATTCAATTCAGAAAGATGGGCCACCAAAGCAAGAATGTAGCTGCTTCCACGGTGGTGATGGTGACTTCTTCAACTCCCACATCCCACAAGAAGCTAGCAGGATCTTAATCGCTATCTTCACTCTTAATTATTATGTCTTGTGTTATAAGAATCATATCGATCTCTTTTCCTTTCCTTGTTTGAGGTGCTTGCATGCAAGATTCATTCCTTTCTTTCTCTTTCTTAATTTCTTTTGTAAATTCCATATTATAGATACAATCATACAATGTAACAAAGAACAACTCAAACATATTTCATATAATTTTATAATGACTTCACAATGACCTCACCAAGACCCCAAAACATATATAAAAGGAATTTAATTATTTTATTTTTCTTTGTCCATTTTCATTTTGCCTTTTGCTTTGCTGAGTAATGACAATTTGTAAAACCCAAAATTCTATTGAGGATAGACCCTTGGGGTTAACCCAAGTTGACATGGTCTACCCAGAAACCATCAACCCACAAAAAACCTAAAACATAACCTGTGAATGGTAATTTGCATATAAATTATGATAACATGAGTTTTTTAACTGTACATTTGGTTAGCAAAAACTAGAGAGTGCAGTTTCCTAAAAACAATTTCCACAGAAGAAGAGTCAACATCAAAACCATAACTCTGCCCTCCATACTGCACATAAAGGTACTCTTTTGGAGATGATGGTGGGGGAAGAAGTTGGGAGATTTCAGGTATGTCTGATGTGGGGGGTGAAGGTATATCTTTTTTCTTCATAGAATAGTAAACATCAGCCATTAGAAGCCAAATAAGATCAGGGTCAACGGATGCAAGACCTTGAAGGGCATTTACAGATGCATCCCGAAGACCAACGACGCCACTACAAGCTATCCCAACCACAAGACCACTGACCTTCTTGAGGACAACTTCCAATGCCGAAGCACTCCTTTTGTTCCGGGACAACTCAGCAATCATGTCAAGCACCGCGACCTGGACTTTCAGATTTGAAGTCTCAGCCATTGAGTCCTCTGAAAAACTGGAACTGCTTCTTCTGTAAGGAAGTTGCAGAGGGATTCTATCTTCTTTTAAGTTGGGCTTTCTATGGAATGGGGACGTGGATAGGAGTTTCCAGAAGTGGGAGCCATCAGTGTGGAAGCGTCGTGAAAAGAAATCTCCTCCACAAATTTGCACTACATTGCTTACCACACATAAACATCTTCGAACAGCCTGCACACCCACACATGAAAATTGTTTAAATCCACTAAAAGGAAGCATATTTTCAATTTGGTCCCATGAATCAGCAAAGTTCTTTGTAAGGAACTCAAAGAAGAAAGAAAAACTTTGATTCTAACTAATTTCAAGTCACAAAAGAACTAAACCAAGATCAAATGACAATGGCTATGCAGCATTAAGGCAATATGCAAGGGAAAAAGAACATTCACACACCACTGGGTTTTTATTTTGAATACAAATGACCATGAAGGGCCAGATTTTATTCATTGCTGGAAGCAACCTGTTCTCATCAGTCTCTTCATCAGCAACACCCAAAGTATCTTGAAGATGATAGAGTGAATATGACTGAATAACTTCTTCAATTGCTTCCTTTGTGCCTCTCTCATGGCTATAAGCCTCTTCCACTTTTGCCAATGACGTAACACCATCCTTCATATACAGAAAAGAAAAAGTGGGGGAAGAAAATGTTCATTTGTCATCAGATACACAAGCAAACGCCCCAACTATTTCCCGATTAAAATTAAGGCAGTAGCATGTGAACGCCAAGGATAGTTTAAACAGAATCACTGGTTTTTACTTTATGTTAGAGACAAAAATCCATCACATCAAGAAAGCAATCAATAAATAAGATTAGATGTTTCCCTGTGCAAGTTTGGAACCCTGAAAACAATGACTGATACACAAGCAATTGAATATTATTAGTGCCCAATAAAGGCAAGATGCAATTCACATAAGCACTTCAATTACTTAGCATCTGTGATGCGTGACCTTACAGAAGGGAAAAGTCAGAAAAACAGTTGAAGCAGAAAGTTACCTTGACTATATCCAAGGCCACCAAACAAGCTGCTTGCTTTGTTGAAGCTAGTAGAGGGGTTGCAGCCACAATACATGAACCGGCAATAGCTCCCACTGTCCGTCTATATCTCTTTGAATCATTCAGCTTAAACACAATGCTCTCCCATTGCTCTACTTGCACAGCATCATCAATTAAACAAGAAACAGTTTCAGCACTAATTTACATCTCAGGATCCAACGATTCAGGTTTTGAAAAAAATGCTTCCAATACCAAGACAAAATATATCACAGAGAAAGACAATATGCGTACAGTATTTTTCTTTGTATCTCATATGCTATTTTTATTATCATACTCTGTCAAAACTAACAGGTTGAGTGAATTGGACAACAACTTAAAGAGACCCATCAGCCAATTACTGGCTGAGTTGAGAACTTACCGCACTCTCAATCTCACAAGTACATCACAAAATTATTTATTGAAGAACAATCTTTAGATTAAAAACCATCAAATATAATACCGTAATACAAGATCACAAATTCAATCCCAATCTAAATAAGCAGACATCTGAATAGAAAACTGTTCACCTGACATGTCAGACATATTACTCTCATCATCATCATCTTTCTTTTCCATATCAGATATCGTAGCCTTGACATCCAACATATAAGACTCTGCTTGGGCCAGCAATGAACAAGCCTCGCACTTTGATGCCTTGGCAATTTCTGCCACAGCCTAAAGAGAAAAAGAATTTAGTTAAAATTCAGCTTCCTACTCAGTATCTATGAGAAGGGATTCATACTCGGGATGTAAAAAAAATTTCAGCTTCATACTCAAGGATGTATAAATTTTGATGCCTTGGCAATTTCTGCCACTAGGTAAGCAATGAGAAGATTTTATTTTCTGAATGAGAAGGGATGCTGATAAAATTCAATTTTTAAGTAAAAGATAATGAGACTATACAATTCTTTAGGTACAGCTCCTGGTAATTTTGTAATGACAAACCCTTGAATCAATATGCAATAAAAAGAAAATGTGTAAGGTACAAAAGATGACCTTTAAAAAGGGGATCGTCAATTTAGGGTGCTGATGCCTGCCAAGAATCTCAAGTTCCAGAGAAATAGAGCGCATCTACATAGTCGGAGCAAAGCATTAGAACCACAATTCCCCTCCTCCCACCCCCCCNAAAGAAAAGAAAAAAAGAAGAAAACAAAAAGGAAGGGAAAAGAACTTAAGTGAAACAATAGAGAATTTGACATTATCTTCAAGTGATAAAATATCTAACTGACAGAATATATTCTCTAAAATATCCAGAAGGAAAATATGATCTTCAAGATGCATCAGAAAATTGAACATATTTGGTGCCCTAAGCATCTATCAACATCGAGAGCTCATAGGCGTACCGGCTCCTCAAGTAGAGGCAATATTTTATAAGCTACTCCAATATAGGAAAGCATGGAAGCAAGCACATTTGGTACATGAGGGTTAATATCCAAATGGCGTAACTGCCGACATATTGAATCAATCACATAGTCTGCATTCGCCAGTACTAGGTGTCCAACCTACAAGACAATTAAAATGGAAAAGTCATGGACCAAAAAATTGAATCTGAAAAATTTAAACAAAGTGAGGTTGTGTATGCCACACTGACTCACTGTTGGATAGCCAGATGTAGCAGCCAGGATATGCAATACAGCATCAGAAGCCCTTCTAACATGATAGTTTGAAGAAATGAGATTCTCAAGCAACATATAAAGGGATGAATGAAGAAATCCACTAGAAGCAAAATCTCCTCCAAGGCAGATATTGATGATGCCTATTCCTTCAATAATAACCTGTTTGAGGAAAATAAAGCAACAATGAGTTTTAAATACATCTACTGAAGCAAAATGAAACTTATGCAAGATTAACTAAATTATATGCACAATCGGTGGAGGGAAATTTATATTACCTGGTGTAGCATAGCTGCATCGTGAAAGAAGTTTAGACTAATATTTTCAGCTTCATACTCAGGATGTATAACCGAAGATTTATGATCTGTTGGAAGATCCCACACTTCATGAGATAGATACTCATGTAAAATTTTACCAACACAATCAATCAAGTGACTCCTTAAGTCCTCATCCTGTAAAAATTTCCAACTAGATCCCCAACACATGGCAGATTCGGTTTTGAAATGTTGACCATCAGAAAATCCTGCATCAGATTCCTCAACCTCTGTCCTTTTTCTTGATTTTTGAAACATCCTTGTAAAAAAATCAGTGGCTTGACCTGATATACCAAATATCATCTCATTTAGAATACAGACTGCAGTGCTTGCCTGGCGTAGTAACTGTCCTGAACCAGTTCTATTATACCATGAGTGCCAACTCGCTTTATTATAATCCTTCATACGAACTTCAGAAACCAATTTAAGCAAGTAACCCAGTGGAATGTCAGTGATGAGTGACAAATGCTGCCCATGTTTTTTATCTAGCAGGAAGGAAACATGAAATAACCTGATGTGAGTACAGAGCACTAAGAACATAGATTGAAACCACACTATTCAATTCGAAGAGTTGAAATGACCTGCCATCAAGGATAAACCTACAAGTCTGAGAATTCCTGCAAGAGCTTGGTATCGCTTTCGACTGCCAATGTAAACAAACCAAGGAGGCATATGCGGAAGCTCATAATTCTTCTGTGCATTTTCTGGTGTATATGGCACATCTTTTTCCTGGATACCCATAACTTTTGAATTTTGAGGAGCAGCAGCCATAATTGTCAGGCAATCCCTAGTAATGCTAGCTCCAGATTTCAATTCAGAAACAGAGTCAAGGTATCCTACTGAGGATGGCCTAGCTGTAATAAGCTTATCGAGAGAACCAGAAAATACCGAATTCTGACTCATACAAACAGCAATTATGTCCAAGAAATGAGTAGCTGTTACCTAGGCATTCCCAGGGAGAAAAACATTATAGGCAAGAATAAAGGAACTTGAAACTGAAACAATAAGGACTATAAGAAACCAATGCATGTCAGATTTCGACCATTCAATAACAAACATTGCATTAATGGAAAGAAAGGGGGTGGCTAAAATTTCAGTTAGAATATTGGACAAGTTAATAAAACTAATTTTTCTTTTTCTCCTGGTCGGTAGAATAGAAAAGAGAATTGGGGGAGGGTTGACTGACAAGCTTCTAAGGTTTATTGTCATGCAAACCTCCTCTGTATATATTGTAAATGGTACACAGGCATCCATTATTCACTTTATAACAAATTAAAGAAGGCATATATTTTGCGTTATGAACAAAGTATAGCTATGACTAGCAATTTTTTTTTCAATTATTGATAATATTATATAGTAAACTTCGGTCCATCACATGGATTGTCCATAATTTTTTTTAGACTGAATTATGCGGTCTATTTATCTTGTTTCCCCAAATTGCATATGACATTTTTATACTATCAACCATGCAGTTAAAACAATTTTTTATTCTGAACTTGGAAAACAAAACAAAAAAACGCAGTCTAACATTATATATGCATATATATAAATGATCAATAATAAAATAATCAACTAGATAAAGCTAACTTGTAACTCAAAATATACATGTTAAAGTTACTAAGAAAATAAACACATACAGGAGACTGAAGGATGTGATCCACCACAAACTGAGGACCAGAATAGTATATTATAACTAGTAACTGTTGAGCGTGTGACAATGCAAGTGATTCCTCACTTCCAAGCACCACTTTTGGAAGATTATCAATGAGCCTGGTTATGGAAACATAATTAAGTTCTTATACAAAAAATCCCTTTCAAAAGGGTAGGACCAACTATGCCCAATATTTTGTCTAATATCAAATGAAGCACAAACCTGCTGAAAATCTGAGCAACATCATGTTCCAATTTATTTTTTCCACTCAATGAGATCAAATTTTCAAGGAATTCCTGTGCACCTGCAGACACCTCTTCAGATTCATCAATAACCAAAACACATAAGCATTCCTGCACAAGAAGTAGCCAGAACATACATTAGCCTGAACAGGGAGTTCAAGGTTAAAACTAACAAATGCCACATCAACAAACTGGAATTAACTAAGAAAAAGCTTTCTCATCAATCAAACCAAATTGATTTAACTTAGGCTAACCAACATGCTAATAAGAAGGAAAAAAAAATGATCATCACAAGAAATGGAAGCGTCTTTGCTTCAGCTTGAGATAAGACATGTTGAAGGATACAATTCCAATAAATTAATAACATCTTGTTCAAAAGAAAACTGAATTCATAGTTTTTTTGTTGGATAGGATACAATGACTTTATTAAACAAGTCAAAAAAGTACACATTCAAGGGAATTGAAAGTATGCAATGAAAATGCATCAACTTGGGTGAATATGAAACAAGAGCCCAAATGAATCAAAAACATGAATATAGTTCTCAGCTCACCAGAAGCATTTGTCTACTCTGCCTCAGCATATAACTGCACTCTGACAACAGTCCTCGTATGGAAGCAAGAAGTCCTAATCTCACTTTTTTTGCTGGATGAATGCAAATCTAACAAGTAATTGAAGGATTTACTAATTGAATAGAAGAATTAATAATTAGGAAGCATATAAATAGCCCATGTATAACTATAACTAGTAGCAAATGAAATGAAAGAACATACATGCCGAAAAGTTGCACCCAAAAGTTTATCCACATGCATTGAAGCTTTCTCAATCCAATCATTTGTACGATTCACATACAAAGATCCATTGCCCTTGCCAGAATCAGCTATTTTCTCAGATTTAGAAGTAGTTGTAACCACTTCACCACTTGAATCTCCCAGTAAAATTTTACTTTGACCACGCGCCTTAACAGGCAATTGACGAAGTGCATCCATAAAAGATTGTGAAGATTCATAATTTTTTGAATTCAAGTCAGAAGTAACAGTTATGGACTTATCAAATCCAGATAAATTAGCATCATCCTGCAGTACTATCATCAGATACTCCGTCAAACCTCTAACTGCTTGATCAATTGCGTCCCCACTTCCAGCAGCCCCACTGGTCATTGTTTTTGAGGCATGCAAAACTTTGGCAAATTGAGAAACAACACCAGGTAAAAAGAAGGCTAATGCATCAGCAGTACCAACCTGTAGGAGAAGAAATGTTGTGAATAAAACCAACCCAAAGGTACTGACTTATAGGATCTCAATTTGCCGCAAAGAATGTTTTATCATAGCATAAAAATTTACAGAACCTGTTTGGGTCTGTGCGTGAATGATAATAACAATTGATCATCAGAAACCAACTTATAGGTTGGTCCATTTCAACAATATTACACCCTGAAAGGGCCAATGGAACTATCCTTCAATAAAATAAAAAGGAATTATCTCCACTACATATTTGAATGGCATCCTAATCAAGATCTAAACTGTCCTATTCAACTCATCATGTAAATTCAAAAGTAATAAACAAAAATAAAGATCTGGATGTGAGGCTCGAGAAGAGCACAAATGAATAAATGAAACAAATGTTATTTCCTCACTATTCAAAGTCGATGTTGGGTGCATGATGTTATAGGCAGACTCTAAAAGAAAGGATATGAAAAACAAATTACTTAAAATGAAAGTGCATGGCTAAGTATAATTGTTTCTTATGAAGTACACCAGTTGATTCACAAAGTCTCAAACACAGTATTATAGCTTTTACAGGGTTAGCACCTTGTGATGATGGAGGGAAGATAGAGAAGCACAAATGCAAAAATTAATTAATGAACCAATGCTCCAAGAAGTTAAACCTATACAATATCAAAAGATTACCTTTGCAACAAGCACACGCAGCGTCATAAAGGCTTCAACACGAAGCTTTGCACTGCCTAGATGTCCTCGTGCAGCCTCAATATCCGCAGCCTTTTCATAAAACCACAAAGGAAATAAATAGCATAAGAGAATATTAAATGCTTGAGGATAATTAATTGTTCCACAAAACAATTTAACATACTTTGAGAAGAAGAGATAGCCAGTGTCCAACAGCTACAGAAGCAGTTTGTGACGGCAGAAATGCAAGTAAACATTCATCTGGTTCTGAATCAGACTTTGAAGATGTATGACGTGGAGCTATTAAATCTCTGTTTTCTAAAAGCATGGGCAGACCAAAAATTTGTTTACATGCGCAGGACTTATCAGAGCATGGAAGTAAATTAAGAAGAAGTGCCCTGAAACACTTAATAACTCCTTCACGAAACTCTTCTGATGCATCGGATGGAGAAAGCAAAGCTCCATAAGTCAATTTTTTTAGCACTACAACCATCTGCAAAAGGATATTATCACACTTAAAGGGACAAGTACATAGATCTGAAGGGACGAGTAAATAGATTTATTTTAGATGAAGAACAACACAAGTCATCCTATTAAGGTCCGTCTAACAAAACATTAATTAGAAAACCTACGAACAAGTACAAAATATGGCACATATCTAAGCTGCTTAGCAATATGTCAACTAAATCAGGTTACCTGGTCTACAGATCCTAAAGTACACTTCTTGAGAAGTTCCTCCAGACACTGAAGCACACCTTCAGCCACACTATCACTCACTATTTGAGGCATTTTCGGGACATCAGGGCTCACAACTTTTTCTTCAGAACCAAGCTCCTGTGTGGATCTAGAACCAACAGCTGCATCTAATAGAAGCAGCAACGGAACTAGCGTATAGCTGAAAGAAAGATAAAAGATTTCAGGAAACTAATGCTTATTTACTTATGCACATTTTAAATTCTTTTACAATTTCCACTACAACAAGTACAAGTGACAGAAACATGTTTCCTCAGATGTGGATCGCTAGGAACTTTACTATCAAACCCAAGATTCACCACGGTATTAAACAATGGGACATGAAGTCCACTAATGGCGAAGTGAGCATTTTGCTCCTCCACTTGTGAGGAATTTGGTAAAGTACACAACAACCAAATACCTTCGACTCCATTAATTCATCCGACCTTCGGACATTGTACCAGTCACTGAAACTTAAAAGGCATTCGGGATTTAATTGCAATTATTAAGGCAACAAACTCGATCAAGTTAGCAATGATCATCCAACTGTCAAAGCTCAGCTCAGTGTTATATACTTATACTTACATGCATACTTACACATATACATACGTACGTACCTACATACACATAGACATACATTCATATTTATACATATATATACATACTGTATACAAAATTACATTCATACACAGAAGAATACCAATTTACACATGTAGATACAATTTTTAGAAGCTTTCTGCTAATGAGGGCATTAAAGCATAGAAAGAAAGCAAATTTAAGGCGAAAGAAGCAAAATTTTGGCAGAGGTTTAGTGCTTACTCGAAGAAGGGCTGGAGAGCATGAGACGGAGACTGGCGAAGGAAATGAAGAAAAGAAGAGATTGTAGAGGAGTGCTTCTTAGGGTTTTGCAGAAGCTCCAGAAGCTCAAAGCAGTAGAGCTTTAGCTGCTTAAACACTCTGCTTCTTCCTTCTTCTTCTTCTACCGACGAGACTGCGAATTCATCGATTTCCTCCATTGCAGGGCGGGGAGGAGGTGAGAACCGCGAAATTGAAAGACGGTTCTAGGAGGACTTGTTTTGACAAAACAAAATAGCCCAAAACGGGTCAAGTGAAATGTGACCGGTTCAAATCAACGGGTTCAAGTAACTTGAAAGAACAACCGGATCAACAATCTGGGCCTTTTTGCGCTCCACCTTGTCTTGGCCTATGGGCCGGCCTAGGGGCTGTTTTCAATACTGTATCTGTTAAAATTCAACAACAATCAATTAAAACAAAAACGGGAGGCCAAATTTGGCAACCTGATTTCTTCCGCAAAGCCAAATTACCTGAAAATTCTTCCGCAAAGCCAAATTTGACCCATTTTTATTTTACTTTTCTTGATGCATCTGATGTGAGGAGATTGAACTAATTGAACATTTTTGTATGAGATCGTAATACTTATTACTGTCAAGTAATATTATTAATTCACGTATTATAATATATGGACTACAAATTTATATTTTTAAAATATATTATTAATAAATATGTGTGTTATAATATATGTAAACTAGTAACATCACGTAGCGTTATTAACTTGTTAATTATCACACAGAAAAGTTGCTCAAACTAATCTTGCTTGATTATTTTTTTGCTTAATATTCACTTTAATTTACTTTAATTTTCTTTTTTTGGTACCCTTTCCAATTTCTTATATTTAATTCGATTATTTCTCATTTCCCATCGAGAGACCTTTGACTGTAATTCCTCTTAGTTCCTTCAATAAAGCTTTGCTTGATAATTAATTAAAAAATAAAAAATAAATAAGTGGAGGCAGTTTAAACCTTTCCTCATTTCTTAGCCTAAATGTGCTAATTTTGTAAAACATTTTCAAATTATGACATATTTTACCACCTAATTTTTAGTCCCTCTTTCATTTACAAATGGCACATATTTTCTTTATTGACTGCCATGGTGATAATAGAATCTAATAGAGATTAGAACCCGTTTATCTAGTTTATACATGAATGAGTTGGAGTGATTAATTGTCTCTTTTTTTCTCACATTTTTTGTGACTAGGTAATTCCACATATAGGTCAATTTGTACTCAATTAATGGTTGACTCGATTTTGGGGTCCTTTTATTGCATATTAAGTGTGTACCTAAGACTGTATTACCAAGTGCTAGTTGTCCTAAGTGGAGAATATCACCCACCCACTATGCCAATTAGTCGTCAGTACTTAGGTGATAATTAAATTGATTATTAGGACATGAAAATTGAAGTTAAGTTCTGGATCAATTTAATTGCAGGTCAACTGATCAGAGTATTGACTCACACAAAATTACAAGAATAAATCTAATTTAAAAGGAAGGGTGGTTGAATGTTCAGGGAGGGTCTTGGGATATGTATAAGGGAGTTATGAATATCTATTGCTATTATTTATTAAGTCCAATAGTCCCCCTTCATGGACTTTGATAAACTTGCCAATATGCATGCTTATCAAACAATTAATGCCAATACCATTCTGCATATATGTGGTAATTAAAGCAATTTGTTTTCTTCCCACTGCCTGTATAAGAAAGTCTTCATGTGCATTGAATCAAACTAGCAATTAATGAAATGAAACAAACTGAAGTAAAATGGCACATGAGGTAGCTGCATATATGCTTTAATTAGCCATCTCTTGCATCTGATATAAATGCCCATGCAAAAGCTTATCTGGACTCTCCAATAAAATGGCAAAAAGTTTGTTATAGTAATTGAGTAATTGGGTAAAGTTAAATTTTTCATATTCTATAAATTACATTTTTTATAGAGGTGAAACCGATAGAAATACTTACCTATTATCCTATATTAGTCTCTTACTTCTCTTCTCAAATTAAGTCTTTTTTTTTTTTTTCTTTTTTCTTTTTTATGGAAGTCATAGACTTTGACTAAGGCTCGAGGCCAATTGAATTGCCATCCTTCGTGAGGGCAGAAAACAAGCAAAGAGAGAAGTCCTCCTTCCAACAAAATGAATCCAAAATAGAAATTAAATGTTGGGCAATTACATGCGCCACATTAATATTACATATTCAAATAAGTCTCTTAAATGAGTACTTATATGTATAAATATTGCTTTCTCAAATATATTGTCTCCTAATGTAACTGAAAAATTGAGCATTCTCTATAATTCCCTTGCCAATGGAACTGCACTAAAACTCGATAATGGCTGCAAAAGATGACCAATGCTTACTTCACATACCTCTCTAACTTTTTTTACTGTGGGGCACATCTTTTCCATAGTCAAGCTTAGGCTCAATTGCTTTTATATATTGGTCGCCTTTCTTTACCATATAGTACTTTTGTTAACTGGAAATCATATGTATAAAGGTCAAATCAAAGTGGTCGATTGCTAGTTCAATTGTCAAGTTACTCTGTACTTTCAAGCTAATTATATTGTCAAAATAAATTGCTGTAAGTGGAGATTATTACCCACCCACTTGCAGATGTTTGACCATCATTACATGAAAGGATCACTAAGGAATTTTTATATGTTTGACCATCATTATAAACCACTTCAAGTGTGGGAACTTACATTTAGGCTTATATGTGGAATTCTTCATGTGTCCCACTTCACATTGTATTTTGATAATCGAAACCGTCTACTTTTTTAGTCTTCATTAAAAGATCATGCTTGCAAAAAATTAGGTTAATCGGAAACCATTTGACCGTTGATTAAATGATCATCATTTCAAGTGTTTATCGAAAATATTTTGTTCGTCTATTTATTTAATCAAAGTTTGATAGCTTAATGATTTTTTATTTACTTAATTTTTTGTGAAGATGATTTTTGAATATAGACTTAAAAAAATAGACGGTTCGGATCGTTGAAATACCCACACTTGAAGCTTCTTATATACCTTCTTATATACCTATAAGAAATTCACATGCTTATGAGATAAAGCTTGTATATAATTAAACATATTTATAGAATATTTTTTCATAAAGGATATATAATTGGATGCTATTTGTTTCAATCTAGTTCTACACTGTATTGTAACATAAAGTCGGAAAAACTACGTCATATATTAGTCCACCATACATAAGAAAGACCTATTTGAGAGTATGTAGTTAGGACTCAACTAATTAACTAATCAATTGATGGTGAACTAATTTAGAAGGCAGAATTGTGTGGCAAAGAAGGCCACATTTGATGAAAGTTGCAACCCATGCCCTGATCATGAGACTGATCTGCTGCAGGCTTTGGCAATTTGTCACAGTGAAAGGTCTCTGGGACTAACTGTTCAGTTGTATACTTTGTCACAAACTCCTGGTTAGTCTGATCAGTAGTCTTTGTTGTTGCCTGATGATCTAGTCCAAGCTCATTTTCCAAGTAACCAAGCCAATTCTCATTTTCAACTAGTCCAATGTTTGAGCTCTGGTAATTAGCCAGATCAGGCTGATCAGGTAATTGGACCTCATTTGACTCAGATGGCCCCAACACATCTAACATGTCCCAAAAGTCATAGTCAGACACCTCCTGCAATTTGTTGTGATCAATGTCATAAAGTCCTGCAAAATCAAACAGCAAATCCATTGGCTGATGATCATGCTCTGGCATTGAATTAATCCCAACTTGGCTGCTGGTACTGCTTGACCCATTATTGTTTGAACCATAAGAAGAAACAGAAAAACTTGTCAACTCTTTCAAGCCTTTATTGGCATC
Organism: Dryas drummondii; assembly: GCA_003254865.1. NCBI lineage: Eukaryota > Viridiplantae > Streptophyta > Magnoliopsida > Rosales > Rosaceae > Dryas > Dryas drummondii. Next base: position 1,886,576 of record QANW01009690.1, read on the forward strand.
AAGCTGTGCTTGCTCTGCTTGGATTGTCAATCTAGTTGGTTCAGGAGGCTTCTTAATCTTGGCCATGCTTTCTTGGTCCTGAGATTGATGCTCAAATTGATCCCCTCCTCCATTACTTGGTTTTGCACTGGACAGAAATGAAGTGCCAGAGGAAGATGATGAAGAAGAGGATGTTATAGAAGATAACTCCTTTGATTGATCATCTCCAGAATTCTCAGCATTCTTGAAACCCAATCTTTTTCTTAGATGAGTGTTCCACACATTCTTAATTTCATTATCTGTCCTTCCTGGGAAGTGGGCTGCAATTCTGGACCACCTGCACATTAAGATTTTGGTATCAAACATATAATTATTAATGAATATTATAGATAATATGTAGCTTAATTAACTCATTAATTAATAAGATTCATTTATAGATTTAATTATGTTGAATAATCTTACTTGTTTCCCAAGGTTTCATGCAGCCTCATTATGGAGTCCTCTTCCTCTTTAGTGAAGTTCCCTCTCTTCACATCAGGCCGGAGGTAATTAATCCACCTCAAACGGCAACTTTTCCCACATCTCAGCAAACCTTCAGAACAAGAAAGATAATGTAATACGAATTAATTAATATACACATTAAGAGTTCAAACAGGATTGTATGAATTAAATAATTAGAGATTTGAAATACAAATTTTGAAGTCATTTTTTATGTTTGTTCAAATAGTAAGTATATTGGCGGAAAAAAAAAGAGGATACAACCTTTATTTCTCTTTTATTCATTTATGTATTGATCACGTCACTAATTATTATAAAAGAAACGTTATATATATTTACGTGTAAGAGTTTTTCCGATGCAAAAAGTGCCCCATGAAATTGATGTGCCTATAAATGGTTTGAACCCATGTTTTCAATTCCAAACTTGGCCTTTTGAGAGGTAATTGGTAAGATTTTCCAACTATCCCGTTAACCTAGATGTGATAATTAATTTATAAAAATTAGGAAGAGAAGAACTTGTATATCCAAGTGGTATCCTTATCCTCATCTCTCTCTCTCTCTCCCTCTTTTTTGTGACACCAGCATGTCCTTTTTACAGGACAGACAAGTTAGTTTCAGTTAGGAAACATCTCCCTATCACTCTTCAAGCTTGGACCAACCTATAAGTCTATAACACTGTAAGTATGCGCATAACAATCTAGTCTAAGAGCTGAAAAATAATACTTTATTCATAACCAAGAAAAATAATATTTTATATTATAAACAGATAGAGTACATAGTCAATTAATGCATGACATTGACATCCAGAGACTAAATGCTCCAACAGTGTAGGAGAGCAGAACTGCAGAAGCCAAAGAGGATCAAAAGCTAGCCATCCAAGAGATAATTTAGGGAAAAATAAATTTGTTGTATTTTTTTCTTCTCTAAAAATCAAAATTGTCTTTTTTAAATATTAATTAAGGAAATCTACAAAGGTTAAAAAAAAATTTAACTAAAATCAATCTTCATACACAAATTTTTAGTATCGATTTTATATTTATATCTAAAACTATATTATATACTTAATATATCTTTAATCAAAATGACGATATTTGGGAGATATATAAGTACAAAATAAGCGCTAACGAAAAATTGATAAAAGATCATAATTCCATTAGTACTATTTAATTAAGAAAAAATTCATGAAAATTTAGTTGAAGAGATGGATATATATGTACTTTCCTTTTAGGACTGGATAGAATGAAATTCATTGAATGAAATATGTTTTGGAAACCAAGTATTGGTCTGCAATTGCTGGTGATTTTTTCATATAAAAATGGCACTAAAGCTGGCAAGGTCATCACATTAATGTTAATTAGGGAGATATATCGGATAAATATGGTAATAATGTTGTCCCTCTAAGGCTCTAATAACCTCAGATTTGAAAGACCTTTTTCAAGGTTGAATATATAAAAAATAATAAAAAATAAAAAACGTTTCCCTTGCTATTGTGTTTTTGGTAAAAACTCTAGTCAACACAAAATCATAACGTATGTGCCACCCACATTTTTCATCCCATAGGAAAAAAGACAAAAACAGATTCTGGGCAAAACCAAACTCATTCTTCAAATTCAATATTTGAGCATTATTTACAAGGGCTAAATAAATATAGAGGATGAAAATCAAAATTTCAAGTATGGAATAAATGCTCTATCATTAATCATTAGACATATATTGATCAAAAATAATTAATTATTCGACGTAAAAAAACCCGGGATGGAAATACTATACGAATTTAATGCGTGACAAAAAAATTTGAAGGCAATGTCATCTTGATTAAGTTGAGTGATCAAAATTAGTGTGTCATATAAATTAAATTCAATCTTCATTCTTCTGGGTTTGAAGAATGCATAATTGAACTTGTTCCATGAACACCATTAATGATCTAATGCATGAGAGAGATGACTCAATTAAGATATGTATCAATATTACCTGCTTGTCTAGGCAGAGCCCTCCAGTTCTCATGTCCATACTTCTGAATGAAACTTATAAGCCTCAAGTCCTCAGCAGGACTCCAAGGACCCCTCTTCACTTGGGTCTTATCACAACATGGTGATCTTCCCTTCCCCATGAATGAGATCTCTCTCTCTCTCTCTCTCTCTCTCTCTCACTCTCTCCCTTCAAGTTTCTCTCTAATTGGACTCTCTCTCACACTACAAGTACTCACTCTGCAGAAACAAACCCCCTTTACTCTCTCAGATTTATTTATACAACACCTTCATTATTTCTCATGTATATATATAGAGAGAGAGAGAGAGAGGGTGTGCATGCAAGAGAGAGAGAGAGATAGTGAAGGGAGAGAAGAATGTTTATCAAGCCAAGGGCCACAAGGATCATGCCTCAATGTGGGGTATACCCTATTCTGTAATAAATAGGAAATCCAGGAAGATTACTAAATATCTATATTTTCCTTAATTAATTTATTATTAATATCTATAATTCTCATAATTAATTTATTTTCATTTGTCCTGTATTATACTATTATCTCACTCATGAAAATGTGATCTCAGACAATTAGACAAAAAGACCATATAATAGTCAATTAATCAATTCACTAAAATCATCACAGCCATCTACTTCACCAAAAGTGACATCACTCACCACAATCATGATCTCTAATCCAAGACTTTTGGGTAGTGCTCTTTGAGTGAATTATATATCAACCCGGCCTTTTATTTGCTCTGTTAGGCCTTTTGCCTACCCTTTTTTATCAATACATTTAGAATCTACTATTATTTCATTTTTAGTATTATCTAAACAATAGGATATCTTTCCAATTTGAGGAGGCTAATTATGCCATGGCCTAAAAAAAGAGAGGAGGCTAAATATGTAATTAAATAGCATATCCTGCGGGGGCAATATTACATGCCAAGCTATCTACAATTTTTTATTTTTTTAAATCTTTTGGATAAATATGGCCAATATACCATGTCTTTTTGAGAACCATGCATTGGACCGTTGGTTATATATACCCAAGTGTAAGCACTCTCCATGACACATATATAGTCCTATGCACAAAATGAAAACAGATGGAAGGAGGTGACTTAATTTATTGCCGATGACATCTAGCATAACCACTATAGGTAGTCCCATGATAAATATCTCATCTTTCAATCAAAGCCAGGAGCCACTTTGGGACGAGTGTTCTCCATGCACCCAATTCTTACAACAGAAACTTATTATGTCCCCACTCGAAGAACAAAAGCATATAGATGTATATAGCCAAGTGTCCAATAAGAAAAAGAAACAAAAACTATGGGCTAAACTTCCAAAAATAGCACGTTTATACAAGACCATTTTAAAAATGGCACACTTTTAAGAAGGTTTTAGAACTAACACATTTTTTATTTGAAAGGACTAAACTACCCATCCAAAACCTAGCTAGATTATCTCGTCATCCCCCAAAACATATCTCGACTACCTCAATGTCCGCCCGAAATCCATCTAGATCGACCACAATATCCATCCAAATTGAACCTTTCTTGACAATCTATCTCGACTACCTTGTTGATGTCCACCGACAATCTATCTAAATCGACTACAATACCCATCCAAAACTCATCTCGACTACCTCGTGTCGACCTAAAATCTATTTGAATCGACCACAATACTCATCCAAAACCTATATATATATATATATCTTGAATATCTCAACACCCACCCAAAACCTATCTCAAATACCTCGATGTCCCAACGAAATCTATTTGAATCGACCACGATACCCAATCCAAAACCTATCTCGACACCCACCAAAAACCTATCTCGAGTACCTTGATATCCAAACGAAATCTATCTAAATCGACCACCTCGACACCAATCCTCATATTCAATCTCTAATATATTTCTTAGGGAGTAGTGAATGATTCTCTCTATAAGGTGGGGAGCCAGATGAAGTTGGGATGTAGTTGAGATTGCGATGAAGGAGTACCGGTCGAGATGGTGTAGAGATTAGGTTTTGGGTTTTAAGGTGGTCGAGATACGTTTTTAGCTGAAATCGAGGTGTGGTCACAAGAATTTGTATATGACAATCACATATATAATGAATTTTCGAGATGTCCACGTGGTTGAAATAGGTTTTGAGTGTATCGGTACACGAGTGGGAGCAATTTTGGAAACTTTTCAAAAAGTATATCAATTTTCGCAGTCAAAAAGTGTTAGTTTCAAAAAGGAAAATGTTGTTTACTCCAACTATTTTTTCTCGACTTTTATTTCCTAACTTACATGGTATCAATTTATTTGACAGGTTACTAGTCCAATATATAAATGACGTGTAAGTTGAAAAAGAGTAATTTAGAGAAATAATTGAGGTAAATAGCATTGTCCTTTTGAAAACTTTTCAAAATCAAAAAGTGTATAAGTTTTGGAAAAAACCTACATGTCTCTTTCATAGGAAAAAATATTGAGTGTAACCAATACACCAAGACGTAGTTTAACTAATCCAACGTATAAGAGTATTACAAATCTAACGTGTAAATGTATTATTGAATGATATATTTATATTAGTAGGGTATAATATTAATAACATTCATTCATATTATTAAACGTTGGATTGGTTACACCACTTGGCGGTGTATCAGTTACACATAATAATTTCTCCTTTCATAGGTTACAAAGTTGTACAACTTTGCAATAATGAATTTCATTATATATGGTACCCATTGAGTGTTTACGTAGATTGATTTTATATTACGGTTATATAAAATAATTTTTTCATATCTATTAAAATAATTATTTGAGTGGAAAAGATTGTGATGCCCAAATTTTGTTCGTATGGTTTTTATGAGTATTAAATGATCTAGGGCCCGTTTGGCACTGCTTCTTAGAAGCACTTTTATTTAGTAGCGCTTTTGTCAGAAGCGCTTATGTTAAGAAGCACATATAAATTTTTATAAAACTTCTAAGTTGGTTATGCAAAAGCACTTGAAAGTGCTTTTTTGAGAAAGCACCTGTCAGGTGCTTCTCAAAAAACCCCTTAGAAGTGCTTTTATAACTCAAAAGCACTTCTAATTATTTTTGCCAAAGGTTATCAAGGGCCCGTTTGGCACTGCTTTTAAAATTGTCAAAAGCGCTTTCAAATTAGTAAAAGCGCTTTTGATAACGTTTGGCAAAAATAATTAGAAGTGCTTTTGAGTTATAAAAGCACTTCTAAGTGATTTTTTGAGAAGCACCTGACAGGTGCTTTCTAAAAAAGCACTTTCAAGTGCTTTTGCATAAACAATTTAGAAGTTTTATAAAAATTTATATGTGCTTCTTAACATAAGCGCTTCTGACAAAAGCGCTACTAAATAAAAGTGCTTCTAACAAGTAGTGCCAAACGGGCCCCAAAAGCGTTTTTACTAATTTGAAAGCGCTTTTGACAATTTTAAAAGCAGTGCCAAATGGGCCCCTAGATTATATGTGTAAGTGATTATGGAAATGCATATATATATATTTTTTTTTTTCTGTATATATGTATATATATATATATATTAAAAAGAATTTTCATTAAGTTCACGAATGAGTGATTTAAGGAAGGGTCTTGATGTTGAATACTTGAATACATATATTTTTCCTATGTTCTTATGGAATTGGTTCCCTTTCATTTTCAGGGAGACATGATAATTAACCTCTTATTAGTCATTTAGTTATTACGCTTTGAAATAAGTTGGGATTCAGACATGCCCAAAGTGTAGGTGTAAGACCTGCCCAATTTGCACTCGATCATGTTTGACTTGTTCGTTTTCATCATGCTTATGCTGCACTTATATCATGCTGCCTCATTTTATTCATGGAAATGGAAGCTAGTAATCAAAGCAACGTCAACTTGCATGCATCAAAGTCTATATAACTTTACACCACAACTCACCAAATTTTACCCGTAACTTGAAAAAGTAATGTAATCGCTATCATCTTATCAATTTAAAAAGAGTACGTACATGATCTTATAACATCAAGATTCAAGAGGTTTAAGCTTTTGAAGCACTCTTTAATAGCTCGCGAAGTTGAAAATATACAACAAAAAACCATGTAAATTATTATTATTATTTTGACATAATTGTTTATATATTATGTCGAACGTCTTATAGCAAGTAGATTGAATTTTTGTCTTTTTGAAACATTGGTCTACATTGTGCATACTCTCTCCAATCACTAGCTTATTTCTCAATAATGTCCCTTAGAATAAACCCTTAAGAATATATCTGATATGTGTTTTACTAAAAAAAATAAAAAATAATATATCCAAAAATTTGACCGAGTCTATGAAGGCATAAAATACTTCCCACATATGTACTGATGTACATGTCAATCAGATATTCCTGTTGATTAATCTTGTAAATTTTGTTATATTCTTTTATAGCAAGTGGAATGTTGTGACTTCTTGGTGTGCATATGATGATTCCATCGTCATGGTGATAAAACAATATATGTCAAATGTATATAATTAGGTCACCCGCCCAAGTGTACTTAGTCCCTTTGAATACTAAAATATATATGCCTTTGACAGTACAACTAAATACTTTCGTTTAATTAATATTTATGCCAAACCCCTGCCCCATGCATTGATCCACAAGATTAGTCTAGCAAAGTCTAACCATTTGAAAATGACCCGATCGAAAACAGCATTAATTAACTAGTTAGTATGATCCTTTAAGTCTTTTGTTAGGGAAACTAACATTATGAGGCTTTTACCATTTGGTACCTAATATTGACATCTTTGTGTTGGGTTAGTAGAGTTCTACTAACCACTAGGACTTTATATGACTATCAAATAGACAAGTCCAAGAGGGAGAGTAAAAGAGCATGAGCCCTAGCCAAAACTCAAAAATAATTAATATAATGGAAATTAAATATATAAGATTATCATCTGCATGACGTCTAGCTTATGTGGGAATTTAAAGGTTAGGAATCTAGCCATGTGGCATGCCCTTAATAAACCTATATTGGTTTTGAGTATTAATTTCAACCATATGAGCTTTTTAATTGTGAACACAAAAGGAGTGATCAATAGGTGATACATGTACACGAGTGCTTGGAATATCTTTTATATGAGAGTATGAGTTTGAAAAGAGATTGATAACTAGGTTAAATATAGGTAGCAAGCTAGTGATTGGACACATGCAATTACTCGTCATGTCACATTCAACTTTGGTCATTTTAGTTCAAAATGGGAGACTAATCATCATGCATGCCTCTCTCTTTTTTAAAAATGAAGTGACTAAAACATTCTTGAGTTGGGTGGCATGTCTTATTGACATTGGTACCTCTATATATTCGACTGATCAATGTAATAGTACTGTTGGAATTTTAAATTCATAATAATATATCTAAATTATCCATTCAAGTAGACTAAATTAAAGCTATATATGACATATATGTTTACAAGAAGTCAGACAATTGTTTATAAGTTCATAGTTCACATAGGCATAGCAGCATGGTGCATGGCCTAATGTATAATTACTGATTATTATTCATTGTAAATTGAAAACGGGATAAGTTGGGTGCCTCCTAATTAAGCATAAAGTATTGCGGACCTTGCGGCCTAACTAGCAGCCTAGCATTATAGATATTTAATGGTGGATCAGTTGTTTTTCTTTCTTTCTCTATCACCTTCTGGATTCACCAGTTGGTTTTCGAAGGCTAGTGGATTTGAGTTTGGCAGTGAATTTGAAAGTGTATTGATTTTGGAATCACAAACGATTAATAAAATCTTGATTAGGCCAGAATGACTTGCCAAAAAAATGGAGTGTTGGAGACAAATGCACATTTCTCACTATAAAATGCCCAGTCGCTTTTGCTTAATCATACAAATACAACTTTATAATGTACATATTTGTCCATACTGGGAATTGGAATTAGTCACTATTTCTTATTCTTATTATGGGTACTTACAGTAGCGAATGCCGTGTCTTAGGATTTAGGTAATGCTCTTCAACTTTGAAATTTGTATAACAAACCTCAACCTAAATTCTGGTCGAGAATATGTTGATCCTAATCCTATGCTCTAGCATCTTCACTTTGTACTTTACATATATGTTGTGGAGTGTATGGTGTAGTGCATGGTGTAGTGTTGGCCTCACAATGCATTAGTTGTGGAGCCCCATACATACATACATACATACATACATACATACATATATATATATATAACAGCCGCAGAAGAATGTGTTAGCTACAGAAACATCTGATGTGTAATGGGCATCCCATGGGAAAAAGTGATCATATCAGGAAACTTTGAACTGAACAGAAGGTATATTGGCAGAACCCTATAAAGTAGATGAAAATGAGTGAGTTATACAAAACAAGATTCCAAGAATTGCTTTCATTTCAATGGGTTACCAAAATCCTGAATAGGCCACTATTAATTCAGAAAAACATGGAGAGAGAGAGAGTAACAGCAATACTCATGTCCAAAGTAACCAACTCAGAACAAGTTTAATTTCAACACATACATGCAACTCAAATGTCCATCAACTACCAAGATACCTCTATATTAAGGAGTCACCGGGAAAAAATAGAGTAGGAAACCTGAAATCAAATTAACTTTACAGCCCTTGATAACTTTGGGTTTGATTAGGTCATATCTCTTAATTTTTGGGCCTTTAAAAAGAACATTTGGATGTATTGTGTAGGCCTTCTACAAGCACAACAAAAATTTTGGATCTCAAAAAAAGGGCCTCTTTTATAATCACAAGTTATTTTTTGTCTGCGCTTTTCTATCATTTTTCTTAATTAATATAAATAATTATATTTTTAGGGCCTCCCTCGATGCAGGGTTCAAGATGGTCTCCCCTTGGGCCCTTGCTCAGAGACAGCCCTAAACTTGAACTGATAAATGCTATTTAAAAACTACCACCCCTCAGTGCAAGCACCAGATGAAGGACAGATCCACCCTCAATGTTGTAGTCTTTAGCTGTTTTGTCGTCCCCAAGCTGCTTGCCAGCATAAATAAGCCTGCAAACAGTCGTAAAACTAATAAGATCTTTGATGAAACATAAATAATATGACAAAGGACAACCATTGCTTTGACAATTGGCCAGTACTGCATGATGTGACAAAAACTGCAGTACTTAAAAAATGACCAAATATCGTATCAGAAACAACTAAACGAAGAAGAACCATGTCATAAACTGTTGAGCAGACCATTAAACATGTGTCCAGATAAAACTAACAAGATCTTAAATAAAATCTTTGATGCATATAAATAAAATGGCAAAGCACAACCAACGCTTGGAAAATTGGTCAGTAAGAGAGCCATGAATAAACTATTAACTAAAATAATAATAATAATGCAAAAGTTATACTTCTTGATAAGACTATGTACACAGGCATATAAACAGAACACCAATTATATGCGCATGTTGTCAGGACTCAAAACACAGGTCAAATTCCACAAAGAAATCAATTCAAATTACATGGAGGAGCTAAAACATTGCAAATAGGAATGGAAACAAAAGCCAGCAATAACTTGACCAACCTATTGTTGTGAACAATCTCAACCACAAAACAAATGTTTGTGCTATGGAATACCAAATTCAAGAATTAGGCCTTTTAAAGTACAAAGACTGAACCAATACATCTTCCAACGTCACTGAAAGACAAAAAGGACACTAAAACAGTGCATTACTTACTGCATATTATAGACAATGATGCAATTAGAATGAGCGAGATGTCCATCAAATCCAAGTTAAAAAGGGCCAAAATCACACACCTCCTAAGTGTCACCAAAGTGCCCTCCCTCTCATTTGTACTCTAAGCATGCAAATTAAAAAGGGCCTTTTTCTTTGTAGCATTTTGCAAGTATTTACTCTCTCACGATTCATGAACCACCAACCAAGTGAAAACTTGCACTGTATTTTGAGCCTTCCAAATAGACTTAAATGGCTAAAAGGTAGGGTCCAACAGACTATAAATCCAATGAAGAAAGAGAGTTTGCAAGAAAAAATGCTCTGAAGAGTGGAAAGACCAATATATTTTATCATGACAACTCTGATTCAAGGAGACATTATTTAACCAAGAAAAAAAATGAAAAATCAAGATGCTCGTTGTTTGTTAAATTCCTTCTAAATTGTAAGTCCCGGTAGAAGAACGAGAAATACCTTTGTTGCACTGGAGGAATTCCCTCTTTCTCCTCAACCCTTTCCTTGATCCGGTCAATGGTATCAGTTGGTTCAATATCAATCTCAATTTCTTTCCCGGTAAGAGTCTTCACCTTAATCATAGTTCCTCCCCTCAGCCTCAAAACTAGGTGAAGCGTTGACTCCTTCTGGATGTTATAATCTGCAAGAGTTCGACCATCTTCCAATTGCTTACCAGCAAAAATCAATCTCTGTTGATCAGGAGGGATGCCTTCCTTATCCTGAGAATTTATATGAGTCACCATGGAACTACATCTTAAAGAGCAAAAGATCAATATATCTAAAATGCAACTCACCAACAAATTTGCTACTGCTCTGTCTCGGTGATTAATATGTTTTTTTCCCATCAAACTACACAATTAATTATCTTCAGCTTTTCATCATGAAAAGTTGTTCAATGATAGATAACAATATTTTTGGCCTTGCAGCCTCCCTACAAATGCTATTTGCCTGCTCCAATCATGATTTTTTTTTTCTTTTAATACACAAAAAAATATCACAGTCTACAGTGTACTACTATACAATAGTAATAGTTCTAGACAGAAAACCCACTGAGCATAACATACCAGACAATGTAGCAAGAGAACATTTCCTTATATAATCACAAAGCAAGAGATTTCCTTATATAATAATCACAAAGCAGCCATAAAAGTAAATAAAAAATACTAAGCAAGAGAACATTTACTTATATTATATATAATAATCACAAACTCTACTACAACATACTAATTAATGCGAATTTCAAATTTTTTTCTTTTTTGGTTTGAAAGGCAAATTACAAAATCCCAATACAAGAACAACCCAATTTTTACTAGAAACTCTAATCCTACTTATATTTGCACAAAAATTTTCCACAGATTATAGATTTTTCCATGAAAATAAAACAAGAAATAAATAACTAAGAGGAAAACTTAAAATTAAAAGAGAGCGCGAGGGAGAAAGAGTACCTGGATCTTGGCTTTGACATTGTCAATGGTGTCACTGCTCTCAACCTCAAGAGTGATGGTCTTCCCAGTTAGGGTTTTCACGAAAATCTGCATTTTTTGGTTTCGGTCTCAGAGAGAGAGAGGGTTTGATATCAAAGGGACTAAATGTACACAGTGTTGCGGAGTTTTTTACTTATTTTGTATTTTTCCTCTTTTTTTGGCCAAGTATATTTTTCCTCTTATTAATGAAAAAAACAATTTAGATATCACATAAAAAATTAATCTTCATTATTCGGCCCAAAAGAGGCCCAAAAGTTTTAGGCTGTGGATTGTTTTTAGCCCAAAAGAGGCCCAAACCTTTTAGGCTGTGGATTGGTCTTGGGCCCTAGAGGTAAATGCTGATTCGTTTGATTTGCCAGACTCAAACTCAAAGTCCTCCTTGACCGCAAAGTACAACTACATAATCGAAAAACTTCAAAAGCTTGTTTGGTTTACGGAATTGATTTATTGAAAATTTAATTTCTTTGCATTTTCCAAGGAAACGAACGTGAAATTTTCTTTCCTGTATTTGGTAAGCTTGGAAAAGTAAACTAGGTATTAGAAGCAATAAATATTATATTTGGTTAGTTTTTCAATTGTATCTTAATCTATTATTTATTTTGAAATAATAGAAGAGTTAGTTTTGTTAAAAAAAAAAACAATAAATATTTTTTCAAGAGAGGGGAAATCAATTTCATTGCTCCAGTAACGGTTTCATTTTTCCCCTAATAAGGGCATCAAATTCCCTTAGGCCAATAATTGATTTCTTTTCTCTATACTTACCAAACATAAGAATAGAATTGATTTCTCATTCCTATACCTCCAAAACTTGAACCAAACATATCTCAAGTGCTATTGTACGCACATATTTAAGTTGAACGTATGCGTGTGAATATTCACACCTAGAGCCGCCTCACTATATAATATCATATACTTAGTTGACTATGTTATATGAAATTAGTTGATATATACATAATTAAATACATAAATAATTTATTTTTGTTATATTATAGAGTTTTTTTTTTTCATATTTGGTACCTGAACTTTAACCTATATTTCAATGTGTACCTAAACTTTAATTTGTCTCAATTTGATACCTTGTTTATTATTTTGTTTCAAAGTGGTATCAAACTAAATTTCTGTTAAAAGAAATTAACGAAAGTGGTGCATGACTAACCAGCTCTTAGATGAGGAGATTCTCTGTGTTTCCACCGACAGAGAATGACCTTGCTCTCAATTTTTTTTTTGTTTCTGTTTGTATGTAATTTTTACTTGATGGGTTTGGTGGATTTGATGGTTATATGAGGACTAGAAATGGATTTTAAAAATTTGAGGTTCATTTGATCAAGAAAATTGAGTTATTTTAAGTGGTTGGAAGGATGCCCAGATGGTTGGTAATTGGGAGTCCAAGAGTTTCTAGGAAAACTTTATCATTATTGTTAATGATCCCAGAAAAATCATTGTAGTAGAGTTGAAGGGGTTTGGTTCTATGGAGGATAGAAAAAAAAAAAAAAGGTTTGGCCCGTTTGGGAAGGAGATGAAGATGGACAAATGAATTTGACAAAAATACCCTTCTATTAATTTTTTTAATAGGAGTTTGGTTTGATATTGATTAGAGAAAAAATAATAATTAAGGTATCGAATTAAGATAAATTAAAATTTAAGTATTACATTGGGACATAAATCAAAGTTTATATGAAAAAGACCCTGTATTATATATTGGGGCAGAATATCCTTACTAAACGTCATGATATGGTCACCCAAGTGGTCTTTCACCATATTAATTGCAGCATTCAAATGCATATTTAATAGTCGTACCTTCCTTAGCCTAAATACATAGACAAAGATAAATGCATTCCCTTTTTTTCTTTTTATTTCAGGCCGAGGAAATAAATATTTTCCTAAAATACAAAAACTCAAGTATTCAATTCAATTGTGTACCTTTTATCTTCCTACACGCAAGGCTCATTATTGCATGCATGGTTTCTTTCTTTAATATGATCATGTCCATTCAAAGCTTGACAAGCTAAACAAATTGGATTTTATAAGTTTTTATTATACTTTACAATTATCTGTATCAAAATTTTAAGTTGTTCAAGAAAACAACAAAAATGTGAGAAAAACAATGCAATAATTACTCACGAGCATTATTATTTGACCATACAAACAAATCATGTTTCTTTTCCAAATTTATATTTTTTATGGAATATGTTTTAGATGTAGTCATCTTAGCTGTTTTTGGTTGACTCTGTTAAGATTTTTAAAGAACTTTAAAATAAAAATAAACCGAATTTATCAAATAAAATAAAAATCTAATATCATCTATTTACAAAATAAAATAAAAATAGTAAAAACAGGTTTCTTCATGCATATTGCCAATAGGGCTTGAGTAATAGCTTAAGTTGGGAGCAAGGATAAGATGCTAGGTTAGAATTATATTAGATTGAGAGTTCATATATTTGATGGGGGATATGATTTTAAAATTTCTCCCCCAAGGATCATTTGGTCTAGTGGATAACTTTTAAATCTTCTTCTTTTTACGAATAATATATTGAGTTCAAATCTCATTATACGATAGTTGATTAATAAAATCAAAAAAATTTAAGACCTTTTCAACATTGTAAAGAAAAATAATCACAAATCACAAGTTCGTTGGTGTAATTCATTTGACTTTTCTTAAACATATAAAAATAAAATTATGATTAATTAAACTAAATTAAAATACAATACTTAAAAAATTTTAATTTAAAAAGATTTATGTGGCACACATCATGTGTTTGAACGTCATTCAACTTCTCAAGTAAAGGGACAAGAAAGAAGTTATGCCCATTTAAAGAGGCGAAGATATCTACCAGTATTTCATAGCATTGAATGCTGTCATTACTTGCATGCCCTCCGTTCTTTGAATTCTCCCCTAACTCATTAAATAAGCCCCCCACATTAAATGGAACAATCAATCAATCTAGCTAATCAATCTTAAATTATGTATGTGCCTTGGAATTATCAACCCACTAATATCTACAACTTAATTATATCTCATCAACACCATATCAAGGAAAAATTTAATATATATTTATATTCTATCGAAGAAAAAAGAGAAATTGTATCATGAACCTCATGATCAAAAAAGATGTTGCTCCTGTCATACCAGAGAAGCTTCGTTTTATTGGGGGTATGCATACGGTCATTCCAGACTAGTTTTATATCAAAACTAGTGCAATTACCTTAAGCACATTAGTTTATGGATTTTGGTAAGAGTATGGCGATATTTATCAAATTTGTTCATCTACTCAAACCTATTATGTACCTCATATATTTTCAATACGTAAAATACTAACATGTTTAGGGTTTAGAAAATTTGACAAGTCTGACATTATTGGTTTGATAAATATACTTACTCATATGAATATACAAAACTTATTGATGTAACTCTCATAACGAATTATTCATTAATAAATAATTGAGATTCATTCAAATTGTGAAATGATTGTAATTTGACCTCTTTATAAATCACATATCAATACACACTTGTGATCGATTTATTCGGTTGTATAATAGTTGTGATGAGACTTTTATTTCTTCTTGTTCTTTATAGCAAATGCTTATGATATTATTCTAGATGGACTTTCTTCTCTAAACATACATACCACATTCATGCTCTCGCAAAAGGACTTCTGCACTGCAGGAGGATCGAGGGGAAATCAAAGAAATGAGGAAGAGATTGAGCCATTTATTTTCTATAAAATGAAAAAAACAAAAAAAAAAAAATCCGAAGACATTGAATTTGACTATTGAATATTTGAATGTCCCCTCAAAGCAATAATAAAAGGCATTAATTTTGAATGCTTACCCCAACCAAAAGGAGTTTGACTATTTAATCTCCACATGCACGCTATTCCCCCTTTCTTTTTCATTTTCATATTTCTTTTTTGGTATATTCAAATGTAAATGTTGTAAATATCCTCTTTATCCTCTATAAGCTTCTCCATCTATAGGGGCTTTCCCCACATTAAATGTTGGCATCGAAAACTGCATGCTTTCATCTTTAATACTTGTGCGACTTCTTTGCTTGTTTTTTATGGTGATCCTTCTAGTCATTCAACTCACTGTGAACCTTTTGGTGCTGTTATGCAATTCCATGCATATATTATATATACCAATTAAAAGCCATTTAATTTTCTTTAACATTGTTCATAAAGATGGGATAAGTGCTTAGGGCACCTATTTGAAATCATTAATTGGTCATATTAATTTCTTTTATAAGGTCTTGTTAATGTTGTTGATTTCTTCTATTCAATACTAATAAATGAAACACATATATAGCAACATTTTTCATAAAGATTTATGTTTTATTTTCTACTCCTTTAAATTCTTTCATGATGTGGATTCTATAAATCAATATTTCATTTATCAGAAAATGAATTTTCATAAATCAAAACGAAAATAATTTGGAAAACATGCAGAACCAATCAAGTCACTGCTTATCTACCCTAAATTCAATATTATTAGGTCAAGGTTCATCACCAAAACTTATTACTTTCAAGCAAGGCATGCACTAAGTTCTACTTGAAAAAGAAACATCAGCAATTTCATCACCAACTTTTTTTTTTTTTGGCCATAATTTCATCACCAACTTTAAAGGACCAATTTCACCAATATGCCATCACCTATTAGTAAATATCTCACTACTCGATCTATAGCCATGCAGTTGATCCCATTTGCATTCATTTCGGTACTTTTCTAACTCCAACTTTATTTTTATTTTTTATTTTAAGTAGAACTTGATTAATCCACTTAGCTAGTCTATGTTAACCACCATAGAGAAAAAAAGAAAAAAAAGAAAAAAAAAAGGCATTTGTTCAACTATACTCTTTCACTCCTTGCTTTGTATGTATAAGATAGAGTGGCCCTGAAACAATGTCCAAAATTTTGCACTTTGTTGCATACTTTAATTAAATCTATATGACATTTGCCAAACGTATAGTAAGGAAGGCACCTAACTCAAATGGTAAAGTACTTGTACCCATACAAAATTACTTTCGCTATCAAACGTGTCAAAACCTTTTTCACTCATCTTGGAAAAAATGTCAAAAGGCATTTTCTAACGCTTTGCTTCTAATTCCACCAAGGCACAAATATCAATTTATTTAAGAGCTTATTAGTATGCGTATCTTTTTCTTTATGGTATGTTGGGGAAAAATAAAATGAAAGAAGCAATACAAGAGGCAAAACCGAGAAACCAGAAGAAATCATAATAACAAGCTTGAGAGTAGAAATTTAAAAATATTTTTTACAAAAAAAAAAAAAAAAACATTTTTTATAAGAAAATTAAAATATTGAATAAAAAGGCCAAAGGAGCCTATTAGTTTTCCCAAAGCATTTAATGCCACCATAACTTTAGGTGCCTTCCTTTCCTTGAATACTCCTCCCACCCTTCCCACAACCCCATCAATTAATAAACCAAACATTAAATGAAGCAATTAATTAAATTTAATAAAATTTACTATTAGCCTAATTCAAATTCAAACTAATATTAATAAATTGATAATAACAAAAGCAATTATTAAATAATATAATCTATTTCTGATTTATTTGTAAATACCACAAAACGGGCTATATTTACTACCATATATAGCCCAGCTCTATATAATCTCAAAGACTCCCTCGGTCTCTCCCCCTCTCTCTCTCACACAGCAAAAGAAGCTTTGTGAAGCCCCAGTAATGGCTGCTGACGTGAGCTCTCTGTTTCGGGTTCTAAGTGGGTACAACAACGACGATCAACATCTGGGTGTGGGGAGCGATTCAAGTGGTGAGAAATCTACGGCTCTGATTACAAGAGACTTGCTTGGTGGGTCTTCTTCCAAGCTTGCAAACGAATCCCAAGAACTGGACCTCGACTTACAGGTCCCTAGTGGCTGGGAAAAGCGCCTGGACTTGAAGGTTGGTATATTATCTCATCTGGGTCCCGGGAATAAATGGTAGAATGGAACAGTTTGTTGTCATAATTTTCCAAGAAAGCATATGACATTTCTTGGTTGAATAGACTTAGGAACTTGATTTTCTTGATGTTTATGTGTTGTTTTCAATTGGGTTGCTTTGAATTCTGTTTTTATGATATGCAATTCTGTTTCATTGATTGTTTTATTTCTATTGTCTTGGAATTTTACTGTTATCTTTAGCTGTGTGTTTGGTTGCTGAGAAACATAGAGTGATGGGGTATGAGAAAGTTTGTAATGTTCTGTTGTCCATTGCTTCAATTCTCATAGTATTGACCATTTAACCCAAATTTGTTTTCTTGTTGGAATAGGATTTCTTTTTCTGTTGTTTAAGCGATCATTCTTTGAAACTCAATATAACAGTATTTTCTATTCATTCGTGACCTGAATTTCCTCTGCAATCGAGCAGAGCCTTTTGATTTTTATGAATATCCGTACAATTCACAATCTTTTAAAAAAATTTATTGCTATTGTTTAAATAAAATATAATATGTTAAATAGTAGTAATTAATATAGAAAGAGGATATATTTGTATATGTAATTAATTAGTTTGGTGATATTCTTCAATGCTTTGCAAGTTCTAATCCCACTGTACATTCTTTAAAAGCTATCTTTATATCATGAATGAATGAAATGCAATCAATTCTTTTTTTTTCTGTAATTAATATATTACATATTAATTGTTGCAGTCAGGGAAAGTGTATCTTCAAAGGTGCAGTGCTCCAAATTCACTTTCAACCTCAGATCAAAAGAGCCAAACCAATCCAACATGTCCAAAGATGCAAGATTTAAACTTTCCTCCATCACCATCGAAAATCCCCTTAAATCTTTTTGATGATACTAGTTCTAGCCTGGAATTAAAATTAGTACCATCATCATCATCACCACCACCACCTTCATGCAATTACCAGAGTCTGTGCACCTTAGATAAAGTAAAATCTGCACTTGAAAGGGCAGAGAAAGAACCAATTAAGAGGCGATCTTCGTCCATGTGGAAGGCGTCGTTGTCATCGTCGCCATCTTACTCATCATCATCATCTTCCATCAAAGAAACTCAGGAGGAAGACAGTGAGGACAAGCTCTTTGCATCACCATTTGCAGCAGGCTGTCCTGGTTGCCTATCTTATGTTTTGATAATGAGAAATAACCCAAAATGCCCTAGGTGCAATTCAGTTGTTCCATTGCCAGTGATGAAGAAACCTCGGCTTGATCTCAACAGATCAAATTGAGAGGAAGAGAATTGTTTATGCTTCATATGATTTTTGTATATGATATTCTACAATTAGTCTTTTTCTTGAAGAATAGATCTGTTAGGTTTGTTATAGATGAGTATATGTACATTCAAAAGGTTGTTTTTTCTAGCATAATCTATAAAACCTTTATCAGTTCAATGCCTCCTCCATTCTTCTTTAAATTTTTACTTGCTTGTGTATTATGGCAATTTTGTTCCCCGCCCACATGTAGCTTTTTATTTGCTTCATATTCCATTCATTGTGCTTTTTGAATTTGTGGGATAAATGGATGTCAATTTATTAACTTTCCTTGTATTGTACCTGAATTTTTAAATAGAGGTACTATTTAAAAAGTATTAACTACAAAAAACTTAAATGAAATTTGGTTTCTAAATTAATGTTGCTTGTTTGGCAAGTTATTGGCAGCATGCTATGCATGCCAAATACACTTTACTGTGGTTTGCCAAATACAGGTAGAGCTGATATGTGTTGTATGTTCTGTAAACCATTATGCCAGTTTGGAGACTTTGGCACTTTGCAGAAGGGACCTTAGCATTATACTCTGTTAGAATTGATGAAGCAAAATTTTATGTTTAATAATGATGCTAATATTATTTATGGTTTTGGTTTTGCAGTTAGTACAAGTTCATTGCAGTTCTTACAGATACTGTACCAGAGTGATCTATGTTGTCATTTGGATTAACTGGCGGTGTGTGTGTAAAATGCCTTAAAGGAAATGGATGATTGCAAAATCTCTGAAAGATAGCTTAAAATTGATAGCTCTGGAGGGGAAAATAGTGCTTAATTCTATAGAATGCTCAAAATTCATATGCCATTAAGCTAGTAAGAAATGGATTCCAATTTCCAATTCAAGCATCAACCTAATGTGGAACTTGATCTTGAAGCACCTAGATTGGAAAATCAGTGCTATAGCCTATTGTGGCACATAATGTCATAATGAGGTGAAGTAAATGCACTTCAATTAAAATCCCTTTTAATGAACCAAGTTGAGTTGCTTTACAGTTGCCACTGCCAGAAGAAAATACCATGCACTTCCACCTATCCCATTTTTTGCAAATTTTCCACCCCTAGTATTTGTATCTATGAAAATTCAATTATCCCTATATACCATATCGGATTGAAGTTTCATCAACTGTCCTGGCAATCAAATCCAAGCCTAAACTATTTATTCATTATAAATCCTTTCATTTTCCCATCTTTTATGAGGGCAATGAGTGTCTCCCACCAAAATTAAAAGCCTTATTTTACAAAAATTGTGCACGGGATAAGTACTCTATTAAAGCTATAGTGTCGCTCAAATTCTTAATGAGTTTTGATGATTATGCAGAGTTTGTTGCCGGGCCATCTCAACTAGATACAACACCAAATTCCCAGAATTTGAAGCTAGTCAAGGTTATCCACCACAATCTACACATGTTTTGACCATATATTTGGCCAACCTCTCATTTATTTTGCATTTGTTTGGTTCCTTTTCAAAGCAGAGCACCATTAGTTTCTCACCTACTATGGCGTCCCTTCTTAATTTGACGCTGAGAGCATCATAATCCAGAAGTAACACTGGAGAAAACTCTGCTCCCATTTAATTAAGGTGTAGGAGGTACAAATTCAGGTTCGGTCTATAAATGCTCATGGTGGCATTCATTCCGGCCATATTAAATATGCACCCTCCTCCTGACTGCTCTTTAATTATATATTCTGCAAATAATCCTCATCAATACTGATCTATACTTATGTATACCATAATACATATATATATATTTCTATTTACAAGATAGTGTTATATTAGTAATTATTTGACATATTATGTTATTAAATTATAAATTTGTACCACATGATTAAACAAAATTCTACCTCATCAATGGTTTAAATTGTCCATTTAACAATATAAAATGTTAGATTGTCTGAAAATAAACAATTTACCTATATGTAGAAAAATTATTGTGTATAATCGTAACACTACTACGTCGTGTAACAATTCACGTGTTATAATATGAGTGAACAACTTTGGGATCTATACTTGTAGAAAATAGTATTGGTAATATGCACTCATATTATTACACGTGAATTAATTATACAACGTGACGATGTTACAATTATACACAATATTTCTCATGTATATATGTGCATATAGACATATAAATATATATATTTATTTATACACATACATACCTCCCATCAAAATGCAGTGAGGACCTGGCCAATTAAGGAAACCAATTAAACACAGATTGTGACCTGTATCCATGCGTTTTGAACTCTTTAAAGTGTTTCAACATATTAGCCATCCTCTGCATTAACTCACATGAATAGGGCATGTACTAGTTTTTCTTCATGTCTACGATCTTTGGTGGTGTGTAATTATAATAAGGGATGGTGATGTGGGAAAAATATGGTTGTATCCTATAAATGTTTGAAAACAGCATTCAACTACACTTTGTCAAACTGATGTGTTTAATGGTTTCTGCATGGAACTAATTATGGGCATTTAGTAGACCAATTCATTAATACACCTAACGAACATTAAATGAAAATTTAATTTCATCATACTCTTTAAAGTTTTGCCTACCTACCTTTCTTATGAGAGTTTAATTTTTTTTCTTTTTATTTATATTTTTCTCAGGCTTACAAGTTACATCTTTCCCTGAATAATTCCAAAAAGATGACAATTAATGTTGAAACCCAATTCCTTTATTCTATATTGGCATTATCTTCATGCACACATAGTTTAGATCTGTATATACATTTGAGATCTCTATAGTATTTCACATTCAGATGATGACTGGTTCTTTTGTGGGGTGAAGTTGTAACCTTGAAGCCCATCTTTTGGTTTTGGTAGGCCTACCCTTGAGTTTGGATCCTTTTGGTGTCATGTCAGTCGCAACTAGCAACATAATTGACTATTCACCATATTATTATTGTAAGGAATAAAAAACCAAGGCCTAGCTAGGTGAAAAATGGAACATATTCATTACATTTAGTTGGTAGGATTACATAAATATTAACTACTTATATACTTTTAGACCCCTATGTGGGACTCATTAGGAACTATGCGAGTCCTCAACCAATGGATGATTAGGATCCATATATACTATTGCCTATTGGGAGTCTATGCTATTCAATTTTGAGTGTTGTAGTTAAGCCAAAAGGTATTGTACCTAACCTAACCTAACCATCTAATCCCATCCCTTTGGGGGTATATAGATAACTAATTATAATTATATTTGAATATAATTAGGTTGCTTGCTTTTCCATGAAAAGAAATCTAATAAGAGCTTAATTGATCAGGTCCAAACTGAATTTGGATTCGCTCTATATATGCTTAACTTCAAAGTAATTGTGCGTTTTGATGAGTTAGAATTTCTAAATTAATTAATTGAGTTGGACTCAACCCATATGATCAAAAAATTGATTGATCATGCCTCGACTCGGCACGTGTTTTGCGAGGCCAACTTTGTTGTTGATTCACTTGCGGACTATAGTTTTGATACTCTGTTTTCATGGTCCTCTTCTCTCCCTCTAGGGGTGAAGTCTTTTGTAAATTTTAGTTTGTGGTGTTTGATTGGTCCTCTTAGAGCTAGGGTTGTGGAATTTTATTTGTCAAGTTTCTGCCGCAATTAGGGACTTGTCAAGGTGGGTAGGGCAGTAATACCCTTTTGTTTTTTTTCTTCCAATCACTTTATTTTAAAACGACAATCATTATACTTATTGTATTTTAATGATCATTAAAAAAAAAAAACTATTGTTTCATATTGTGCGAGGCCTAATTATTGTATCATTTATCTCTTGAAAGAAAAAAAAATGTCGAATGCTCTTAACTTTAAGTATGAATATTCTTATTTTGTTTAGTATATATAACATGACGTAAATTGTGTTTGTGTTATTTTGTACTCATTTTAAATATTTAAGACTCGTGATGTACGGTTGTGATGGCCCGAGTGATCAAGGGCACAGGAGTCACCATGCAACCGCTTGCAGAGTGGATCAACCAAAGTTGTAAAGAATAATTAGGATTATTTCAATGCATTAATTAGATATCTTAAATTCATAATCATCTTCGTCGTTAGAAGAACATTTCAACAAAAAAAAAAACTTATTTGCAACAGCAGGTATGCCACCTACTATCTTTTCACCTTTTTTTTTTTTTTTCTTTTTTTCTCTTTAATTAAGATAACATCTGTCCATATGATTATAACAGAGACAGTTATTCACTTCAACAAAATAACCCCGTAAACATTAATGACGCTAGTTAATGCCGAAGTTGAGAGGTCCAAATAAAGTTAAGCAACAATAAATGATGCTCTGGACCAGTTGGTGACTTACTCACATACTCCCATCTCATGTATGTATTGTAGGTTTTGGCTTAATTAGTGAACATAATAAATCGTATTTAATATTTAAAGAAGGCTCACGTCACGTGTGCATGAGAGATAGGAGAGGGCAAGATAAGTCAAAAAAATTCGACATCTTTTTTTCGAGCAAAAAAAATTTCGAGATGAATAATACGACGAGACTAATATTAAAGACATAAAATAGTATCCTAATTATTTATTTATTATAAAAATATATAAACAAGTCGAGTAAAATTGTCCTATTATTTGCAAAATCAAAGCAGTGTTATAGTAATTAATCCAAAAATACCTATATATTTTTTTTTCAAAAATTAGAATATAGTTGATGTCTATTATTAATTTTAACTTGGCTATGGTCAGAATTTCTTGGTCTTTAATTTTTTTTTTTTAGATAATTTTATTCCCCATGTGATGGAAATGGAATATTTGCTACCATGAATCTCTCCAATAAGAGATGGGGTGCCAAACAATATTAATTGTGATAAACCTACTATCCAATTGTCTGTTGATTTTTTTTTTAAATGTCTGTTTAAATTTTCTTCAAGGATCTATATATATGCATGACAAATATATAATAGAACTATAGAAGAATCAAATTTGGCAACCCACAAGTCCACAACACCGACTCTAATTTCTAATTTGCAAACCCATAGCAAGCAATTATCGCGGCCACCGCCCTTGTAATTTGCAAGGCAGTACTGTACTGCAGTTGGCTAGCCCACAAAATAGACCTTGTGTAGGCATCAGCTACAAAATATGTGCCCCTAAGAAGCTCTTACATGGTGGAATATTGTTGGAAATTTTAATGCCCAAAAGTTTTCTGCAAAAAAAAGAAAGAAAGAAAGGTAACCCCTAGCTTGCTAGTTCTGTCTCTCTTCTTTCCCTCAAATTAAGAGGCATATAGAAGGTCTAGCTAGACATATAATAAGGTATTACAATTTTTTATTATTTTATCAAACATGAAAACGGTTGTAAATGACCTATAATTGTCATCTACAACAACTTTTAGGTGTCCAACAATAATTTCAAACGGACCCTTAGGCCTTTATATAAAACTCACCACATCTATGGTACAAAAACCACTATGAACAATAACTCCTTTCCTTAACTTCTTTTTCCCTCCTTCCATCTTATTTTCCTTTTTCTATAGGGTAGCTCTACAGCCTCTACCAATGCTCATTAGCTCTTGTGGCACTACTTCCTCCCCCAAATAATAATTAAGGATGGAGCAAAATATTATAATGGATGAGGCACTAATTTTTTTTGGTAAGATATTTATAGCGTGTTATGTTATTAGAGTATGAATTTGAATCACATGTTAAATAACTTAACATGATTTTACTTTATCAATAGTTTAAATTGATAGTATGATAATATATCAATTCAAACTCTTTGATAAGAGAAAAATTTCGTTTTCTAAGATATCACAATGCATGTGTATTGTTTTTATTATGTTTATGTGAAAGGGTCCTCTACAACTTAACCTCTTTGATGAGTGTCTTTAATTAATTATTTTGTGAACCACAAAGTCTTGGATCCCGTACAACCGAACACACAGTTTGAAAGGTTTTTTTTTTTTTTTTTGGCCACTTACACACAGTTTGAAAGTTGAAACAGCACATATATGTAATAATGTATATATATAGATATTCTCATTCCCGATCCACAGGGTTAGCCTCAATGAAAGTACATTCTTGCCCAAAAAAGCCTCCAATGAAAACCTTAAAAAAGCATAGGGAGCCAAAAAAGCCTCCAATGCTTGGTTTGTCACCATCATCGTTATTTGATTGGTTCAACTAAATAAACCTTCCACATTAATGACACTCTTGGAATTTCTGGTCCTAATCTATAAAAGCACAGGAGGAGCTGAAGAGTCAAAATTGCAGCAATAAATGAATATGGACCACCTGCTTTCTATTATGGTCTCATCTCATGTATTTTGTGTGGTGTTTAGGTTTTGTGTTTGAAGAAATGCACGTGTCTGACTGTGAGAGAGAGATAATTAAATGGGCAAGTCAAAGGTTCAGAGCTAACTAGGATGATATTGCAAATGAGAAGCATTAGAGCAAATATCAGAGTGAAGATATATAGTGTGCTATACTTACATGCATAGTTTATCGTTGTGCTGTGATTGATGATAAGCCAAAAATTAATTTGTAACTTTACGCTTAGTTTGATGCATAGAATTGGATATGATATGATAAATAACAAAATCATATGTATTTAAGAAAGAAACTTTTAACTTTAAAGAAGAATATAGAAAAATAGATGATTAGATATGGATTAATTATAAGAGAAAACTTATATCTTCTAAACTCCACAAAAATGATGGAATTAGGGGCCTAAGGGGGATAAGTTTCCCCTCACAGCTAATCCATCTTCTTCCTATTTTCTTTCTTCAAATTAAAAAACGCCCAACATCTTCTTTTTTAAACACACATGAATTTAGTCATTTATACTATCTGATCTAATCTTATGCATTAAATGAGGCCTTAGTATCTCACCACTCCCATATACTTTCAAATTCTTGAATGAAATGCTTCACTAGTGACCTTCAAGTAAAACTGTGAAACTTCAGATCGGGTTGTCAAGCAAAAGTAGTTTTTATTTTTGTGTTATTTTTTTATCAGATTTGAGTAAAAACACTTCTCGTTCCTTCTCATGAACAGTTGTCAATTATTAATGCACATGTTAATTGTGTTGATTTGCCTGTTTAAAACTTAGATTTAACTTCAAGTTTTGGGTCGCAAATTCTAAACCCTAAACAAAAACTAGATACATCCTAAGTTAATTATTGTTGTCCATATCTGCATAAAATATGTAAAAGAAATTGCACAAAAGACATAACATATCAACAATTCACTAAATAAACACAATCTGCTCGAGCAATTCTCAATTTGGTTAAGTGGATCAACACCCTATTGGGATTGACTCCACAATATAATCTAATAATTCAAATCATTCATATTTTAGTCAGGAAAAATTTTAGCATAAAGATATAAACTTATATGCATGTTCCAAACGAGGATACCACCTTCAAAGTGACCCAAACAAAGACTTTAACATTCATTTTAACTCAGAGAATGATAGACCATTACTTCTATTAAAAAATATGCTATTTTTAGGGGTAAAATTGTCACTTTCATTATTACTTAAAAATAGCTATAATTTTTTTTAAAGAACTAAAAAAAAGGGAGGATGCATAAACCCTCCCCCCACCATGACCTTTCTTCCCCACCTCCACCCCCACCTACCTTATTGCCCCTCCGACCAGCGACCTTCCCCTACGTTGACAACCTCCCTTCTTGGTGCCGACGACCCCTCCACCCGACACCAGAGATCTCTCTTCCCCTATCTCTTTTTCTCTCTTTCTTTCTTTCTCTCGCTCTCACTTTCTCTATTTTTCTTTCTCTCTTTCTCTTTCTTCACCTAAAGTCCAAGTTGTGTTGAATTTCTCCTTCTCTTTTTCTCTTTGAGAGGAGCTACTACACCTAAACAATGGTCTATATAACTTCCTGGGACAAGTTGGCTGACCCCAAATCTTTACGTTAGCTTTCTTTATTTCTCTTTCTTATTATCTGTTTGGTTGCTGAGAAAATTGAAGAAAAACGAGTGAAATTACGTACTTCTTAATTGCTATATGTTTCTTTGTTTCAAGGTTTAGTTTCACGCTAGGTAGAGTGAACGTAAGAGAAAGAGAGATATGGGGAAGAGGAGAAAGGTTGCCGACGGGAGAGGGAGTGGGGGGCGTCACTGGTGCAAAGGAAGGGGAACGTCGCCGGCCGAAGTGGGAAGTGAGATGGAGTGGGATGGGTCCTGGCAAGGCTCGAGTGTAGAGAAATTATTCTGTATAACTGATACATTTCTACGTGGTATAACTAATCTATATGTCTAATATAAGTGAATGTTATTAATACTATACCCTACAAATATAAACATACCGTTTAATAATACCCTTACACATTGGATTGGTTACACCATGTGACAGTATATCGGTTATACCCAATAATTTTTCGTGGGGAAGGATTCTACATCCTGATCCCTTGTTTGTTTTATTATTTATTTTTTTTGCCAGGTTTTTATTTAGTTTTAGTGTATAATTTCATAATTATTTTTGAAATTAAACACTAATTCTAGTGTTTAATTTCATTATAGTTTTGTAAATAATAATTTTATTAATAATAATATAATGAAATTGTATTTTTTTAATAATAATTTCATGATTATTTTTTGTGTTTAATTTTATAATTATTGTTTAATGATATGTGGAATGACAATTTTACTCCTAAAAATAACGGATTTCTTAACATAAGTAACGACCTATTTTTCTCTGAGTCAAAATGAATGTTAAAGTCTTTGTTTGGGTCATTTTGAAGGTGATATCCTTATTTGGAATATGCATATAAGTTGAAATTCTGTTGCTAAAATTTGATCTTCATACAAAAATTAGCCAAACTACAAATTGTTTAGCTATTTATATCATCATCATTTTATTATTTATGAGTAACACCACAATTCATTTTAGTTATTTATTTAGTAAACAAAATATTATATGCAAGTAGTAGAATAGAAGCCAATCCCCGGTTCTCAAACTTAGGTGCACTTGGTAGTTGTTAGGATAGACTAATTAGAAGGGCGTAGAATTGCTCCATTGTATTCAAATTCGGTCCCCTTCTCCTGAATAAACAAAAAAAAAAAAAAAAAAAAACTCAAGTGCCTTGAGTACGAAAAATGGACCTTAAAAAGGCTTTAGAGACCGACTCATAATAGAATTTACGTGGGCTGGGCCCAAAATTTAAGGGCCTAAAAGTTCTAAACTGGGCCCAAAATTTAACCAGCTCACTAGCTCAGATTCATCTTCACCTTCTCTTTACTGTGTGTCTAAAACCCTTAAAAGTAACAAACACAAAACCCTAACGAAATTAACGAAATCATCAAGCAGAAGCAGGCAGCTAGGGTTTTAGGTGAAGAATGGGGAAGAAGCAGAAGCAGAAGATAATTCTACCTCCGCAGCTCCCACCAGAGGTCTCAGAGGACGACATTGAAGTCTCGGACGAGGACAAGGACTTCGTCAAGGAGAACCGAGAGTATGCTGGCTTCCTCTCCAATTTAGACACCGGTTCCATCACCAAGTTTGTCCCTTTTCTCTTATTTAATGTTTTTAAACCTTAATTTGCTCACATTATTTATTTATTTAAATTTAAATTTTATATGCACGCTTAGTTATTGTTATTTATATCGACAGAGGAAGTTTTTTTCTGTTAATAAGTTTAACTGGGTTAGTGCTAATTTTTCTTTTGTTACTAAAGTATAGGAATTGTTAAATGACTGTGACAACATTTTGGTATGCAACTTTGAAATGGGGATATTTTGCAACATTTTGAAATGCAACTTCGGAATGGCTTCATATTTTGAAGTATTTTTCTGAGTTGCAAGTTGTGTATATATTTTTTTTTTGGCAGTAAAGACAACAATTATGTGGTTGGACAATCTGTTGATTCTTTTACTTGATATAAAATTTTGTTTTTGTCTTAATACAAAGGCATGTCACTCGCGTTGCTGATGTGAAGGAGGATGCTTTGGAAGCTTTATATGAAAAGCGCTTAAGAAGGAAATCCTTGCTGAAAGAAAAAGAGGATAGCAAAGTTGAAGTTGATCGTGTAGATGCTCTCCCTATCAAAACCTTAGATGGAGAACTCCACTACCGAACAGGTTCCTTATTGTTATTTTCCTTATCTAGTTTGGGGAATGGGGGAGTTGTCTTTGTAAGGTGTTTGAATGTACACTGAGTATGGATGGTTCAAATTCTTTCCATGGCACAGCAACAAAGACACCAAAAGCATCTGAAAATGATCCGACTGACAGGGAAACCGATCAGGATGATGCTGAAGATAAAGGCATAGTTAAGCTGACAAAGGTCGAAAGGAGGGCAAAGCTTAAGAAAAGTAGGAAAGAGGCAAAAAAACAAGGAAAAGAATTGGCTAAACCTGAAACCGAAGAAACCCCACAAGCAGCTGTGCTGGTATGATCTGATTGGACTAGCTATTCTTCTATTTTGTTTCTGATTTTTGAAAGGATATACTATTAGTATCTACTGTCTTGCTAATCAACTGTTAAATGAATAATCTGAAAGAGTCAAATTTATCTTTCCAAAGAAAAAGGGGAAATACATCCCAAAAAATGGTGGAGGTCGGCAAATGTATGTTACAATCTGTGACAATTGTCCAGGAAAATCATGTTTGGTGACAACGTAGTTATGGTTATAAGCCATCCATTATCTCATTACAGTTGGTTTGCATTTGTCAATGATTGTAATAATACATTTTGAATATATAAGACAGAGAGATTACTGGAAACTTATTGATCTAGTACACATTGATGTCCATAATAATGGAAAGTCGAACTAATATGTGTGTGATGGCTGGGGTAATGAGAGCAATCTTCTAATTAGTATATTTGTTGCTTTCTCCTGTATTTATCATCCTAAATATGAAGCATTTCACTGGATTGTTGGGATCATGCATTTAAAAATTTCTTTATAGGTTTACACATGGTTATCAAGTTTGTATTCGTCAAGTTATATGATTTCTTGTATATCAATAAAATAAAATTATTTTCTCATAAAAAAGTTATATGTTCCTTGTCACCTAGTTTATAAGCCCCTAAACATGCAAAGTCATGCATACCTGTCTGTTAATGTCAGCCTTGGAGGACTGGATAGTGACTCAAGTTATTCAATTTATTTTTAATTTTAATTTATCATATTTGATCATTAACTTGTATATTATTATATGGAGCAAATAACATATTTCCCTCAACTTCTTTTCTCTGTCATATTAATATAATCTTTGCTCTTTGTTTAGGCTGAGGTTAAAGAAGATCTTACGGCTGAAGAAGCATTTGAAATTAAGAAGAATAAACTTGCAGAGCTGGGAATTGCGCTGCTTGCTGATCCAGAGTCCAATATTAAATCTCTGAAGGAGATGCTACAAATCTGTAAAGATAATGATCATGCAATCGTCAAACTTGGACTCCTATCTTTGTTGGCTGTTTTTAAAGACATCATTCCTGGGTAGGACCACTGTTCTAGTTCCATAATGTACATTTATCTTCTATGATTTCTACAACTCTTCTTTTATACGAAATTTATAGTGATCGACGCCTTAGGACATGAAACTTGTGCCCACCCCCACCCATGTCTGACACTCCTTTGGATCCTTGGAGAAAAAAAAAAGCACTCTCATTTAATTGGTGATTTATTTATTTCTCTTGAGAAACTTATACATGATTAGTATTGTAATTTATCATGTTGATTTCTATTTTACCTTTTTCAGGAGAAAAATTTACACTAAAACACATATAAATATGTGCTAAATATTATAAATTAAAAATAGGAATTGGTACTATATGTCTAAATTTTTGGGTGTTGATGTGTTGGACACTCTGTGTCTGTGTTGACACACAAAACTCATGCCCTTGTCCACAAACCTTTGTCTGAGTTTTACTCTTGATCAACATTCTTTCGCTATCTGCATTCCAGTTTTAGATTTTGACTCTTTTCTATGTGGACTGCAGATACCGAATTAGGCTTCCTACTGAGAAGGAGCTGGAAATGAAGGTTTCAAAGGATGTTAAGAAAATGCGGTTTTATGAATCAACACTTCTATCAGTGTACAAGGTTTACAATCTTTTGTCATACCTAGTATTTGACTGAAATTGGAGTCTCAATGCCAAATAACTGCATAAGTATTTGATGCTTGCTATGGCTTTTGTTTCTCAGTTCTGATTTTCTTGTGGATCGGCTGAACCTTAAACAAAATATTTTGTGTAATTGAATTTTTTTTTTTTTTTTAAGATATTGCAACTCTATTGTATACTGCAAATGTACAAGTTCAATACTCTCTGTGATGTTGTTAATGAATCATATCAACTAATCTATTTTTCCAGCTCACTTCTGGCTCCTTTATTTTCAGTGCGTCTGAAATGGTTATATTGCAATTACTTGTACTGTTATCCTGATGAATCGTGCTATATTTTTCTTTGATGCACGGTCTCAGGCATACCTGCAGAAGTTGGCAGCATTAGAAAAAGAGTCCTCATTTCAGCATGTGGTGTTTCGCTGTATCTGTAATTTGCTTGATGCAGTACCCCACTTCAACTTCCGCGAGAGCTTGTTAGTTGCTGTTGTCAGAAACATAAGCTCCCCAGATGACGTCGTAAGGTTTTGCTATATCTATACTTTTATCCTTAATATATCTCTTATTTTTGCTGAAGAATCTTACAAGGTACCTTTGAAGGGCTTGGATTGACATGAAAATTCAGAGGATAAATGTATTTTCAAGTTGTAGTCCCACAATTGAACTCCAAAAAATGAGCATTTATCTAACATTTAGTAGACTTTATAGGACCTTTTTGGGACTGACTATAGGATTAGGAGAAGGATTTAAGTGGCAATATAGTTCTTTGTTAAGATTTTCAATTCAAACTTTTGTCTGACGAAAGGAAAATATGTATAAAACTTGGATAGGGATTAATGATGTTTTTGGCTGCAGAGTGCATGGGTGTATGACTAGTAATTGGCCTTCTGGTATAATTTTTAATAGATAAGTTTTGAACATAGTCCACTATGCTATGTAGGACACTTCTTCCCTAAAAATTTGTTGAGCTGGACACACAAGGTCACAACACTTGTGTGCACCCGTGTTGGACACTTCTTTGGATGCTTAGGAACGCCTTCATTTGCTTGTACATGGTTATTATCAAGGTGTTGAACATTTTTGTCAAAAAAAGTACATATGGTTATCATTTTTTTAATTATTTTCATAAAAATGGTTCTCATATATAGATATGTTCAAATGTAGACAGAGGTATTGATATGTCCTCATGTTTTGGATGAAGTTGACTTGTCACTCATGTCCATGTCTACACATGTCACTCATGCCTGTGTTGATACTTGTCATTCATTTTTGTGTCGACACATGTCACTCGTGTCTGTGTTGGTACATGTCATGTTTGTCAGTGTATTCACATGATACTTGTTTCCATAATCATAGCCAATTTGTTTTTCTTATATTTTTATACCCATCTAATATGGGGACTACTTGTTATCAGGAAACTATGTTGTTCTACCATTAGGTCACTTTTTACAAATGAGGGAAAGCACAGTGGTGAAGCTACTGTGGAGGCTGTTCGATTAATTGCAGATCATGTGAAAGCTCGTAATTGCCAATTGCACCCTGATTCCATTGAGGCATGAGATTACCTTTTTACTTGTTATTTTTGTCCTTTTGGCTTACCATATACTCGAAGAAAATAAGGGTGCTCTCTACATCTCTCTCAAAAGAAAATTATTGATTGAATATTGTAATTTCTTAGGGATACAGGAACCCTTGAACTAGCCATAAAGATGTTTCAAACTTGGTGATTATGTGGATTTAAGATATAGATGTTACTTCCTTGCTTCTGGCTATAGTCTACTCTAGGACTCCATGACCAGCCAACTAGATAGCAGATTTCTTCAATTTTGATAAAAAAGAGCTTAACCCATTTCAGTTTACAGAAGTATAGAAGATATATAACCTTTCTCAGATAATTTTGCTGCAATACATGAGTGCATAATGCATATCATGTTTGTCAGTTGAAAGTAAAAATGGTGTTTTAACCTGTATCAAACACAGGTCCACATACACAATTTTTTGTTGCTTCTTTTCTGCCCAGTAATCTTCAAATAGTGGGAAGATGAATTTAGTTTTAGAACCAAATTGTCTAACAAAAGTCTCTTGTGCTTTTTTTTTATATATATTTTACCTCCATGCTTATTGTTTTCAATACTTCCGCAGGTTTTCTTGTCTCTGTCATTCTATGAGGATCTTGGGAGGGCTACAAAAGATGATGAGAAAAATAAAGCCAAAAACAAGAAGCACAAAAAAAGAAAGAATTATGAGGAGTCACGCCAATTGAAAGAAAATGACAAAAAAAGGAGTAGGCAAGAATTATTGACGAAGACAAGAGAGGAGGTGCTTTCTTTGTTTGCAAAATTCATTGACTTCTTGATCTTGTTTCAGTATTTTCATCCCCCAACATCCTAAAGTTTGTATTGCTATACACAGGTTGCTGCTGATTACAAGGCTGTTGCTTTTACCCCAGATGTTATGGAGCGGAGAAAAATGCAGTCAGAGACACTTTCTGCTGTATTCGAAACATATTTTCGCATATTGAAGCATGCAATGCAGTCATCAGCTGCCAGGTTTGTCAGCGCATCATGATTCTAGTAACTTTGTAAGTGTCATATCCTATGAATTTGTTTTAGCTTAAAAAACATAAACTCATAGGATATGAGTGTATATAGATAACTAATCCATTGAGTCTGTCATAGATATATGCTTGAGTAGAAGTGACAATAATTTATATATGTTTTTTAGGGTAGTCTATAAATTTGTAGTTCCTGTATATTCCAATTTCAAATGAATTGATCAATTTCTTGTTTTTTTCCACTCAGATCTGAAGTGAATGGTAGTTTGTCTACTGGTGCATCTGACTCTCACCCTTTACTTGCTTCCTGCCTGAAAGGATTAGGAAAATTCTCGCACCTAATTGACTTAGATTTCATGAGCGATCTTATAACCTGTCTGAAAAAGCTTGCTTCTGGTGGTAGTGATTCTGAAAGTACTTCTGAGAAATGTTCAAAATGTTTGACTGTATCTGAGCGCCTCCGTTGCTGCATTGTTGCATTTAAAGTAATGAAGAGCAATCTTGATGCCTTGAATGTTGATCTACAGGACTTCTTCGTCCAGCTTTACAATATTATACTTGAATATAGGCCTGGAAGGTTTGTACCGAATTTTCTAATCCAAAAATTTGCTATGGTAACATAAAACGTAATTCTCTAACTGCTGTGAAGAAATGTTCTAAAGTTCCATGGTGTAGCCTTCCTCTCCACCCTTTCTTCTCTTTTTTGGGTTGGGGGGGGGAGAGAGAGGAGGGGTTAAGGTGGATGTTTTCAACCCATTAATTACTTGATTGTCTCTGGAAATACTTTTGCTCTAGCTTGGGGGTTTGTTTTATGCTTATTTGACTTAGTATCTAATCGCTATCTTTGAACATTTTCGATGAAGTAAATAAACATCTTCAAACTCTTACACCCATATGTACAGGAGTTTTGGAACTTAATTTGCATCTCCCTATTTTATGAATATTTTTTATGGTAAGTTTATTTTCTGTGTATGGCATGTTGATTTTTTCTGATGCTCTAGGCAGTAATGTTAGTGCAAGCTTTGTAAGTGGTTTCAACATACACTTTTCCTTCCCCCCCTTCTCTCACGCTCACTCTCCCCATATTCTCCTCATATTTGCTGGGTTTCTGTGTTATCATTCTAGTGACTTTCCAAAACTTTTTAACTACCAGTGTAACACTTGTTATTAGTAATTTCAAGTATTAGAAGTTTTTTGCATGATAATGCTTGAAGTAGTCCTTGTTTATTTTGATGTTATTGCGAGGTAGGTTCATCTTACATTTCCTTTGTTTTATTTATGTTCACGGAACAGAGATCTGGGCGAAGTATTAGCTGAGGCTCTGAAGATAATGCTGTGTGAAGATAGACAACATGACATGCAGAAGGCTGCTGCATTTGTAAAACGTTTGGCCACATTCTCATTATGTTTTGGATCTGCAGAGTCCATGGCTGGTATGTTATTGTTTTGCAATGAAGCTATCAATACCTTGTTATGGATTTCTTATGCCTGTTCCCCATTTGTATCTTTTGTAGCCTTGGTTACTTTGAAGCATCTTCTTCTGAAGAATGTTAAGTGCCGAAATCTGTTAGAAAATGATGTTGGAGGTGGCTCTGTATCCGGTTCTGTTGCAGTAAGCTCTCATGCTACTCTTGTGCAACTATATAATTATTTTCCTGTTAATCAAAACATGCATTGCGGTAATACTTGAGATTTAGTGAATTGGAGAGTCCTGTCAGCTTATATTCTTGAAAACAAAATTCTTAAAATATTCAAGTTCTTTTCATTTGGTTTAGCCTGCTTAAGGAGTATGCGGAATTCCTTTAATGATTCACCATATCTTCTATTGTTGTGAACATGATTTTTTTTTTTATGTGATTTTGGTTTAGTACATATTGCATCATTAAGCTCTTACCCAAAGTATAGTGATGAATCTAACATCCTCCCTCCGATGCACAGAAATATCAACCATATGCTTCAGACCCCAATTTAAGTGGTGCCCTTGCTTCAGTCCTTTGGGAACTCAACCTTCTATCCAAGCATTATCATCCAGCTGTCTCAAATATATCTTCAAGTATATCAAGCATGAACACAGCTCATAATAACCAGGTTTATCTCTCCGCCATCTCTCCTCAACAAGCTTTCATGGACTTTTCCTTGGAGAGGCCAGAGTCCTTCAAGCCACAGAGTGACATGAAAAAATCAAATAACAAGAGGAAAAGAAGAAGTGGGTCTACTACTGTATCAGCTGGGCTAGAGCCTTGTCCAGATACAAGTTCAGTTGATGAAGATGATGTGAGAAACAAACTTTCTGCTCATTTCATGCTTCTTCGTGACATTAAGGAGAATCAGAGATTGAGGGCTGAGCTAGAAAGTACTACATCATCCATACAGCTATACGAAGAGTTTCAGCAGCAAAAGAAAAAGGCTAAAAAGCCCAAAACCAAGAAAAGTATAACTTTGTTGACTGTCAAGTGATATTTTTGGTCTTACCGAAACATCGCGAATTTATCTTTACAGCTGTTTTGAACGATAAATTTGTTGAAAGCCTACCCTTTTATTTTTTCTAGTATAAAATTAATGGATTTTATTAAGGATCCTTTATTATACGAGAAATCAAGGAGTAAAATTTCGAAATTTTAAGCGAAATTTTTTCGAAAATTTCGTTTTTTAAGGGTATGGAAATTTTAACACTATACCAAATTAATTTCGAAATTTTCGAGTCACGGGGTGGGAGGCGCGGGTTCTGGGCGAGTGAGGAGGCGCGATGGGCGAGCGATGGATCTGTGCGAGGAGGCGCGATGGGCTAGCTGGGCAAGGAGGGAGAAGGCGAGCGATGGGCGCGGACGGTGGATCTGTGCGAGGTGAGCGAGCGGCGCGAGGCTGGCTGAGGAAGGAGGGATGAGGCAAGCAGCAGGCGCGGGAGGAGGGCGCAGATCTGGTGGCTGGGGAAGGACTGAAGGAAGGGAAGACCAGTGGGGGAAGTGGGGGAAGTGGGGGAAGAAGAGGAAAAGAAAATAAAAAAAGAGGAAGGGCACGGGGGAAGAAGAGGAAAAGGNAAGAAGAGGAAAGGGAGAAAAAAAAAAGAAGAGAAAAGAAAGGAAAAGGAAAAAAAAAAAGAAGAGGAAGGGCACGGGGAAGAAGAGGAAAAGGGAGAAAAAGAAAAGAAGAGAAAAGAAAGGAAAGGGAAAAAAAAAAGAAAAAAAAAAAGAAGAGAAAAGAAAAAAAAAAGAAAAGAATTATTTTTTTTTTAAGGTAGATTGAGATTTGGAGTCTTTAGACAATTGGAAAGAAAAAAAAAAGTTTGAGATTTTATTTGGGGTTTGATCTGGTCATTTTTGTGTTTCGTTTAGTTATAAACATAAATTATGAAAAAGAAATTTATCCCATTATCATGAAGTTTCATTTTCTTAATGGTTTTCTAATTTTGATAATTTGTAAAATTGAAATTTTAAGTAAACAGTTGTCGCCGCTGCTGCTATCGGATTGGTTCTATTTTAACCCAATTCGGCTTAATTTAACTATCGAATACCATTTCCAAGTCCCTTTGAGCAAGCTTGCTACTTTTCGTTGCCACATTAGTGATTTATTCGTGTAATTTTATTATGTAATTATTAATTAGTGAAGTATTTTTTTAACAGTATTGTCTCCGGCGTACATTATATTCATCACATATCACATGAAATCTACTATATTATTTGATTTCTTCAATGTTTTTTATCAATGTAGTAGATAATATATTAAATAAACATATGGTCAAATTTCATTCAAAATTTCCATATTTTGATAGCAATTTTTGACGTTTTTGTCTAATTTTATCGAAATCGAAATTTCCGCGAAAATTTTCATCGAAATTTCCATCGAAAATTTCCTCGAAACCGAAATTTTACTCCTTGCGAGGAATTGAATCGAGAAGGTTTTCGTTGTTGCCCAAAAACAAAAGAAATGCCATGAGTGTCATGTCATGCATTTTATACTTTAAGAATTTTTATTTTCAAAAATTACAAATTCAACAGTTTCCCATTATGATGTTTGACAACCAGTACATATAACCATGAATATGCCTAAACAACTTTAAGAAATATCTGAACGAGTGCTTATTATCGATCAATGCCTTTCTGACTCTCTGGTACTGTTGTTTTTGTATAATCATATAATCATATAACCTACCTACACCAAATCATATAATCATATATAGTAACGTAGTACTAGTTGGTACGTTCTAGTCTTTCTTGATCTCTTTGAATCTCTAGCTTGGCTTGTATCACGTACTCACTCACTGAAGTAGCCGGAATGCCGGATTGAAGCTAAAGATCTTGGAGTGTTTTTCTTTGATTCAGTTAAGAAAAATGCTCCATGAATCTTCAAACCCAGCTGCTTAATTCCACAGTGAATGAAATCCAACTTCAATCATCCATTAATGCATAGAGTATCAAGGATCTTTACTGTTGTTCGATCATGATATATGTGTTGATGAATATATATCTTTACTATCATTCATGATATATATGTGTGTGTGTGTGTGTTATAAATTATAATTAAGAATTAATGATTCCTAATTCTTTTTCTTGTTCGAGATTGATCGAGAGATGCATATATGCAAGATTCATTGTTTTCTTTCTCCTTCTTAACTTGTGCATTAATTTTATGTACTCATTGATGATAAAGAAAGTTAAATTTATATTATATGATCGCTACCAGCTATTCTATGAAAAGTTTTTATATCATCACTATACATGGCCTATTTCTTAATTTTTCAGTGCGCGAGTGCTTTATGCTTTTTGCCTCATCTTAATTTGGCATATATTGTTTCTTTCATTCTTTCTTAATAACTTCTTATTCTAATTGATTCTTTTTGGTTGCAATTCTAATTGATTCTTTTATCAAACATGTATAGGATCTTTAATTTTGGTGTTCCTTATTGAAAATTTTCTTTTGTTATATATAGTAAATTTCTATTGATCGAGGTGGGTATATGCTGATCGATTTGGTGTCAAGTTTCAGAGTTTAATCCTACGTCATGGACCAACTTGAATCATTGATTCATGAACTTTTATTTTGCTACCCCATTGCAAGGTTTGCTTGGTTAAGGATGTACATACAAACCAAAACAACATTGTTTTTAAGAATTAACCAATCAAACTACACTTTTGATGTCCCAATTTTTTTTTTTTGTACAATGGCAGGCCTTAACCAAAAAATATAAATATTGTTTCCTAATTTTTGTATCCCAACTTAGGTGACATCAATTTATTAATTTGACATAATTT
This sequence comes from Dryas drummondii, assembly GCA_003254865.1. Taxonomy (NCBI): domain Eukaryota; kingdom Viridiplantae; phylum Streptophyta; class Magnoliopsida; order Rosales; family Rosaceae; genus Dryas; species Dryas drummondii. The sequence goes on from QANW01009690.1 coordinate 1,925,267, forward strand.
ATCTTTTCCTTTAGTATTTTATTGTTCTATAAAATCCAATGTATGAAACCATGTACATTAAAAAGAATTAGTTTGGAGAGAAAATTAATACAAAATAGTATCTTAACTAACTAGGAAAGCACAAAGAAATGAATAGTGGGAATTTCAGTTACATTTGGTGTTCACATAATGACATTAGTGGGGTCTCAAGTCTCACCCATATCTCTTCATGGGGCCAGAGCATAGCCACAGATATATGGGTGATGCAAATTAACTTCAACCCATGCCAACTCTTCAGCTAGTAAACTTAGGATGTGCCACGTGGCAAAACACTATTAGTTGGTTTTATATCTACAATATATCCTCACTCATTCCAATTTCCAAGTTCCCATGCCCAAAGAAAATAATAGATTGAAAGTGCAGTAAGAAGCAAGAGGCATTGAAGAGAGCATAGCTAGCTCTTGCAATCAAAGCTCAATTTCAAATATGGAGACAGGTGTTGCATGCTATGCCAGGGGAGCTTTCCCTCGTAATGTTTCATCTCAGCATTCCACCTCTTTAGTGTCTCCAGCATCCATCTCTCCATCTTTCAATTCTAAGGTACTAACACTTTTGGAGCTTTGAACATTGATTTGGTACATACATACATCATAATACTTTCACATACTCTTATTAAGTTGATGCAAATTGCTTCTTAAGAATACCAACATATAATGGACTTGTTATTTTGACATGTGTAATGGATGAATTATGCATGACAGGTTTTGAGAAAAAGCTCTCTATTTGGGGAATCGTTACGTGTGGTGCCAAAGTCATCCCTTCGAGTTTTGAAGGCAAAGAACAGTTCCATTGTACCCAGATGTGAAATTGGGGATAGTCTGGTAAGATACGAAAAATGCATTTGTTATTTCATAAAACTGGCTTGAGAAACAGAGTTGAAGAACCAGAGTATTTAGGCATAGGCAACAAAGGTTGTCATGGGTCTTTATGGAGCTTAAATTTGGATACAAGTTATTTGAATTAATGTGTGGTTGTAGGAAGAATTGCTAACAAAGGCAACCCCAGATAAGGGATTGATCAGTTTGTTGATATCAATGGGAGAAGCAATAAGGACCATTGCGTTCAAAGTGAGGACAGCTTCATGTGGAGGAACGGCATGTGTCAATACCTTTGGAGATGAGCAGCTGGCTGTGGATATGCTTGCTGATAAGCTTCTCTTTGAGGTCAGACTTAATCTATATACTACGATGAATTAATCTGAGGAGGGACCTATTCACAATTCAAGGCAATAGACCATATTTTGTGCTGCTACTGGCTTCTAAAAAACCCATAAACCCAAATTAATGGTGTGTGTGTGTGTGAAATGTTTCCCGACATTGATGACTTATGAGAAAGTTTGAAATTTGCAGAAATGTAGTTTTTTATGCGAGTTAGGCTAAATGAATTGTATTTTTGTACTTGATTAGCTACCACATTATGCAGCAAGTAATGTGTCTATAACAATCGGTCATAATTGATGTAACAAGTAACTCTCACATGCCACATAATGTGGTCTATTTATGCATATTGCAATCAGAAGTTACTTCTCCCATATTGATTTCCATCTTTCAACATCTAGGCTTTAACTTACTCGCACGTCTGCAAGTATGCTTGTTCTGAAGAAGTTCCTGAGCTCCAAGACATGGGAGGCCCAGTTGAAGGTCTGCTAGTCTTATAGGGAAATTCATACATCCATTTCAGTACTCAATATTGTACCTTTCAAAAGGGATGACTAAAAAGGTTACTTACACGTTAATCATAACATGAACAGGTGGATTCAGTGTTGCTTTTGATCCACTTGATGGTTCCAGCATCGTCGACACAAATTTCACAGTAGGGACAATTTTTGGGGTGTGGCCAGGAGATAAGTTAACTGGGGTAACAGGAAGAGATCAAGTTGCTGCAGCCATGGGGATTTACGGGCCTCGAACAACATATGTTCTTGCTCTTAAAGGCTTCCCTGGCACGCATGAGTTCCTTCTTCTTGATGAAGGTTTGCTTTCAATGATAGAATTAAATTCCACAATATAAAGTTGTTATCCAGAAATGATAAATAGGTCAGACCACTCTGTTGACAATTTTTTCAATATGCATTGGTCAGGAAAATGGCAACATGTCAAGGAGACAACAGAAATTGGTGAAGGAAAGCTATTCTCTCCTGGAAATTTGAGAGCCACATTTGACAACCCTGACTACAACAAGGTCAACTCTGATTTCCTAAATTTTATTTTACTGAATCTTTTGGATTACTACTACTACTACTCCTACTAGTACTATAATTTATAAATACTAATGGGGATATATATTTCCTGAATTGTCATATTTTACAGTTGATTGACTACTATTTAAAAGAGAAGTACACATTGAGATACACTGGAGGAATGGTTCCAGATGTTAACCAGGTCTTTTTTGCTCAGCCTAACAACACCCTTTAAAATGTCTGAGTTTAGTAGCAAAGCTAATAATCTGATCCTTAAAATTCTGTCTAATTTGCAGATTATTGTAAAAGAGAGGGGGATCTTCACTAATGTGATATCCCCAACTACAAAAGCAAAGCTAAGACTGTTGTTTGAGGTAGCTCCATTGGGGTTGTTGGTTGAGAATGCTGGAGGGTTCAGTAGTGATGGTCACCAGTCTGTGCTAGACAAGGTGATTGTCAATCTTGATGATCGAACTCAAGTTGCTTATGGATCGAAGAATGAGATTGTCCGCTTTGAAGAAACTCTATATGGATCCTCCAGGCTCAAGGGAGCTGTGCCTGTTGGAGCTGCAGCTTAGTCTCACAACATTTACTTGGTTAATTACTTCCTACCTTTTTCTGTTCTTTACTTTTGGGAGAAAAGTTTAAGCTACATGTTTCCAAATAGTGTTGTGAAATTAGAGACACAAGGTTGAATTTGTATTAAGGGGTATCAATCAATGTAAAAATTGTTGAAATCATTGATTTGAAGATTCAGCTACCAGAGAGTTATGTATGGGTATTAGGGCACATGAAAACATAGTATATAATGATGCAAGGTTAGAATTTGTGAGTCTTTATGTATCAAGAGTAATTTAAGAATTCCAATTTGTTTTTTTTTTTTTTTTTTTTTACACCCCTACTAACATTTAGGTTGAGAAGAAGGGTTTACAGATAAAAGAGTGACTATGTATCTATATATTCCCTATTATGTATTGACCAGTACTCTGTTAATGTAACTGTATAGTAATGTTTGCATATATTGTGCACCGAGTACAAAATACGTCTCTACGATACACACAATGTCTGCATAATTGTGCACTAACGAAAGTAGACCCGAAAACCTTGGAAATGTTGCAATTAAGCTCACCAAGAAGAATGCAGAGTAACAGGACAGTGGATTTGTTTGATGCAGAAATATAGAAATGTTGAAGCAAATGCAGGACACATTGTTGTCTAGTAGAGAACAAGTTGTCACTCCAGGTACTTTTGTTATTGGGCCTCTGGCCACTATTGTTCCAAACCCATTACGTGTCTGTGGCCTGCCATGCAGCCCGATAGGCCCAAATCCATTATTTTCTTTTTCCTGTCATATGACATCAAGTGATGCTAAGAATAAACCCAAGGAAATAGAAGTAGCCATGTAATTAACATTCAAACAAAAATGGACCCAGTATAGAGAGAGAGAGAGAGAGAGAGAGAGAGAGAGAGAGAGAGAGAGAGAGAGAGAGAGAGAGAGAGTGGTTTCCTTATACATGTGAACATAAATAGACTATATATATATATATATATACCAAGTCCCTTAATGGTTAGTAGTAGCATTTGTTGGAACATATATAGCGGGCAATGCCAAATCCAGTTGCTAGCTATTTAAAGAAAAACTATCAACATTATTAGCAAAACTAATTAATCAGATGTTTTTTATAATTCAGAAGTCTTAACCTTTAAGGATTAATGTAGTCTAGATGCCATCCATCCATATATTAATTAAACAATTAAATTTAAATGTGTGAAGAAAATCGTACCTATATTACTAAGATAAAGGTCAGCAACTGCATGTGATGATATATGGAGTACTCTTACTCCTTTCCAAAATTGTTTTGTTCAGTTGTATTGATCATGTTCCATGCAATTAATGAAGCTAGATTAATATTCGATCTAAATTAATAAATCCGCAGCAAAAATACCTTGGCTTCTCGAAAACCAAATAATATGCATGTGCTTCTCATTACTACTACTCCATCAGAGGGTGACATGATTTTGTTCAACATGACTATGGCTTCTCGAAAGCCATGTGCAGCACCAACAGTATATATGTATGCACAAACTAATTAATTATATAACTATATATGCAGTTTCATATATGCTATATGTATATATATCTAAATTATTATTTAAAAGGAGACTTAGAGTTCAGTTCATTTATGAGTTTTTCTTAAACTAAGACCGGTAGTGATTTAAGGTTTTTAATTAAATCATTTTATTTTTCTTTTTTGACAACTTTATGTTAGGTTTTAACTCTAAAATTTTGGGCGGAATCCAAAATCTCGAAGTTAAAACCTAACATGCAGCCTTTACAAAACTCATTCTACATCCTGAGAGGAAAAATACCCTTCAAATTAGGGAATGACTTTATTATGAATTAAAAGAATTTTCTTATAAATTATTATGAATTAAAAGAATTTTCTTATAAATTTTAAAACACCCCAATCTCCATCTAAAAATTATTTTTTTAAAAAAACTAAACCTTCTCCACCATAAGGTGTGAGCTAAGCCGGCATTTATTTTCATACCTGCCGCCTCAATTAATACACAATACTATATGTGGTTGACAATGGACCGTATATATATATATATTGTATTTGGTTTGTATATATGCGTGAATTATACAATACAATTAAAGAAGATATGAACGCGTTGGACTACGAATTAATGAGTCAAAACTTCAAATGATGACCCCCCCCCCCCTCTCAATAAATCCAAATCCAATGGTAGGTTTGCCAACCTTCTTGGAAGTTATGATCAATCATAATTAAATTGAGTAGTATGACTTGAACATCAAGTTTTTCATTCTAATTTAATTCATCTACTTCTTGCCTATATTTTATTTTTCATTAATTAATTATTTGATTGTTATAAATGTGAATAATTATATATATATAAGAAGGTTAAACTGTTAAACTGTGAATATCCTCATCCATATATATATATATATACATACAGGGCCCTTCTAATAAGGGATCCCTCATTTAGTGTTAAATGAGAGATCACATTTTGGGGCCCACACAGGTCGTTTTGTATTAATCCGAATAGTTCATTTTTTACATCTTCATTGATAAATCATCCATGCAAAAAATTAGCCAAATTGGAAATCGTTTATCCGTTCGTTTAAGCGGTCAAAGTTTTAAACAAATGGACGAACAACAAATTCCTCTATAAACACCTAAACTTTGACCACTTAATCGAACAGGTAAACGATTTCCGATTTGGCTGATTTTTTGCAGGGTTGATCTATCAATAGAGATGTAAAAAATGGACGGTTCGGATTAACACAGAATTACTCGTGTGGGCCCCACAAGGTGATTCCTAATTTAACACTAAATGAGGGATCCCTTATTGAAAGGGCTCTCTATATATATATATAAGGTTCAAGTGTGTGATTACTCATGCTTAATGACCAAAACCGCGCGGCTGTATTTTGATTCAGTGCTTTAAGAATCATTCATACAAAAAAAAAAAAATCAAATCAAACATTATTTAGTCATTTGATTACCGACGGATATATGTTGGCGTCATTTGAAATGGCATGCATTGTTGTTTTGCTTCTTCTTTTCCATGTTTTTTATTTCGAATCATGACATGATTTATTAGGTACTTTTGAGTAATAGGGATGCATACTCTCTGTAACTGGAGCAACAAGCCCTCGCCAAAACGTACGCTTTATTTATTTTTGGATTAGAGTGAGGTTGAGCCCATGACTTATCTTAAATCACCTTCTTATATTTTGTATATTGATATTATATTTATAGTAACAAATTAAGTACGCCATTTCAAGTTTCTTATATATATATATATATATATAGTGTTCTTCTATTGAGGTATATCTTAATTTATTTATGTTGAGGTATGATCTTGTTGGAACCCATACAAGTTGTTTTGTCGATCTGAACCGTTCGCAAAGATCATCTTCATTATAGATCATCCGTGCACAAAATTAGTCAAATCAAAAATTATTTGTCTATCTAACTTTGATAAAACAAATGTACGGTTTCATCAAAAATATTTAATTAATCCATTAGATAGGCAAATGATTTCCGATTTAATTGGCTAATTTTTTGCAAAAATAATCTATCAATGGAGATGTAAAAAATAAACAGTTCGGATCGACAAAAAACGACTCGTATAAGCCCTAATAGGATGTATCTCAACATAAATAAGTTAAGGTATACCTCAATAGAAAAAGGCTGTATTTATATATATATGCAAGGCCCTTCTAATAAGGGATCCCGAAGAATCACCTTTTGGGGCCCACACGGGTCATTTTGTATTAATCCGAACCGTTCATTTTTTACATCTCCATTGATAGATCATCCCTGCAAAAAATTAGCCAAATTGGAAATCGTTTACCCGTTCGTTTAAGCGGTCAAAATTTTAAACAAATGGACGAACAACAAATTCCTCTATAAACACCTAAACTTTGCTTAATCGAACGAGTAAACGATTTCCGATTTGGCTGATTTTTTACAGAGTTGATCTATCAATGAAGATGTAAAAAATGGACAATTCGGATTAACACAAAATGACCCGTGTAGACTCCACAAGGTGATCCCTCATTTAACACTAAATGAAGAATCCCTTATTGGAAGAGCCTTCTATATATATGATAAACCATAAATAAACTTTAAAATACATATAACTAGAAAATTCCTATTTCAAACCAGCTTTAATTACTCATAAGATGAGGAGTAATGTCACAAAGACTGCAAAGTCATCACGTACCTCCATTCTTCTTCTCTTTTTTTTTTGACCAATTTACCTCCATTCTTCTTTTATTACATATGAATTGTCTTCCACACTACTTTGATTTGGGTGCCTTATCTTGTAGCCGCAAAGGCAATTGTTAATCACCTTTATTTTTCCTAGGATTCTTTATATATAGGATAAGTAGTCAAAGTTTATTTTATTGACTACTAATAACATATTAATTTGATTTTTAATGATATTGTATATAATTAGCAGCAAAGTGTTTTGGGTGGTTAGGATTACAATTTTCTTATACGGATCTTCAGACAGCATGCAAGTGAAGAAAAGGATAGGAGGATTCTCTCACTAACTATTGTCCAACATCTCTATCTTAGCCACTCACATGTCATTATAAGTATGCTTTAATTTGTAGGTATTCCGGCTCCAATTAATTCTGATGTCACCTTTATATATATTGTGAAGATTTATGTGTTATTCATCCAAATTAAGGTATCATATATACTAATTCATATATAAATATGGGACTAGAAACTTTATGTTGGAGAGTATAAACGATCTACAGTTTATACACTTTATGTGCAAAAATGAGGTCCACAGTTTTCATGTGAGGAAATAGGAAACTCCTTAACTTTTATCTATACCATATGTATGCAAATTAAGGATATATTCACGAAGTTTGAGGTGAATATATATGTTTTTATTGATGAATAAATATTTGAGGTCCTTGAAATGAAAATATAAACTTGGTAGAAAGATACTATAGACACATTAATTTTTAAATTTATTAATTATTGTAGCAAAAGTCATATCGAAGAATTATTCCATTTCGAGAGACATCGATTTAAATTATATGGAAGGGTCTTCCAAAATTTCATGAACTAATAACATATATATATGCATGTGAAGTTAGAAATAGATGAGAAAATGCAGGCATATATCATATGATATGATCATATATATATATGGTCCACCAAGCCGCCCCATATGTATATAAGTAGGCATGTGTAGGAACGTGCAGCAGTTGCAGTTGAGCAATCAGTTGGTAGCTGCTTATCTAGTGAAAATTTGAAGGTAAACGTCAAGGGGTCCCTGGCCAAAAAAAAAAAACGTCAAGGGGTCCCTGGCCAAAAAAAAAAAACGTCAAGGGGTCGACAAAAATAACAAAATTTGCTGATGCAAGCCATAGCTAATATTGGTTGTAGAAGATCTCATGCAATTTGGTAAATATATATTGTAGTGAATATTAATAATGTAGTGGCTAGTAGTCCTGTGAAATAAGAACTTTGGCTACTATAGGCATGTGAGTCGTATCAGAAATAGGAGCTTTCGAAATTGACATTTCTTGGTTTTAATTTGTTGAACGTACGGATCTGCCTTTTTCTCGGATCTTGGTTCATCATTTTCCATAAACAATTCAAAACAATAAGGCAGAAATACCTTGCCCAATTGGCTTAATTTCCTGTGAAAATAATTACACACACAGTCAGAGAGAGAGAGAGAGAGAGAGAGAGATGTTCAATGATTAATGATTAATGATTACGCAGAAGAAAGAACGTGCAGTGCAAGTAGTAGTCGATCGAAAGCCAAATGTGCATGCCACGTGCCTAGCTGCATATATATATATATAATAGAAAGGAGTTTGATATATAATCAGACTTTTTTTTATTGAGTTATATTTCAATTTATTTATGTTGAAGTATGACTTTGTTGGGGCTCACACGAGTCGTTTTGTGTCGATCTGAATCGTTCGCAAGGATCATCTTCATTGATAGATCATCATTACAAAAAATTAGTCAAATTGGAAATCATTTGCTTATCTAATTTTGATAAAATAAATAGACGATTTCATCGAAAATATTTGGTTTGTCTATTTATTTGATCAAAGTTAGATAGGCAAATGATTTCCGATTTGGCTAATTATTTGCAAGGATGATTCTAATCAATGAAGATGTAAAAAATAAAAAATTTGGATCGAGACAAAACGACTTGTGTGGGTCTCAACAAGGTCATAGTTCAACTTATTATGTTGATATATGACCTTGTTGGGACCCACATGAGTCGTTTTGTGTCGATTCGAACCGTTCGCAATAATCATCTTAATTGATAGATTATCATTGCAAAAAATTAGCCAAATTGGAAATCATTTGTCTATCTAACTTTGATTAAATAAATGAATGAAAGTTAGATAAGCAAATGATTTTCGATTTGGCTAATTGTTTGCAAAGTTGATTTATCAATGGAGATGTATAAAATAAACGGTTCGAATCGATACAAAATGACTCGTGTGAGCCCTAAAAGGATATACCTCAACTTATTTATGTTGATGTATGACATTGTTAGGGTCTTGACGAATCATTTTGTGTCAATCCGAACTGTTTGTAAGGATCATCTTCATTGATAGATCATCCTTACAAAAAAAATTAATCAAATCGAAAATCATTTGCTTATCTAACTTTGATAAAACAAATGTACGGTTTTATCAAAAATATTTGGTTCGTCGATCTATTTGATAAAAAATAGATAGGCAAATGATTTCTAATTTGGCTAATTTTTTACAAAGATTATCTATTAATGGAGATGTAAAAAATGAATTATTTGAATCGACACAAAACGACTAGTATGAATCCCAAAAATTTATGTTGAGGAATACCTTAATAGAAAAAGCTTATATATATATATCAGACTCTTTCTATTGAGGTATATCTCAACTTATTTATGTTGAGGTATATCCTATTGGGGCCCACACGAGTCGTTTTGTGTAGATCCTTTACATTTCTATTGATAGATCATTCTTGCAAAAAATTAACCAAATCGAAAATTATTTGCTTATCTAACTTTGATTAAATAAATAAACGAACCACAAATATTTTAAAAAGGATGCAGTTTCAAACTTTCATATATGCTACTGAATAATGTACACTAGTACACGTTACAACTTACATATATATGTATATATATATATAGTCATGAGTCGGTCCAAGTACTCCAACATTATTCTTGGAATGAATTTCAAAGCCATAATTATGAATTCAAGAATACAAAGTGCCTTCAAACTGGCACGCGTATCTAACATATATAACATGATTCTTGGGATTGCTACCTAAACATATATATATATATATTCTGCATATGACATGATGACCCTTTTGAAATTATATGTAAACCAGTACTCGATATCTTCCATCTACTTTTTAATTAATATTGCTCATGAAAGAATATTATGAAGAAAATATATACCATATATATTATAATATATGCACATTAACTGTCACAAAATTCGTAGCTAGCCAATCATGAAGTCCATCCACGTCGAACCTTAATTAGCTATGTTATATATATATATATATATATTCACTTATATACATGTAATTCCTGCGTACGTAGCTGGCAACGCAACATAAGTCAAGACTATCAAGTACGAACTTAATTGATATATAGCCTAATAGCCTGGCATAAAATGGGCACTATAGTATATATGTCTTTTAATAATACTAACCTCCACGCTTCCACCTCCCCCTTATTTATTCTCCTTTATAAATATATGGCAGCTGCTAGCTAGCCTGCTACGTACGGGTTTCTTATTGTTGGATTAGTTACCAATTTAATTAGCATATATAATAAGCTTAATATATGATTGTCATATAATTGCATTATATTAAGAGAGACTTAAAGTTTAGTCTATTTTATAAATCTTTATTAGACTAAAATTGGTAGTAATTTAAGATTTTTAATTAATTTTTTTTTTTACGGCTTTATGTTAGGTTTTAATTATAAAATTTTGGGTTGGGTCAAAATTAAAACCTACATGCAGTCTCTACAAAGCTCACTTTACACCTTAAAAAGAGAAATACCTTTCAAATCAGAGGAGGATTTTATTATAAATTAAAAAGATTTTTTTATAAATTAAAAAGACTTTATTATGAATTAATGAATTTTTTTTAAAATTTTAAAACATCCGGTCTCTATCTAAAAACTGATTTTCTAAACTCTTATATTAATTCCAGTGAGTTCATTCTAAATAACCTTAATATAAATTAACCAAATGATGATATCAAAATTGCACTACTGTGTGCTAATACTAGCTACCATAGTTAGTAAATTTGCGTATGTACTTATTTTTAAAAAACAACTTCCGTTTTTTGTATTTTTCAAAAGATATGGAAAAAATGCATACTTTTCAATCTAAATATATAATATATTTATTTTCCAATTATACGCGTATCAATCATGTATTAAACATGTATTATTCTCGTATTATCACATATTATTTTGTATTTTTCACATATTATTCGTGTTTTTTTGAAAAATTTAAAAAAATTTAAAAAAATTTAAATTAAAATATATAAATTAAATCCAAAATTTTCACTGTACTTTTATAACAAATATTTCGAATAATACACGTACTTATTTTTGCCATCTCGTATATTACTAACTATGCTAGCTACTATTATTATATATATAGTTAATATCCTTCCTCATGCATTCCAGTTATACAAGAATTGCTTGCTTTACCCAATTGATAAATATCGTAACACATTCAATCAATAATTAACCTAATGGTCCATATTTACAATATGATAAGATCGAAGACATTTATATATATAGTAATATAATATATATTGAAGATTAATCTCCAAAACCTACTTCCGTGTAGCAATCCGGCCGGGAACTTTTTAAAATGATAAGGATTTGAAGATCAGAACAGATAGATAATTAGCTGAAAATTCTAATTGATATTATTCTCTTCTCTTTTATATCCTCTACTGAAAATTTCTCTAGTGCAATTATCTGTAAAGATTATCTATGTGTGTGTATAGTTAAAAGAACATCAATTCTCAAGGATATACATTAGTTGTCTTAATTTAGTGAAGTGGACAGTGATCGTTATTATGTACCAAAATAAAATAGATAGTGGGTTGGTCACACAATTCGGCCAAAGATTCATATATATCGTAATTTATAAAGAAAAAACTTATATTAAATCAAAATTAAGTAGGAAAGGTTACTAATGAATAAAAATTGAAGTGGCACTATTGCCACCCCCATTCCTATTTGCCGACCCATCTTATTTTCACACCCCCACAAATTTTTGTAAAGAAATAAATCTATTCATCACACCCCCTATTATTCCCAAATTGTCCCTATCCTTTTCTCCTCCTCCTTCACCTTATCCTTCCATTTCCCCCCTCTTTTATAAATTTTGATTCACCTATTTTGAAGAATAGAAAAGTTTTTCTCTTCAAAATAATTGTCAGTAGTACTCTATTTCAATTGAATTTTTAAATCATCCTAAGAGCTTATTTGACAGTGCTTTTATAAGGCTTAAAAGTGCTTTCAAATAGTCAAAAGCAATTTTGGTTATGTTTAAAAAAAATAAGAAGCGCTTTTGGGTTCTAAAAACACTTAGTGCCCGTTTAGCACTGCTTTTAAAATTGTCAAAAGTGCTTTCAAATTAGTAAAAGCGTTTTTGGTAGCGTTTGGCAAAATTAATTAGAAGTGCTTCTGAGTTATAAAAACACTTCTAAGGGATTTTTTGAGAAGCACCTGACAAGTGCTTTCTCAAGAAGCACTTTCAAGTGCTTTTGCATGAACAACTTAAAAGTTTTATAAAATTTTATATGTGCTTCTTAACATAAGTACTTCTGATAAAAGTGCTACTAAATAAAAGTATTTCTAAAAAGCAGTATCAAACGGGTCCTTAGAAGCGCTTTCGGGTGAAGCACCTACTAGGTGCTTCCTTAGAAAGAGCTTCCAAGTATGTTAACAAAAAGCACTTGAATATTTTTCAAAAAAATTTATGAATTTCTAACAAGAGCGCTTCTAATGAAAGTACTACTAGACAAAAACACTTCCTACGGAAGCACTCCCAAACAAGCCCTAAATCAATGAAAAGACAAATATTCTTGTTGAAGTTGTAGACAATCGGTGTAGTGGTTAGAAGTTCATTCATGAGCTCAATTAGATTCTTATAATTTTGTAAAAGAAAGTGCTGAAAGTGGTGGATCCATGCTTCCATATGCTTAGCACTTTTATTTATGTTTTACTAGGCAGCCATACAGGGCTGGATCTGAGATTTTGTAGGCCCTATGCAAAAATTAAAAATTGGGCCCTCTCTAATATATCACAAAAAAAAAAATACTAAGAAGGAAAAATTCATTGATTGAAACAATAAATTAGGGATTTTACTTTTTTTTTTTTGGTATCAATTGACAAAAAAGGGATGCACTAAACAAATGATTGTGAATAGAATTAATGTATAGGAGTTTGATATCGACTGATGAGAGTGTGCAGAAATTGAAAATTGAGTGAGAAAGAGAGAGGAGTGAGAGAAATAGAGATAGTACGTAACTAGCAGAAGACGAAGCGATCAATTAATAAACAAAATTTTTTTCCTGCAATAATATATTTTTTTTAATTTTTAATTTTAGTATATTATATATATAAATATATATTATAATATTAAATATATAAGTGGGTCCAAAATTTTTGGGGTCCCTCTCGAGGTGGGGCCTTGACTCTTGAGCGAGCGCTCAGCTCGCTCCCCCTCAGATCTAGCCCTGCAGCCATGGCAATCATTGATTTTTTTTTTTTTTAAGTATGTCTTTTTTAGTAATTTTATAAAAGAAGAAAATTAGCTCGCTCCCCCTCAGATCTGGCCCTGCAGCCATGGCAATCATTGATTTTTTTTTTTTTCTTTTAGTATGTCTTTTTTAGTAATTTTATAAAAGAAGAAAATTAGAATTAAATTTTTTTTTTTTTAGAAAAAAATGGAAAAAATAAGGCAGGTGAATGAGAATAACACCACTGAATGGTGTCAAAAATACGTCCCTGTGACGCATCGATTGCAGTGCAGGCAGCAAGCCCGTCCTTCACTAGAGCACTACAATTGGCAATTGGCTGTACTAATACGTAGCAATTCATACAAATTTGCCACCTTATCTTTTCTTTGTCCATTTCTGCTTGTTTTCTTTCATTCGTCGCATCCATGCATCGTTTATGGGGGTCCACATTCCACATTTCAATACTTGACTCACTCCACACAATCAATCAAAATTTATTTTCTTAATTCAACTCTTCTTCTTCGAAGTTCACATGCAAATATATATACATAATGTATAACAATCATTTCTTAATTGTTGGATGTTTAACATGTCATGTAATATGGCTGTGAATGAGAATCAAATAAAGACTGTTAATTAGCATGTTCAATCATGATTGAACTAGCTACTTAATCAATCAACAATTTTAATTCACAATTGGAAAATATATAACAAACTATATTGCAAAAGAAAATTCTCATATATATGATATATATATATATATACGGAACTGTTCTCTTAATTAATAATTAGGCAATATGACAATATAATATTATTATATTAATAATATTAGAATTATTAACTTATAAGTTAATTCTAAATTGAATTTGTGTTCTAGATTTTTAGTCTTATTTTGTATAGACGATGAGAAGGCAATTTTCAGTATTCATCAACCAATTAATTTCCTTGTGGGGTCTTTAACCAGTTTATTCTGCCACCACTCATTTTCCATGATTTCTTGTTTAATTGAGACCACCTTTAGCCTACTCATATGTCATTACATATATAGTCAGAATCAGATTTGTATATATCATATGTATGGGGCAATGGCCGGGCGTCCCAAAAATAACCTCATGCACCCTTCAAAGTAATGTCGTATATATATATATATGTTTGGTAAGTGTCCCTACAAAAATGATGTCATTAATGCATATTAATTAACTCAGTTCATCCCTACTTTATGTATTAATATAGGAAGACCGTACATAACAAGTGCATGCACAGCAGTACAACTGAGTTTTTCAAAAAAGTAGTGATCCTGTTTAGTTTTGTTAAGAGACAGCAAATGAGAAAAGTAGATATAAACAGAGAAAGTAAATGGAAAGGGTCAAGTGGATTGTGGACCAAATGGTAGTTCATGTTTTGGCCAGGCACGCACAATTCATTTACATTTGGAGCTGAGGACATAAAGTGCCTCCTGTAGTAACGCCCATTATTAATGTTTTTTTTCTTGGTAAATTAAACCACTGTAATTAATGTTTCCCGGTACTCTTTGTTAGTTCAAATTAATGCTTTATAAAAAATTTCTGTTTTTAATTGGAAGAGTGAGTATGGGAGGACGATAACAAATAAACCAAAATTTCTTATATAAGTCGGTTTTACATTATGCATAAGCTCGACTTCACAAAAATGAATGTGAAATATATTATTTGCACCTCATTCATTGTTTACTATACCCAAATATTGTGAGCCCTAAACTGTATAGATGAGCCCGACGCACTACACTTGATCAACATTTCGATACACACAAAAAAACACCCATATGGGAAATGAATTGATCATAAACGCATTGCATTCTTATCTTAAGGAGAAAGGGTACGTGTCACTAGAACCTAGCTAGAGGTCAAAGACCATGCGTGAAGTTTAAGCTATTCATAGTTATCGCCAATTTTTGTAGCATACTGATGCTTTTTACCCTAATTAAAGAGAGGTAGTTAGACTTTGTATTATTCCATTGATTCTTGTTTGTGCTCAAATCAATTTGCCATATCAAAACAAAGTCTAAGTAAGGGCTACCTTTAACATATACTTGGCATATAACATTTATTCAAAACAAAATTTGAAGTAATGGTACATTTATTTGTAAAGAGTTATCAAACCCACCCACCTAGAAATCTTTGACAAGTTTTATTAGAAAACGTACAAAAACAAAAGCATCTTTGACAAGTTTCAGAGATGTATCCTTGCATGGTAAGCTTGCTCGAAATTTCCTCTTCAATGTGAATCTACGTACATTTCAGCTGACCCCAAGCCTAGCTCTCTTGGCTTCTTGCTAGCTTTGTAATCAATATAATTACACTAATTATAGTCCATATAGTGAGTATTTTGACATGAACTCATGAACTGCTTCAACGTTACTAGCTCGATCAATCTGTAATATTATAGCCAATACCGCAGTACGTACTATGTACTTATGCAGAGCTATAGGATGGGGATACGTACCTAATGCACATTAGGAGGGTGATGTTTAAGGCATTAATCATGGTGTGATTGCTAATTAAGTGGGCAAAGCATAGCTTGCTTTATGCACTAGCTAGCTAGGCTTATCTACTTTGGACTCTAAAATCGTTGGTGGGTTCAATAGGAGTTATCAATGGGTTTAGGTGCATTAACTGCCGGATTATGTGCATGTTGATCGATCTGCCTTACTTGGTAATTTAATTAAGTTTTTCTGTTTGTCTTCGACAAAAAATTAGAGTACTTGTCGATTTTCTAATGCTGAATATTAACACAGTTTAATTTTCCACACCGAAAAAATAAAAAAATAAGGAAAGCCAATAAAATATTAATCTACAAAGATGACACCTTTTTGTTCTAAGATGCTTGTGCTTCTTCAGCCTTGAGCTACCACCGTCAACACAGCATTACCAATGCCAAGCCACCTAAACCATGATCTATGCGAATTGACGGAAACACCCTCACCAGAAACCCGCATAGACAAATGTATCCCTCCAACTCAAACAGCCACCGGAAATCACGTGTGTTACATAATAAACGTATTTGTATCTTATATGATGTGTTATTTTTTTTTTTAAATTTTAGTGTACAATATATAAATATCGTGTAAGATAATATAAAATTATAATATAAAATAAAATTATAATATAAAAATATGATAAATGTTATATACACACAGTTCAATCGGTCATGTCGTGTCAGAGATCTTCCAGATCCGTTTCGGACGTTACAACCCGCAAAATTAATACAGTCCCAATTCCGTAATTTTGCGCCAATTTCGTGTCCGGTTTATTTGGCCACCCTGAACCTACAAGAATTTTTTTGGACTGCTTGTTTGGATGCCCAGAAAATGCAAAAACAAACACAACCCAAAAAGGCTTCAATCTCCCAAACAGAAAATTCAAATTTAAATAAAAACTTGAAATTGGCAATACATAGAATCCCAATTCTCGTTACATTTCACTTTTTGCTCCCATATCTTTCGGGAACCAAGCATAACACAATTGGGACAAAAAAAAACAAGTATTTTCATTTTTGCCATGACGTTTTAGTTATACAGAGAGCACTAGCACTCTAAGCAGTAGTATTCTTTCCCTTTACACAAAAAACTAAAAACTAAAAACTCTGATCCTCCTCCACCTCCAACCCAGGACTTTACTCTTTTCGCTTCGTTTCGATCGAAAACGATATTTACAAAAAAGGCCAAAACATCTCCCTAAATTACCAAATCTACCAAGATCGATTTCCCCTGGAAAAACAAAAAACGCCAACGCTTCAATTCAGGCGGGAGTTCCGTACAGAAACTCGTCGGAGATGGAGCTGAGGAGGTCGCGGAGGTCACGCGCCTGGGCGGCGCCTCCGAGCCTGAGCGCCTCGAGCACGCGCTCGAACACGATCACGTGACAGGGGATCCGGAGCACGCCCTTCTGCTCGTAGCCATACTCCTGCGCAGACTTGTTGAGCAGCTCGATGAACACCGGGTGGTTCAGCAGCTCGGCGCTCACCACGAACCGCTCCATCTCGTCGCCGACGTATACCGGCACGTGGCCCTCCGGAACCGCCGTCTCGGCCGCCGAGGAGCGCCGGCGACGCAACTTCAGCACTCGGAACGACTCGCTCCGGCGCGGCCGCTGCGAAGAAGAGTCGGAGCGCAGCAGGCAGTACTGCGACGAGTCGGCGACGCGCGAGAGCCGTCGGATCAACTGTTTCATGTTTGATTGATGATGTTGCGGAGCTGGAGCGTTGCAAAGAGAGAAAGAGAGAGAAGTGATGAAGAGTTTTTTAGAGAGAGAAGTGTAGAGTTTTTTTTTTTAGAGAGAGAGAGAGATGATGGAGGGGAGGGGAGGGGAGTGGGTGGTGTGGGGGGTGTGAAGGGGAATATAAAGGGCAGGAAAGGGAATAAGGAAAGGAGAGAGAGTGTGTGTGTAATGTAAGACATGGAAAGGTGATGATGAGAGAAGGTTGGGAGGTACAATTAGGCGTACTTGGCAGGTACAATAAGTGAGACCCAGACTTTTTTTTTTTTTTTTTTTTTTTTTTTTTTTTTTTTTTTTTTTTTTTTTTTTTTTTTTTTTTNTTGGGTATTCTTTTTTATTACACATAAAAGGATTAATTATTCTGATTTCTTTTTTGTTTAGTTTTTTGGTGAATACTTCTTTTTGGTTTTTCTTTCTTGGTCATATTGGTGTATTAATTAATAGCGCACCATCATTAGCAGGTAAGACTGGATGCTTGGCATTCATCTTCTTTTATCTGGCCTATTCTTCTTTTGTCTTGTTCCACTATTTCTGCTCACAATTTTTAACCATCCTCCTCAAACATAGATAACATGTGTAATTTTATTATTACACAAAACTAACCATAGTTAATGTGTAGTACGGAAACAAAAAATAATCTTGGATAAAATGGAGTATGCAAACCCCCATCTCACAAGCATTCCTAATCACCTACTAATCACAAGATTACTATTTAACAAATGGAGAGAAACACTTGAGGATGAGTGTAATGTGCTTGCTCGCTTCAAACAAATATGGTATGGGACACACAAAAACTTCTACAAGATCTCATAATACATTACACAAGAAGCGAGCATATTGCGTTTGTCATTTTATAAAATCACTATATATGGTGTTAATTTATTCTTACCACATAATAAATGAATAACGTGATAGTAAGATTATGGTTGTAAACTAAAAAACGTTGAATGTGGGTTAACAAGTAAGGACTTTTTTAAGATGCGGAGTGGATAAGTTTTGGTGGCTTATGGAAACTGTGTGCGGCTCATAGTAGTATAGTCCTCATGTTAATTAGCTTCAAAATTAAAGTAGTGATGAAGATGAAATTAAGCTTTAATTAATGGACATGGATTGTGGTAATAGGGGAGGTGGATACGATATCGATGCATTCATTAATGCCTCAACATGCACAACACTTTCTATTGGGGTTTGACATGTGCCAAAATTGCCAATCATTTGGTGCCACAAAATGGTGCCTTTCAAACATATTCCAACAGCATGACTGAACAACATTCCAAAATACATTTGCAAAATTCAAACATCACGGGATAGATTTTATGGCATGTTCGACATTTGTGCAAAGAGATCAGAACAAAAGTTGGAAGGCTGCCTCGAAATTTCTCTCTCTCATTTCTCATTTACAAGGAAAACAAAATCCCTTAGATTTTGTTGCAATAATATTAGTGGGTAAGTTAAATCCCATGAATCGGGATGTTCTTTTATAATCTAGCTCTCTTTATTTCAGCTGATTTCCATTTTTGACTCTTTTTTTGATATTTTTATTTCTATAGGATTTCTATTATGGATATGGCTTTTGCAGTTAATTATTTACTATACAAAATATCGAATCCCAAACTATCTATAAGATTTTTAGTGTCAAAACTGTTAACACGCGCCTTGAACCAATTGTTGTTCGCTCTCAATTTTGGATATTCCGGTTTCATGAGCTTTAAGAATGGATACGACCATTGTGGACTCTTGCACTTAATGTTTTCCGAAAATTAATTCAATACTTGAATATTAATGATTGGCTCATTCTGTATGTTTTTTTATTGTATGAAATATGAACGTATATTAAAATATAGTATGGTTTAGAATTTAGGGTTTACCAAAATAATTATATTCTTTTGAATTGAATCTTTTCACTCATTCTCAATTTTAGCATTATTACATTAAGAATGCATAAAGTAATAACCTACTAACTCTCAAATTGTTCCTTATTGCATACATTAGAAATTCTCAAAACATTTTCAGTAGAACTCATAAAATTAAATTGTGAGAGAAGTTTTTGTTTTGTTTTTTTATGACGAGAAAAGTAGGTTTTGTTGTGCTAGATTTTGATCATTATATAATTCAACCATTGCTTCTTCCACTTTAATGGGAAGGGCTTGTTAAAAAACAAAAAACGAGTAAGTGGGGATTTACATTTATAATATATCACATAGGAGATTAATTTAGGATAATACTAGTGCATGTCACGATGCAACATCTAATAGTGACTTTGCACTAATATGTATGACCCATTGCAATTAGATAATAGCAATATATTCACATGTATAGCAACGTACAAAATTTTAATTGGGTCAAATAAACTTGGTATATAAAATTAATCCATTCAAATGAATTAAAGTATGCAATTAACCATTCGAAGTCTATAAGAGCCACTTTAAGATTAGTGCCATATTTTCCAAGAACATACATAATTTGAACGGCCTAATATACTTTTATTTAACATAAAATTTGATATTATGGTTAAGAGTTAAAAGACAAAAAAATTTGATACACTACACCAAACATTATTCATCACGAAAGATGCTTAGTAAAACAGTAAAAGATAAAAGAAAAGAGACAAAAGTAAGAGAAAAGTGGCAAAAATATTGCCGAGCGCAATTAGCGGTTTCCGGCTGCGTTACCTTTCCGTAGTCCGTTGCAGTACGTACAGTTCCGTCACCCTTTTACGCATTTTGTCCTCCTCTTCTTTTTTCTACGTGTAACTTTTGCTCTCAGTTCACTCTCCTTTGGTCGCGTTCACTCCACGCTCCAATTGCATCTCGACAGATCTGAGTTTTGGTGAAGGTGTCTGCTACCTTCACGTCGTGCGGGTGGGATTGTCTTCTGCTTTTTAAAGAAGTGATAAAAAGGGTGATTTTCATGTTCGTCTTTTTTGGGCTAAAGTTTTGTGTTTGTTTTAAGGCTTTTAAAAAAGTTATATTTTTTTGGGGAATCAAAGCAAGTTGCAAGTTGCAAGAAGAAAAATGTGTATGAATGAATCCACGAAGGAGGTGTAGAGCTGTAGAGAGTCCCATGTATCATGTATGTCACATTTTGTTTCCAGGTCTTGTCACGTCAGTGGTTCTGGGGTAAATTTGCTGTACTAAAAAAAGTGCGTTTTTTGGAGGAATCAAAGCAAGTTGCAGCCGGAAAATGTGTATGAACCCACAAAGTAATAGAGTCCCATGTATGTCACATTTTGTTGGTGTAATGTTCAAGTAGAGATATTTTGGAATTTGCCATTTCTTTTGTCACAAGCTAAATTGAGCTATTGTTTAGCAGAAACATTGATTTACGTACGCTTTTATTTGATTACGATTTGGATTTTGACTTATTAAATAACATAGTATATCAAATTGTATGGTTAAACAAAATAGTTTACCTAACGGGTCCTTGTCAAACAAACTATTCTAGAAAATCGTATGCATGTCCTTTTAAAGTAATTTCATATAGAAATAAAACTATAATGAAATTTTTTGTTATAAGAGGATAGGGAAAATAGTTTGGACTTTGGAGTGAGGATATCCCATGAAATAATTTTGGTTCTTGAATTTGAGAATTGCAAGCGGAAATTTTCAGATTTTGGTACACAAAAAGTGTTTAGTTGTATATGGCTAGTGGCTATACAGTCCAACTTATTCGGAATGGATATAGCACCCACCACTCCCCATGGATTGAAATAAGAATTTGTGAGATTCAGCAAATCCAAGATTCATCTCTAAAATTATGCCCACCATGATGGCGTCAATGAATTTTCAATTTGGTAGATTTTCTAACCAGCAAAAAAAAAAAGATTAAAATTTTGAGAATTGTACAAGTACTGTTACTCTAATTCTCATACACAAAAAGATGTGCATGTGCATGCACAAAGTTGCACAGGAATTAAGGTATAGGAATCATCATGCATTTCTAATATATATGATATATTCATGTTATATATAAGGCACTTTGTTGGTTGGATGTGCACAAATGAACAAGAAAAACCAGATTTTAGGGAATTATGTTTCATTCGAAGTTTGTGAATGGAGGCAATCTTCTAAAATTTACAAACTAGTGGGATTGTTGTCACTACAACTAGTTTAATTTCGGTCGCACTAGGAATCTCACCTTATTTTTCTCTTTCTTCTTTTCTCTCTATTTCTTAAAATTCAAATCTCAAACATTTAACTTTATTTAAATAAAATTTAATAATACATCCTTTATTCAAATAATTATAAATAAGTTAATAAAACATTTCATAATTATAAAAAGGTTTTGATCATAAATTACGTTTTGATCAATAACCTTGTGGGTCTCATCCACATACTTTAGTTTGTTTTACCCTTTTGCCTAAGGGTGGGTCGATGTCGGTAACCGACCCGCCAACCACATACCGCCGACCGACTGACTAGGTTTTATGGGCAAAATGCCAATCGCCGCCGCCACACTCTGTCGGTGAAACTACAAGTAACAGTCGAATCGGTTAGAAATGAATCCAAATCGACCGGCTTAGGGCATTTGTTTGGTTGTGGTTGTGTGATGGTTGCAGGACTTGCAGGTTAAAGAAGAAGAAGAAGAAGCTACAGCGGCATATGAGGTCGTCCATCGCGGCGGCAAAGTTGTAGCAGTTGAAGAAGAAAGGTTGTCCATCCTTGCGGCGAGGTTGCAGGTTGAAAAAGAAGAAGAAGCTGCTGCTTGCTGCTAGAAACCAAGAGAGAAGAAGAAGATGAAGGAGGGTCAGTCGATGCGGTTAACCGACGGTGTGGGGGTTTAGAAGCCGCCTTCACCTCCACCCCTCGTCGGATCAGCTGGCAAACTGTAACCGATGTGTCAACTCTTGTCGGAGCGATTGCTGGGTTGATCAGTTGTGTCGGTTTTTAAGTGCGGTTCGGTTATAGCGCTATTTCGACCCGGCCCTACTTTTGCCCTAACCCATTGTTTTTATATTAATGAGAGTTGTTGTAATTTATAGTATTTGTTATGTACTTTTTTGTATAATGCATAATTTCATTTAATTCATTTTAGTTAATAATGACTATTTTGAGATTTAGAAAGTGTTCATTAACCTATTTGTAATTTTGAAATATTTTATTGACTTTTTTGTATGTAGTCCTTTATTATTAATATTATATGTAAAAATTTATATATATTATAATGTGTGTATATTTATATATAATATATTTTTAAATTATAAATTTTTCTTGCACTCTATACTATAGATGAATTAGTAACACCACGTATCATATACGAGGGTCTCACCAATTTTTTTTTTTTTTTCTAACAAGATAATTTTTTTATTAAATTGTTTCATATAATACGGTTTTGGTATGTCCGGTACCTTTTTCATCTTGACCTAGTTAGCTAGATTAGGTCCTACTTAATTGGTCCCCAACACATGCATGGTTCAACAAGTGCTAGCAGAACTAGGTATGGACCATGAATTACAATGTATCTAATCCTAGTCTAAAGTATAATTAATGTAATATAATTAACATATATATATATATAGGGCGGCTATATATGTTGAAATTCCACCATCTACTATTACTAGCGAGTTGGAAAGTCATCCTGCTATAATTACTGAGTTCTGAGTGTGTTTTTCAGATAGGAGCATCTATATATATAGAGCTAGTAGTTCTTCAATATATAAAACCAAAAAGAAAAAAAAAAATGCTAAATGGGTTATGCTTGATATGGAATCATTTTCACTCTTGCTTAACACAATTTTATGCCTCACCCGCGCCTAACGCCATCTTTTGTCTACCACAATTTGATTTCGAAATTAATGATTGAACCATTAATATATTTGCTTCTATAATATGCAAATTAGGGAATGTTGGGAGCTGATCGAAAATCATGTAGAAATTAAACAATAATTGATGGAATGTTGGCCAAATGTGAATGCAATTTTAGATCTCGATCGATCGTTCCTCATCCAATGAAATATCCCCCAGTTGACTAATAACTCAATTTTAGTCCCTCTATTAACTAACCCATGTTGTTTATTACAAACTAACCAACTGTACAAATTAATTAAGTTATTTAAAAAATATTGATCGAGAAACTCCGCGCAGAATCTCATATATAAATTCTCTTTAAAAATGAAATTTCAAAGCTCAATTATTTGTTTATGTCCATAACGTTGAACTGTAAATGAAAAAGCAAAGTCAGGCCAGCTTGAAAGTGATATATATATAATCAATCATTCAGGGAATCATAGGCAGCTCATCGATCACAATGGATATATCACACTTCTGCTTCCACAGTATACCGCGTGAAGATAGCGTGTTCTTATAATTATCAATCATGCATGCAAATTAATTAAACTTGTTCGATCGGTGCTGGTTGTCATACGTACCCAAGCTAGCTAGCTACGAAACACACAATTAATCTGAACCTTCCATACATATTTAATGAACAACAAACCAACTACAAATTTTTCATTTTCTTGACCAGCAACTGCAAGCCCAAAATAAAAGAAGCTTCATAAGCTAGCTTAGATCTCAGATCTTCAAGAATTCTCTTACCGACTGACTGTCCTTGCATGCATTCTCTATATTTCAGGTCAGTGTCAAGATCTGCTTCAACTTTATGATCTATATATCATCATACCAATATTAATTTATGCCTTCACTTATGCCATTATAGCATTGGCAATTAATTAAGCTCCATTTGTTCATCATTATCATTTAATTAATTTCTAGTGGGACGCCAATTAGTATATAGCTAGATAAAATTGTGTACATGGGTGTATATGTATATTAGGTATCTTTCACAATAAATGGTCAATCGGTCATACAATCAGAAATGACCATTGTGAGAGAGATGCGTGTTGTACACTTGTTGTAGTTTTATGCAAGAATTCTTTGATATTTAGGACTAGCTAGCTAGCCTTAGGAATATTAATTCCAACGATTATGTTCCTGCAGGGAACATACTAGTTTTGAAATTGTAGTTGTGGTTGTAGTTTTGAAATTGATCCAATGAAGTGAAGAGGACCATATCAATCACTTTAGGGGAGTCCGACATTCCTAATGCAGTAGTATTCCACTATAAGCTTGGTTGTCAAAAGACTCGAAACAATGACGTACTTGAAAGCTAAAAGTGTTTATTTCTTGCAAGATATATGGTAGTCAGTACTTGATCAAGGAAGCAAGCCACCCTCTCTTCACGCATATCATTGCTAGAATTTCGGTTTTCTAATTTCTTCTTTTTATTTTTTATTTTATTTTTGGATCTTTTGGCATTTTAAGATATTCAATTTACATTTTACGCTTGATCCAAACAAAACAAAAATTTACATTTTACGCAGTTCATATAAGCATCGATCAATAATATTTAGAAAACTTTATAGAATTTCATGCCTGGTTTTGTGCCATATAATATGTTACATAAGACATACCTTTTTTTTTTTTTTTTTTTTTTTTTGGTCATCAGGGACGGATCCACGTTCAAAGATAGGGGGTCGCCTGACCCCCCAACACCGGCGATCCTTCCCCGACGAAACCCCAAACCCAGTCACTGTAACCCCCAAGCCCAACCTCTGTAACCCCCCAAGCCTAGCCGCCGTGACCCTTAAGCCCACCAAGCCTAGCCTAGCCGTCGCCTAACTCCTCTTATCTTCTTATGCTATTTGATGTTCTCCCTATTTTTTTTGGTTGGTGATGGTGGAGTTGCAGTCTTGCAGAAAAAGAAGAAAAAAAAATGAGTGGGGTGGGATGCACCAGCACGTGGAGATCTTTCCAATTTTTTTGTTCATTTTTTGTATTTTACATCATTTTAAAAAGTTTTATATGTTTTTTTATTGTTTTTCCTTTTAAGTAGCTATTTTTAAAAAGTAAGTGGTGAGGTTTGTGGGTGCTACCTCATTATCGTGTTATAAGATAACGTTTTTTTTACGGCCAGACTAACGGAGGTATTTTATTGACACAGATTCGTAGTTGAGGTACTTTAGTGCAACTTTTTGAAAGTAAGGTATAAAGTTAAAAAAAAAATTGAGTAAAGAAATAGACATGAGCCTTGGCTTAATAGGTGTTCACCATTTATTACTAATTCACATTTTCTCAAATTCTAACCCCTTATTCAGCCCTATCTACCTGCAAGTCGCCGTCGGCCAGCCCCCACCTGTTTACGACCTGTCGCCTTTTGTCGGGTTTTACACCATGACCCTTCGAGATAAAATTTCTGGATCCGTCACTGTGTGTCATGATCAAATTAATGTCCTTTTCTTACTGTAGCTAAGCAAATGTCTCATTAATCCTTGAACCAAGTTCTCTCCGAGCCCATCCAAGGATAAGGGTTTCAAGAATAACACAATTAGCTCAAATTGTATTCATTTCGTTAATTCCAAAAAAAAGAAAAGAAACAGAGAGTTTCTATTTACACTCGTAATACTCCACACACCTATGATTTAATGAACCTTTAATAACAAAAATACTCTTTTTCAACAATTTTAACAATATTACTCGAAGTGAGCAAAATATGAAGAAAAAAAAAAAGGAAAATTGAACTAAATAACCCACTTTTCCACCCACATTTTTTGTATAACCCAACTTAACTTTTCAAAACTTGATAACACTTTTTACATATGAAAAATCAAAAATACCCTTCATATATAAAATCAACGATTGTGGGTAGTGACTAGTGAGACAGTGAGAGCAGGAGGGGCAGGTATACATGGAATCAATGCCACGTGGAGGGGCCGTTGAAAAGGGGTACAGAATTTGGTAGAGTCTACGTGGTATGCATGAGAGAAGTCCTTTCCGTAGTGCCGTACACTCGTACAGTCAGTGAGTGAGTCGCATTGAACGACCCAATCACCCACTCAACCACCAACCCAAACCCGACAAACATAAAAGGCAAAGCAAATGACATTCTGACAACCCTGTGACTTGGAAAATCATCACCACCCTTTCGCCTTTGCCACTTTGCGGGCCTCCACTTTTTCCACGTGCCTTTGACAGTCTACTCTTCCATCTTTCTTCTTTTAGGGCAAAATATATATATATTTTTTCTTATAAATTAAATGGATCTTTTTTAAAGAGTCTATTCAAAATAATTGTTTTTCGTTTATATGAAAATGAATTTAACTTTGAATCTATTTTAATCTTAAACAATTATTCTGCTCACTTTTATAATTGATGGCCTAACACTTCGAACATGAATATAAAAAGGAGTATTGTATGAATTTTATTAATTTTCCCACCAATAAATTCCATACAAAACAAAGTATATATAACACTTTCTAGCTAGTCCTTTTTTTTTGTTTGAAGAAATGTGGATTCAAACCCGGGAGGGGGGAGGGGGGGTTTCAGTTGGGTGTTTTAAATATTTCATAGAAATTTAGGTGTTCTAAAAAATTTATAGATTTTAAAAATTTAAATAACAAAGGTCAAGAAAATTTCAATATTTCAATTTTAGATTTTAATGAATTCTATGAAATGCAATAAAAATTTATAGAATCTATGAAATTTGAAAATTTCTTTAAAATTCATTAAAATCTTAATTGGGAACACCCTCCTTAATATTGTGTGAAGATAAATACCACAAAACTAATAACACTTTTGCTTGAGTATAGATGCTTTCTTGATGTTTTTGGTATTAAAATTATACTTTATATCTAAAACTATATCATTTTAGATTTGTAATCATGATTAAATTTTTCAATGTAAATTTAAATTATAAACTCTAAAATTTCAAAACAATAATGGTTTTTTTTGCCAAAAAAAAAAAACACTAGTGGTTTGAAAATAAAGAAAAGATCAGTAGATCGAGAATAATTAATTTTTCTATATGATTTGAATCATTCATTTGATAATGATGACTGATGAAATATATAAGCCAATATGTGTGTGCTTGCCTGTTTGCAATGGGGTTTATTTCCTAATTGAAATACCGAAATTACGTTTATATATCCTTTCCATCTCGAAAATAAGACAGTAAAATTGAATAACTCAATCAGTGCATATGAGTCTTATGAAATATCAAAACTAAATAAAATAGGCTGGTCGAAGCTTGACTACGTACAAGTCTACAACCAATCCAAAAATTTTGGTAGAAAATAATGAATGAATACGAGTGTTTATTTTTTTTATTTGTTTTAAGCCAAAAAAAGAAAACTATTGGTTGAACTTTGAACGTATTGGTGAGCCATCAATTCAACTTGAAAGGGAACCGAAAGAAATGAATCATGCATTCAAGTGTAGTAACTGTACATGCTGGCCACTTGAGAGTTGAGACATACCTATATATTATGTATTCTCTTTTCTAGATTTTCCTAATATCATTTCCAGTCAAAGATTTTGATTTTAATTTTCTTCTTATTTTTGGTTTGGGTCTGAAATTCAAATATGTGCGCTGCAAAAAAATCTTATAAGATTGGTCCACCCAGTGACCCACCACAGCTTATCAATGGTACTACTTGACTGGCCTGGATGTCGGCTCCCTTATCAACTATGAGGGATGATAAACATACACTATTCCCCTACATGCTTTGGGTTCCAGAAATGTATATATAATAATATCATTGTCAGTATAAAAGTTTGCATCTAGACTCAATTTAATTTCTTTGACCAAGAAAATTGGTACGTTTTTCAAACTATTTTAAATTTTAAGGCTTCAATTCGTTTATACATTTATTTATTAATAAATATTTTTCCACAGTGGGCAGCAGCCTATATACTCCCCTCTCTCGAAAGTCTTCTTCAGAATATACCTTCTCCCAAGATTTTGTTTTCTGAAGTCACAATACATATATATTCAGTAAGCAATCTTTCACTCTTTTACGTGCTGGTACCCTTGTAACTCGCACACATATGAATAAACATATTTCTATTTTTCCCATTAATTAATGAACCAAATCTATTTGTATTTGTACCATATTTTCGTTAATGGCCATATGCTTAGTAAATGTAGTTAAGAAATCTTTGAATCGTTGGTTATGTAAAATTTTACTTGCATATATATATATATGTGTGTGTGGTAAGTTAAGATTGAAAGTCAGATAACATATATAACATGTGAAATATATATATTTGATTGATAAGAAATAATTACCTTGCATTATTAGATGCATGGCTCAAATTAAGTTATTTATATGTATATTAATTACGTTTGTGCATGAAACATGTTGGATTTTAGAATCACAAGAAGTGCAAAACAAAGCACAGTAATATGGAAAGGCAAGACTCATTGTAAATTAATTGAAGTTTTGTATTAGCCGTGAAGAGCACGTAATTAAGCTCCACTAATCCTCTAATGGCTAGATAGAAGATCGAGTACAATCCCTCGATTCTAATTAATAATTTCTCAACGGCTCTTTTGGATCCATCTAATAAAGTTTCAGACATTTATATATATATATATATGATAAGTGTGGAAGCCTAGTCAGCATTGCTGACTCATCACAGACAGCTCAGAATGAGCTTGCAGCTCTGCTGTATATTAATTTGTTTGTTAATTAGTTAATTAGTGTGGTTAAACTTTTAGTAGTTAGTTTGAAAAAACTTTTGTGCGTGTAAATCAACAACACATATAAGCTGTACAATTGCATTTTGTGATTCATTTAATTAATAAAAAAACTTAAAGTTTCTCTCATTCTCTTTTTTTTTTTTTTTTTTGTTCTCGATCTGCATTTTTCCTTGATCCCAAACACACCCACAGCAGCCAAACATGGAAGATTATCAATATGTATATATATATATATATTTATATATTAGTGATCTTATAACAGTTTAATAGTGTCCACCATTTGGGTTAATTAATTGTCAGTCAAAGGGTGATTTCATTCCCCGGCACAAAAGAAAAAAAAAAAAATTGCAGTCAAAGGGTGACGTTTAGTTAATTAGGTTCGGTTTATACGTTATATATAGTAATTAAGATATGTTAGTTCCTATTATATTGCAATTAAGAAATTAAGAACTAGAGGGAGCACCAATATTGTCCTCTTTCCTAATTTTTAATTTTTTTTGGAAGGCCCTCTTTAGGTAATTAGTTTAATATTCTTGCTAGATTGTCCTCTTTACTTTTGGGAGAAGATACAAACCTAACGCACCGATGCTTTGGGGTCTAATATATACATAGTATACTTTGTTCGATCTCTTCTGTTATTTTATTTAGAAATTCAACACAATTTGAATTTAAAAAAAATTCAACACATTTCATTATATTATGCTGAATGATTCAATTGATTCATGAATTGGTTAATATTGGTTAATCATGCATACAATTGTCAACGACAATCAATTAGTTTAGTACAATTAAGGTCCAAATATCTTGGTTAGTTTATAGCTGGGTGGTAAGTGGTAACTAATATCCTGATCAAGTTGGGAATTAAATAATTAATTTGATGGAGATGGAAAAGTTGATAAGTTTTGAGTGTTTGACAAGTGAATATTTAAAACGACGTTTTGGTTTGGGTCGTATCCTAGATGGCTAGATATGTAGGTAAAATGAATATGCCCCTATATTATGTGGACCTTCGGTGGTGCCGTACGGTCAACAAGTACGGAAAGACCAAAACCAAACCCCACCCACCGACCAATTGACTGCTCGTGCTTGAGGATCCCCTGCCCCTTACGCAACTCCAAAAGCTGAGATGTCGTCCACACGCTCACAAATCACATCAACGGGCCCCGGCCCCACATCCATTTCCCATTGTCAATTCCACTCTGTTTTTTTCTTTAATATGATTTTTATGTGATTTGCATAACCATTCATCCAATTTTGGCATCATGGATGGAATAACCTTTTAAATTTTTTTTTATTTTTATTTATATTCTTGTGAATGGAACGATTATAGTGGAGCCCTTCTATTAGGGAAAGGATAAATGTTTAAATAAAACATTTAATGTCCTTTTATGTACACTCTTCTTAAACTCTTTTTTTAGTAAAATGTATATAAAAAATAATATAAAATTTAAACGTAACATAATACATTGGGAGTCCGAAATGTTTTATTACTAAAATTACAAATTTCCCCTTAAAATTATAAGTAGATGCAAATAATGACTTGTATGCATGAAATTTTTAAATCGCATTACATGCCAAACTAACATGATTTCAATAATATATAGCACATAACAAAAATTAAATAAATTATAGTCAGAAGTTGAGTGGAAGTATATACATAAGGATTAGAACAAAATATTAGGCATGCATGGTAGTAGCTAGTCTAGCTTCTAGATGTGAAACTTCACTATTAATTGTTTTGATTTCTACAAACTTCTAAAAACGTAGTGCTCTGTGCTTCTAGGTTTTAGTTTTTCTAGAAACTCAAATTTCAGAGTTAATTTCAAGTCCAACTGTCCAAGATATGGAAAATCTAACCGGACCAAATACCTTTCCACATGTCGACTTAGCAATTAGAATCGAAAAGGACATTACATGCATGCCCCATTAATTTCTTCAAGTTCATTTCCATAGAAAATGTAAAGAAAGAGAGAGAAAGATCGATATGGAACTGTGACACTGACAATTTGTGACAATATATTAGCTGGTGACAATTGCGCAATGTCGTAACCTTTATATGGAAAATGGAAATCCACTTGTACTCCTCTATCGTCATTTGCAAAAAAGCTGAGGCTGAGTCGACTCAGCGACACCACACGCATACACATAGAGAGAGAGAGAGAGAGAGAGAGAGAGAGAGAGAGAGAGAGAGAGAGAGAG